>CM067223.1:52060129-52408695 GCA_034190945.1 Octodonta nipae
TTTATCAATGAGCTGAAAGGTGATCTACCTGAGCTGTTTATTTTATATGCCTCCGTCGGATGTTATACCGCGCTTGATTGGTCGGTGTTGACTCCGCCCCCTTTGCTGCCGTGTCGGGTGTCTCACTAGTTGACGGGGTTTGTATTTGCGTGGCTAATTCTGTTTTATTTTGATGTTAAATAATTGTCTTCCATGTGTTAGAAAGGTGCAGGGCGTCATCTCTTTTGTTTAGATGTCCACTTTTCTCGTTTTCAATGGCTTCTCGTATTAGACTGGTTTTGTAATGAGTTGTTTGTGCAATCTGTTTGCAACTGTCGAAATTGATTTTATGGCCCGATTGTTGTTGGTGTTGGAACAGAGCCGATGTTGTCTGTTTATTTTTGACAGCTAATCTGTGCTCATCTAAACGGGCTGAAATTCTCCTGTTCGTTTGTCCGACGTATACCATCGCACGTTCCAACTATATTCCCCTTGGTTTTCAAGTTAAACTTTGGTTGGGATTTCCTAAACTTGTGCCTATGGTCTGGTGCGGTTTGTATGCTGTCGCTATGTCATGCATTCGAAGAATTCGGACAATTCTGTCCGTTGTCCCTTTGATGTATGGTAAGACTGCTTTGGTTTTTCGGTGAAGTCATCATTTGGTTTTGGCTCAAGGTGTTGTTGTGCTATTGCCTTTTTGATGGTGTGGTTTGTGTATCCATTTGTCGCAGAGCGTTAGTTATCTGTTTTAATTCGTGTGTTTTGTTATTGTCGTCGGTCAGTCGTATGAATCTGGAAACTAGCGTGTTGGCAACTCCCTGTATTTGAGAAGGGTGGTGATGGGATTTGTAGTTTAAGTATCTGTTCGTGTGTGTTGGCCTTCTATATACGGTGTGGTCGAAGTGCCTATTCTGGGGTTTTTTTCTTACGAGGACGTCAAGAAAAGGCAGCTGGTTGTTTTCCTCAAGTTCTACTGTAAATTGAATCCTGGGGTGTATGGAGTTTAGGTGTTCCAGAAACTTAAGAAGTTCTTGTTTGCTGAAGGGCTATATGACAAATACATCATCGACGTATCTTAGCCATAACTTTGTCTTCAGGTTTGCTGTCTGTAGTGCTTTTTCTCGAAATAGGTCATGAAGAGGTTTGCCACCACTGGTGATAGTGCTCCGTCGGTTTGTTTATATATGCGGTTGTCATACATAAAATAGGCACTTTTGAGGCAGTGTCGTGACAAATCTATTATGAATTGTAGGAGGTCTTCATTCTCAGATATTTGTTGAAGTGCTTCTTCTACTGGTATGCTTGGAGATAAGCTCTTAACATCGAAACTAGCTATGATATCTTCTGGTTCTATGAAAATACTGTTGAGAATGGATGGAACAATATGAAGAAATATTTATCCGGGAATACATCCGTCCGTTATATTGATTCATGTTTGAATCCTGCAGACGTTTCGCCAAGGTCTCACTTCGCATTCTCAATGCGTTGTTACGGTGAACTGAGAGGTGATCTACCTGAGTTTCGACCACACCGTATATAGAAAGCCAACTCAGACGAACAGATACTTAAACTACAAATCCCATGACCACCCTTCTCAAATACAGGGAGTTGCCAACACGCTAGTTTCCAGATCCATACGACTGACGACGACAATAACAAAACACACGAATTAAAACAGATAACTAACGCTCTACGACAAAACGGATACACAAACCAAACAATCAAAAAGGCAATAGGCAAATGATGACCTCAACGAAAAACCAAAAGCAGTCTTACCATACATCAAAGGGACAACGGATAGAATTGGCCGAATTCTTCGAAGGAATGACATAGCGACAGCATACAAACCGCATCAGACCATAGGCACAAATTTAGGAAATCCCAAACCAAAAGTTAAACTTGAAAATCAAGGGGTTTATAGTATAACTTGTGGAACGTGCGATAAGGTATACGTCGGACAAACGAACAGAAGAATTTCAGCCCCTTTTAGATGAGCACAGATTAGCTGTCAAAAATAAACAGACAACATCGGCTCTGTTCAACACCAACAACAATCGGGCCATAAAATCAATTTCGACAGTTGCAAACAGATCGCACAAACAACTCATTACAAAACCAGACTAATACGGGAAGCCATTGAAATCGAGAAAAGTGGACATCTAAATAAAAGAGATGGCGCCCTGCATCTTTCTAACACATGGGAGAATTATTCAACATTAAAATAAAACACAATTAGCCATGCAAATTACAAACCCGTCAACAAGTGAGACACCCGACACGGCAGCAAAGGGGGCGGAGTCAACACCGACCAATCAGGCGCGATATAACCTCCGACGGAGGACATATAAAATAAATAGCTGAGGTAGATCACCTCTCAGTTCACCGTAACAACGCATTGAGAATGCCAAGTTAGACCTTGGCGAAACGTCTGCAGGATTCAAACAGAATCAATATAACGAACGGATGTATTCCCGGATAAATATTCTATATATATATATAATATATTATATATATATATATATATATATATATATATGCAGGACGCATACTATGGAGACACTTTTTTTATGCAAGGCATACATTGGGGACATCTGCATGCTTTGGGACATTTTGAAATTTATATTATAGCATATTTTGAGCCCAAGTGAATTTCTATAGAATCCAATAGATGGTGTTATGGTACACATTTTGGGTATATTGCGATATATAAACTGTCCCCAAATTATGTTGAAAGGTTTATATATAAATGAGTTTATATATAGAATTTGTGTCTAAAGCATAGTTTAGGACAGTCATTTTTTTACATTGCATGAGTTGAAAACGTGAAATAAGCAATCCAGCAGACATTTGTTATACATAGAAACAACGTAATAGTAGTCGCTTATGCTTTGAAGTTTTTATATTGTTTTTGTATAGTTCTTGTTGGTGACATTTTTATTTAAGATATTATCGTTAAATGATCCAAGGGTATATATAGTATAATTTCATTTGTGTTTTCGATTAAATAAATACGTAAGACTAAAGTAGAGAAATTATTTGGTGGCGATATATGAAGTTTGGAGTTTTAAGACATGACTTAACGGTCTGAGTTGCACATTTAATAATTATTATTAATCTTACGGAGTTTGATACTCGGCTAATGGTTAAGATGTGGATTGGGTATTATTGACACATTTTATGGGTGGTATACTATAATTTTATAGATTTTCGGAACTGTTAAAAAATGTATTAAACTTAAATTAATTCAGTATATAAGGATTCAGTGGTTGATATTGGAAACCGTATGTAGAACTTGTCGGTAGTCAGAACAAGAATTAAATTCTTGGAATACATTTATTTCGGCTGAGTGTAAGAATTACGGATGGCTGTTTTTAAGTGTTGGTATATTAATTCATACAAATATTTCACTTTCGAAGCTGATTAATACTTTAAAACGGTAAAATCGTTTGCTAGCAATATAAGGATGTTCCTTTCACGTTATTCAATATCATACGCTGGGTAGAGGAATTACTTGACAAAATTCTTCAAATAAAAATATATTGGTGTGCTTAATTGAAATTATTGAAAAAATCGGTAAATAGGTCTTGACTGAGCATTTATCGGTAGACTTGGAAATGTTGAAGTAATGTAGTTTTGAAAATGTCTTAGTGTATTTAGGTAGAATAAAATTAAACTTATGTTTCATCGGTTGATTAAAATTCAGGATTTTCTATAAAACATTGGATTCGTAATTTGAATTGATTGATTAATTAAACGTTACCTAAGATTGAGTGTGGTGCAGTTCAGTGGGGATATATGAAGTTTGAAGCTGTAACAACTAACTATTATCTATCTTAATTGCCATGTATCTATAAAGATTGAAAACATTACTAAGGGTTCAGATTTGAATTTGGTTCACAAATAGTGCACAGTAAATAAATGGTTTTACGGAATTCCTAAAAATGTCGTTTACAGAATCTAAATTCTTTGAATACAAGGGGAATAAAGTATTTTTGTGGGTACCTATGTGGAATTATATTTTATTTTTTGAGGATGATTGTGGAAATCGTATAAGATATGTTTAATTTCACAAGAATAATTACATTTTCACAAATCATTTCTTTAAACTGATAATAAGTATAGTCTCGTCCATGGCTGATGTTGCTCTAGGTTTATATTGATTAATAATTTAAACTGGAAAATATTAGACGTGTAATTTAAGCATGTATCACTCACGTTTTTCTATATTCTATGCAGGCTAGAGAAATTCTTCAAATAAAAAATATGATGGTATTCTTAAATAAACGTAATATTATAGATAACTATTTTCAGGGTTTTGTGGAGCTTGGTAAAGTTTAACAATCATATTATGAAATATTCCAGATTATTTTTATGTGGGATCGGAACAGTTTCTTCTTGGGAAAGTTCTGTAAATAGGTATTAATTGAACAATTTATCAGAAGATTTGGCAATGTTAAAGTGTTTTTATTGTAGTTTTGAAATTTTATTACTCCATTAAAGAATAATTAAACTTTGGATTAACACGTTGATTAAAATTTGGTTCGATTGTTGGGTATCAAAATTTGGAACTTTCTTAATAACACTAGCCTGGTAATTTGAACCAATTGATAAATTAAACGTTACCTACGTTTGGTGTGATGTAAATAGTTTGGGGGGATATATGAAGTTTGATGCTGTAACATGTTATATTTATAAAGTTTGAAAATTTTACTAAGAGTTGAGATCTGAATTCGGTACTATTGTCATATATTGTAAGTGGTATTCCGTAAAATTATATTAAGTTTTTTTTTCAATATTCTTAAACATTTCGTTTGTAGGACCTAAACTCTTTCAATATTAAGTGAATGGAATGAGTAGTTTTGTGGGTATCCATGACGAAAAGTATATTTCAATTTTGGTGAATGATTGTGTAAATCATATATGATATACTTAATTTCACAAGAATAATTAAATTTTTACAATCCATTTCTTATAACTGAGAATAAATATGATCCTGTAGACAGCTGATTTTCACCTATGCGTATGTTGATTAAAAATTCTAAGGGTAAAATCGTTAAGTAACGATATTATGATGTATCATTCACGTTAGTGGATATTCTATGTTGGGTAGAGGAATTGGATGAACCACTACCAAAACTCGGTTTTGCAGTAATTTTCTATTCAAACATATGGCAGAATAGCTAAAGAAATTTCAAAGCTATTATTGTTCTTAAATAGGAAGCTTTTCAGTGACATAATTTGAAATTTTTGTATAATGAACTTCTCCAACTAAAAAATTTAGTAGTACTCTTAGTTGAATGTAAATTATTATTTTGGGGATGTGTGGTGCTTCATAATATTAATATATATGTATATAACATTTTCAGTAAACTTGTATGTGTAAGTCGAAAGAATGCCGTAAAATTTCTGTTAATTTGAACAATTTGAACATTTATCGGCTGACTTGGAAATGTTGAAGTGTTTTTAGTGCAATTTCGAAATTTTGTTGGTCTATTAATTGAAGGATTACCATTTGGTTTCACACGTTGATTTAAATATGTTTAAAGACGAGAGATATAATGACCGACATCTAGGATTTTCGGGCAAACTAGCACATAGAGGTTCCGAATGTGGAGCCGTTCCATGTAATTGCTGTTACCCGTAATTCCTGGGTTAGAATGTCACGATGAAACTTTCAGGTTAACTTCACCTGTCACAGATATTGAATACTCTCTTCGAGGTGGCATTCTTTTGTACGCAAGACAATATATATAATATATATTGTTTCTGGTCGGAAACCTTCATCAGTTCGGCTTCCCACAATTGAATGTCCTCTCGAACACTTCTTTATGCATTTGATAAATTTCGTTAAATTTGAAGACGCGAGATGTAAAGACCGACATCTAGGATGTGTGTGTACCTATACAAGGATCTTGACTCCTATCAACCTACAGCAAAGGTTAAATAGGGAAAGTTTTAGAGAAAACCTAGTGCATTTGATATCTGGCTTCAGATTTACAATCGGTCAATTGGTTTTGCACATAACCGGCAAAAACCGAAAATAGCGGATTTCGTTTTTCGCCGGTAAATCTGAAACGGTTAATTTGATCGCTATCAAGATGTGACATTATTTGAATACATTTTCTTAATCGAATAAGATGGCATTTGTCACATGTCCCAATAGTCTTTTGTCATTCCGCAAACTTTCCATTTTCCTTATGGCCTCCATATTAGATTTTTTAATTTTTAAAATAGGCGTAAAATTTCCAAGAGCATAAAAGAATTGAGTGTCAACAAAATATCACACATCAGGATTAATAAAAAACAGCCCCATTATGCAATAGTTTAAAATCTAATTAAGTTCTTAACTGCTTCGTAACTAGGTATTAATTTCCAGTATTGCAAATTGGCGTCCATTGACAATTGGTGACTGTTTTTCGTACAACTTCGCAAGTGTATTTCCGGCAATACTATTTATAAATGTATCTGAAATTCTATGTCTCAGGTAAGTTAGGTTAAATTACCAACGATCCCACACCAAAAGTTATTTCCAAATGTAGTCTATACACATCTCTTTGCCAATTCGTGAGGGTTTTCCATATCACATTGATAAGTACATATTGTGCTCATTACAACCTTCACAGTTCGTAAATCAACTCTCATAAGACCACAACATATAATTTTCATAAATGAGATATTCATTACTCTTTCTAATATACCACTCATAGAAACGCATTCGTCTTGGAAAATCAGTTTCCTTAAATCCTATTTTGAGTTTGTATGGATGGTACTTATTCTTTTTTATCACTCTTTACCGTTGATTTTGGCACACGAAATTGCCGTTCAACAGTTCTTACCTAGGCATTAGGCTTTCGTTGACAGGTCGTAAAATACTTCTGTTTCGATTTTCTTTTTCAATATTGTTTCGGCTTCTAGATTGTTCATAAGATTAATTAAATTAACTAGGATTTTTTTGAATTGGGCTTTATGAGGCTGTCGTCATTCAGAATACATCTCTAAATACCTTGCTGAGGTAATGTCGGTGTTGTATTTAATGTAAGTACAGCGCTAACATGTCAAACTTTTCTTCATTTGAATAGAGAATACCGGCTATTTTTAACAGGTTTCGATAATTTGTGTTTCAGATTTATGATTTTAATCAGAGAAAAATGTATTACTTACTAAAAAACAACTTTCGCACTTTTAATTTTTTAACATCAGTCAGATGTATTATAGAAGGCGATACAATATTGAAAATAAAAATGGCGATAGAAACATTTTACAAGTTATCAACGAAAGCTCTAGTACAGTGGTAAGATCTGTTGAAAGGGAATTTCGTGTGTCACAATAAACAATACAGAGAGTGTTAAGAAAGAATAAGTACGAAAAACTCATAATAGATTAACAACGTAAGGAAACTAATTTTCAAGACAAATGCATTTCATTTGTCTTGAAAGTTAGTTTCCTTAAGTAATAAAAATTCGGATTTTGTAAATCATATCATGTAGTACGATGAGAGTAGGCTTACGAATTATAGAATATTAATAAGCACAATACTCATAATTGGGATGTTGAAAAGCCCCACGAAGTGGCAGAGAGATGTTTATAGACCAAAGTTGGAAGTAACGTTTGGTTTTGCCTCATTGGTAATTTCATCTTACTTACGTTTTTTTAATTGGGTACCCATTATAAAGTTATGAATATTTTCAGGACTTATCAGACCATATTTGTTTGACTACAATTCTTTAATGTTATTTTCATACAAAAAAATAAGGCCTAACTTTATGAAGTGTGATATTTCGAAGAAACTAAAATTTTGTATACACTTGTGATACATATAAAAAAGGCGATTTTGCGGGATAACAAAAGACTTTTGAGATATGTGATATATGTCATTTTATTCGTCTTAAAAAAATGTCACATCTTGACAGCTGTCAAATTAACCGGTTCCGATTTACTGAAGAAAAACATTTTCGAGTTTTGCCGATTTTTTCAAAACCAGATGATTGATAGTAAATCCGAAGCCAAATTTCAAATGCACTAAATTCCCTCTAAAATGTTTCCCATTTGACCTTTGCTGTATAGAGAAGGGAATTTAAATATTCCTGTCCTCAGATAAATATAATCAAAAATAAAATATGATTTTGTTAACCGTTATTTTATATAAAGCCACACTATAAATCTTATAATATTGAGAAAAATTGGTTAAAATAATGTAAACCTCATATATTTGTATGCACCATAAATTGAAATAGTTATAAGAAATTACTTTATTATCTAGCCCATGTTACTATTTAGATGATCTTCTAAAGCTTTCTCGTTTCTCATTTGTTTTTTAGTGTTATACCTGATTTTTAATTTGTTTTTAATAGAATTGGTATTTCCATGCAGATATATGACGGTAGCTTTCTCATATATGTTTTCAAGAAACATTATATGTCGGTAGTCTGCTATAGTGTTTCTCAGATATGTTAGTGTTGTCCACTTTGAAAAAAATACATTGAAAATCACATATAGCATTTTAAATTTTATTCTACTACACAATAATAAGTTTACCATTCATTTTATTTGTATTTTTGCAATTCCTCTCTTACTTCTTCAGTTGTTTAATTAGTTTTTTATCTTTACTTCTGAGCCATGACTGTTTTTCTTGTTGATTTTCGAAAACTATGATTTCATTTAGTATGGAAGATGTCCTGTAAGAACATTTAAGCGTTTTTCACTTACATTTCTTTCGTTATAGCTGATGTTCTTTATATATTTTAAATAGTATATTTTTGGTTATTACCGTGACGTGGACTTTTGTACTGTGTTACTTTGCTGTATAGCAAGTGCTCATATTACTGAAGTCCAGTGGTGGTCCATTTTAGCGTATTCAGTGTTTCTTCATCTACATAGAGATGGACGTTTCTTATCTGGGTTCGTATATTTACAGTTCCGACAATCATTTATTATTATTTTTCCGTGGATGTTTTCTCCCGTCTGTGATTGTTAGCACTACTTTTGTTCTTAATTTTATGTCTCTCAATTTTCGTGGTTTTCGTTTTCATGGAGGTGATTTAGAAACCACGCACATCACGCGGCCTGTCGAGTTTTCATGTGGGATGAAGAAAAATTAGGAAACAGTCAACAACAAATTTTGATATCGGAATCTTTGAAGCTGGCAATAAAAAAAATACCTCAAAACAAAAAAGACAACTTAGTATCTATATTACTTTTCCTGAACTAAATTTAAAAATCCTAACTGATTTTGGATTCTCAAGATCCCGTATCGATTACGAGAAGTTTGTTTAAAGATATAACAGTTTCGCACAATACATGAACATGTTTTGTTTTTCAATATCCTAAATCAAAACTTAACCCTTTAAGTTTCATAACGTTCTGAATTGTCTTATTGGCTTGGAGATTTTAGGCTATCGTTGACTAAGGCACCGGATATTTTATGACAATATTTGAAAAAAAAACATAAAATCTACTGACCACATTAAGATTTTATATAGAACATGTACCTAAAAGGACCCTTGAGGAGAAAAGAGTAAGCGAAAACGAAGAAGAAAGAATTCGGATATCGTCTGATATTGGTGATAACAACTATGAAAATATTCCTTCCGCCCAAGAAAATATTCTCTCAAAAATAAAGACACTCGGAAGAAGCTAAAATATATTTTAATGGATATCGCCATTTTCGAATATACTGCAAGTTATAGACAGTTGAAAATAATATTTCATTCTGTTTTTTACTTTTCAACTCCATAGACTAAGTTTCCAAAAAATTATTTTAAATAAGAAATGATCAATTTCGGACAAACATTGTAAACCCTTACATACAATATTATACCTTTATCTAATATCCTAATATTTCTCATTAGTTTATGAGTTAAATAAAATGAAATTCGTCACGTAACAAATTCATGGGACATTAGATATTATTGAACCTTAATCACAAAGGTTACTCAAACTTTACAAATTACTAAAATGCTATAGGGCATATCTTAAAAACTCCATTCGAAATTATGTTCAAGACAGTTGAATATATCAGCAGTCCCAATACGGCACTCTGTGAATATGAATGTTCACAATAGAAAATATTTTCGGAAAGATAGATCTAGATACGTCCACTATCAAAAAACTAGTAAGTACAAATTTTCTAACTATTATTTTAAGCTTTTGTACTAACATGCATGGTAACTTCCCTTACAATTACAGAGATAGCAAATAATTTTGTTTATTATATTTTTTATCGTGGAATACCCAACTCAATTGTGGTACACAGTGGTACATAATTAAACTAAAAAGGTTGTTTCAAAATTCGCTCTCTCAATTGAACAACTTCCACTTGTAAATAAAACTTTTACAAATAGCCCTATGACGATTATTGATACAAGACGAAATTTTCGAGATTGTTCAATTCATTGAACGCAAGACAATATAATGTTTCTAATCGAGAACTTTCATCAGTTGCGCTCCCTCAACTGTTTGAATTTTCAAATACTTATTTATGTATATAGTATCATATAACTTAATTTATTTATTTTATCGCTAAATGTATTCCTACACCCAGGAGTACTGTATATAACGCCGATTCGCTGTGATTCCTAGCATATAAATCACACGAAAAAATGTGTAGAGGTTTATTAAAACCTGTCGAAGGAAATGACGATACTAACTATTTGACATTTTTCATTCCACTGAAGAAGATATTATTGATACAGTATACTGATCGGCGCCATTCTTGCATATAATCATTCAATCCAGTTAGTAAACTGTTAGTGAAAATGGAAATGCTGTGGAACCTTTACTGTGTCACAAATGTAAAACACGGTTTTACACCCTAACACTAAACATTTATTTGAACACTCAACGGTTGGTTTACTTCTTGATGATGACAGGCAAGCGATCAGTGTTGATGTTAGGGTGCAAATCTGTGTTTTTACATTTGTTAGTCACAATGTTAGGTAATGATTTTAAAGCATCAAATTCTCTACAAGAAACTCAATTTTGACTTAATTACTAACACTGGACAAACTATGCAAAAATTGAGTCAATACTGTATTGAACAGAAAATTTTGATAAACTCCATATGGACAACACAAAGCGCTCTTTAAACAAAGAGTTTTGATGTGGTTCTGATGCTTACTTCTAAATTTAAAGTATATCTGAACTGTAAAATATCTAAATATATATCACTGTTCCAAGCTCAAAAAAAGATCCAACATAAACATTAACATAAAAAGTCGTAATATAATAAATGATCACAACAACTGTTTTTATTGACAAAGAAGATTTCCCATTCAACTGCTTTTAATTAATAATGTAAAATTACAAATATCCTTCAATTTCATTAACACTATGCATAATATATCAACGTTTTCATATTCCCATTTTTAGTTTATTTTCATACAATTTTAAAATGTTCTGTAATTATTTGTATTTTAATTGTAGGACTAAAATAACAATTAAAAAACACAAAGAAATTCATAATTTGCCATGAATTGTCTAACACAATTCTATTAGAAAGGGACGTATCATATTAATCTAATATTTATTAAATTTTAAACATTCAAATTCAAACATTTACAATACAACTTCATATCTAATGTTACAAATTTCGTATTTATTATGGGCTGGAATGCCGAATGCTTTTTTATCACAGTGGCCCGTAGACGATTTTCGAATAATCACCTTTCACGGAAATGTCGGTATAACGAAGCAGAGATCAAATACACGACCGAAATATTGGCTCATTTTTTATACACCAACAGTTTAAAGATTCGGTGAACTAACAAACCAAAACAATTGTTAGAATAGACCAGAAGAATAAATATTATTACGAAGGCGATATGTGTCGTCTTTAATAATGAATTACTGCAGATTCGAGAGCATTCATAAAATATTTTTTTCTACATTAAGAAATTACCACTATATATTGTTATATTAAACTATAATAACCAAAGATATTTAATTATTAATAGTATGAATTTATGATGCGGACACCCATTTAGTTTTGTTCAAATATATTTCATAACATAACATAAAATGTTGTGTATTACAAGAAAACAATAATTTATTTAGTTTTCTAAAACAGAGAAAATTAAAAATCTGATTTATGCTAGAGAGCATTTTAATTTAAATGCAAAACAGAATGTCTTTTTTAGATTTTATTAAGGAAAAATGAATATATTCATCTAGAAGTTTAGAAATTATGATCTATCTTTTTTTAATCCATTGAAGGCAAGACAATATATTGTTTCTAGTCAAGAACTTTCATGTGATTGATAGATCGAATAATTATATATTTCGCACAAATACCCGAACTTTACATGTTAACGGAAAATAAAAATCCACATCCTGGAGCTTCAGGAAAAACTAGCCAACAGATTAACAGTTAATGTATTTGTTATTTGTTTCTTGTGCTTACTATCCTAGGAAAGGGTAATGGAGTTTTAAATACAGCACGGCTCTCAATTTAGAATCACTGTGGACTAGTTTTCCCTTAAACGACTATTTTTAATGTGAGTTAAAATGTTAAATTCAGCCTTAAATGCAATACAAAAATAAATATTCGAGATTTTAATCGAGGGTCTAATAATTTGAAGAGTGTCGACTAGAAATAACATATCACATAATAGCTTTGTGGGTTTTAGTTAACATATACCATATGAACCAAAGGGTAAAAGCATTACACATGGCACGACTTTTATTCTTTTCAGTTTTCCCTAAAACTCCTAATAATTGTGCGTTAAATAGTTAAGCTTGGTTATATGTATGAAAAAAGATTAATAATTATTCGAGATTTTAATATGCCTAGGGAAGCGCAACTGATGAAGTTTCTCGACCTGAAGCAATATATTGTCTTGCGTTCGATGGATTTCATAATGTTCAGAAGATAGTATCAAAAAATAATTACCTAATAAAAAAAGTTGCAAACATATAATGTAATTTAACATTTGTTGCATTATCAATTGAATTTGTTACTTAAATCATATATTTAATCTATATATTAATATGTAAAACGAAATGTATCCCTATTTTAAGAAATTTGGGTAAAAGATGGAGTGTAAGATTTGTCACGGTTAAAATACATAATGTTAAAATTTACTTAAAACATATTTATTTTATAAACTAAGCCATAGTAGTTTAAGAGATTTAATGAAAATTTTTCAACACAATGTCTTTTTTTTAAAGATTACCTAATATTTCACAGTTTTAGGTGAAAAAAGTCAAAAAGTAAATCAATCAATTTTGCTTGGTTGTATGTAAAAATTGTCTTTGCCATGTATAATGAGATGATGATTCAGCATTTAAATAATATTTTCATAGTACCCAAAGTCCTATGGTCCTAAAATATTCAACTTTCTGTCTGATGAGATTAAAGGTTAAATTCACATTCATTATTTAAAAAGAAATCCAAACAGTGGATAAAAATATGTACAATTTTTAACATGTTAATAAAATCGTCTTTATAGTAAAACATGTTAATTACTCAATTTTTTCTTTCCTTTCTTTTTTTAAGTTGTTGTGTTCATTGTTATCCTAAAGTCTGTAAATTAGTTTGTTATTTTAAACTTAGTTTATTTGTAAGCTGAAACTCAAAAGGATTATCCTTCTATGGGATTTTCATTATAATTATTTCAACTTATGTTTTAATTAGGAGTACAAACGTGATATTTTATTAAGAATAATTTTTGTGTTATAAAAAAAACTGTATGATGATTTTTTTTCTTGTTGTTTATATCAAAAATGGAAAAAAATATATTATGAGAAACAGCCAATTGAGTAACTGCATAAAATGGTAATATAAGCCAATAATTAATTCTTACCATCAGTGAAATAAATAGTCATGGTGAAGGATTTTATATTACTTTTGTTACAAAAAATGTGTCCCTTATTATGTGTCGTGTTTTCAGTAATTAAATTTAGGATTTTTGGAGTTTCCAGTCCCAAATCGCAAAACATTTTACAAAAAAAGAGTACCTGTCATCTAATGATTAAAAATATTATATTTAAAATTTTATCAAATTATTTAATGTTATTAGCGTTTTGAAATGTATTTGCAATATTTGGGCCACTAGTTTTTAGTATTCTAATTACGCATGCCATCTGATGAGAAATATTACTACGAACACATCTGATATCTTTGAAAAGGTTGTGAATTTCCACTTTAGTTAACATGCGAATTTAAACTCTACGGCTTTCATGACCAAAAGTATTTCATGAATAATAAGAAAACACACAATAATCAAAAATTATCATGATTTCTCGAGCTCTTAAGGAACTGTTAGAAATATATAAAAATATCGGATGAAAGGAAATTAAACGAATTATTGGGTTCCATTGAAAAATCAGATTATCCGTGGTTAGTTAACCTTTTCAAAATTGGACTGACGATAACTGGCACGATAAACAGAGTTGATCATAGTCATTCTGGCTCTTGGTAGTATAAAGGGTGGCCAAGAGGTATCCTCCAAGTAAATCCTGCTATGGCTTCAGACACCTCTGATATTTGACAGTGTCTAGAAGTCACACAAATTTTCGAATAACACCCCAATAGTGCGTTTTAGGTATTATTTAGTATACATAAGTCATACTGAAATTCACTGAGTAATCCACTTTTTCAATCTCTCACTAAACCTCATCCTCTCCTAAGAGCAGAGTTAAAAATATATATCAGCATAGCCACAATCTTAGCGAACGCCTCGTATAAAAGTGGAACAATACCGAATTACTGCAGTTCATATGTACAATTTAACTAATTATACTTATTTACTTCGCTATATTAATAGGGGTACATAATGAGGTTAATAGGCACATTAATACATATTTCTTTATTTTTTAGGGGTTCTTGCGTAGGGGGTTATTTCAATTTAATTTTACTTTTATTTCACTGTGTAATCTGGTAATCAGTCTTATTTTAAAATAGCTACCTAGATTGAAGGTTACAAATGTAATCTAGTAGGGCCTTTCCTCTTTAGATGGCTTCAAAGTTCTAAAGACCTGAATGTTTCATTTTCTTGGTGATATAAGGATGGCAAATATATTAGCAACCCAACGAATCACCATGTTATAGTAAACTAAATGTTGAATGGTTCGTCTGCAAATTTCAAAGGAAAAATAACTCCAAGATTTTTTTTAGTTTACATGGTCATGTCTCTAGGCCTAACCACCTCAGAATATTTCTGATGAGGATGTTGAAAGCAAAAAGAAAATGAATCTCTATGTTTTTTTTCTTTTTGATAGCTGTGGTATTTTATTAAATAGATGAGTGACAACCTTCGGTTCTGTCTGAAGTTAAAATTGGAAATGTTCCTAAGAAACGGCTTAAGCATAAAATTGTTGATGACGCTATAAGCACCAAAATTATATTTAGTGAGGTCTGTAAAATACAACTGAATAGATATTGACAATTCTATGACATTTTTGTTAAGTGTGAGAAATCGAGTACCTAGTATCATTATCATATCCCCTGAAAATAAACAGTAAATTTTTATTATTATACTATTAATTAAGACTATTCCTAAGTCGTATTATTGCCCATGAATTAGGTTATTTAGGCATGTCGAGCAAGCAATTTTATAGATACTGGAAAAAGCAGAGGCTTGTGCTCCTCCCTAAAGGGGGAAAGAAACCTCCCGACGAACCGTCATCATATCGTCCCCTCTGTATGTTGGACTCTGCGGGAAAACTCCTTGAAAGGATAATAGCAGATAGGCTGGAGCCCTACGTTGAGCCGAAACTTTCCACCAACCAATTCGGGTTCAGAAAGGGGAGATCAACCATCGATGCCGTGACACTCGTTACCAACATCGCCAGAGAGGCTATCTCGGGAAAGAGATGGAGAAGAGGTGGAAAAAAGTACTGTCTAATAGCCACCCTGGATATCAAGAACGCCTTTAACTCGGCCCGCTGGGACCGCATTTTGGAGGCTCTTGCCAGGATGGAAGTTCCGCAGTACTTGCGCAGAATGGTTTCAGCGTATTTCAAGGACCGCATCTTGTTGTACCAAACTGAAAATGGGCAAGTAGACTATAAGATCACAGGAGGTGTACCTCAGGGCTCTGTTCTTGGCCCCCTCTTATGGAACGTAATGTACAACGACCTGCTCCTGCTCGGTCTGCCTGAGGGCGTCAGGCTAGTGGCATTCGCCGATGATGTGGCATTGATCATAGTGCGCAAGCACATAGAGGAGATACAAACAACCTTCTCATTCGCTATAGCCACAATTCAGCATTGGATGCTCGCAGCGGACTTGAGTTTAGCAGAACAAAAGACCGAAACACTTCTTGTTAGCAGTCGAAAGGCAAGGGAAACCATCACCCTCAAAATAGGCGACACCTACATACAGTCGCAGCCCTTCATCAGCTATTTGGGGGTGCTCCTGGACACACGGCTCAACTTCAAAGAGCACATAATCGCGGCCAGCAAGAAAGCAGCTGGGGTACAGGGGGCATTATCTAGAATAATGCCGAATGTCGGAGGCCCTAGACAGATAAGAAGACAGCTACTGGCAACAGTAACTACTTCTGTTTTGTTGTACGGGGCACCGGTATGGGAGAAATCGCTCGAGCTACCATCGTACCGCCGGAAAATGAAATCAGTCCAGCGGCTCTCAGCGATTCGAGTGGCATCATCCTACCGCACTGTGTCTTACGAGGCGGTGAGTGTGATTGCCTCTACCCTACCAATCGACATCCTGGCTGCAGAAAGGGGACGGCTTTATCGCAGAAAGTTAGAGAAAGACCAACCGACAGGAAACAGCGATGAAAGAGCCATGAGTCTAGGGCAATGGCAGGAGAGGTGGGACAGCTCTACTAAAGGCCGGTGGACATATCGATTGATACCTAACATCAGTCGTTGGGTCAACCGCCAGCATGGGGAGGTTGGGTTCTACATCACTCAACTCCTGACTGGACATGGATGCTTTCGAGCATACCTGCACAGGTTCAGGAGGGCAAACTCCCCAAACTGCCCACACTGTACGGACGTGATAGAGGACGCGGAACACGTGTTCTTCTCCTGCCCCCGGTTTCAGGATCAACGTGCTGAAGTGGAGAGGATTCTGGAGACTAATATCGTTCCAGAACAATTAGTAGAAGCCATGCTGAAGGGCCCCCAAGCCTGGAACTTGGTATCAGATTACGCGGAGACTATCCTCAAAGAACTCCGCAATACGTTCGAGGAGTAGGCTTTAGAGGCTTTCAATGTAAGAGCAGTAAACATCTGCAATGAACCACCCTTGCGAAGTAGTATTGACTAAGAGTGCCGCAGGGGACCATGGTTGTAGGAGAAAGAGGTTAGGGTTTTAGCGGGTATACGGTATACTGGTTTCAATGCAACGATTTACTCTTGCTTTGAAGTCATTGCATCGGGAGTCCCGCACGACGGCAGCACGTGCTAGCTAAGTACGCAATGTATTTCCCCCTCTTCGGATAAAAAAAAAAAAAAAACACACACACACACACACCCGGGGTGGTTTCTGGTCCACTACCGGGCGCCTCCCCAGGTGGCGGATAGGGGACGCTCTCCAGCAATGGGGAGTACTGAGGATTTCTTCAGGGCGGACCAAAATCAGATAGGGGAAGGAACCCCGAAAATAAACCATTCATGGATATGGGTGATAAGGTCAACTTAATACCCCAGGTGGGTACCTCTGCAGAGGATAATCCCACCACCGGTTCCGATCGAGTGAAAGCCTCGGTGGCCGGTGCACGCTCCACGGATTCTGGGGGGAGCGAATTATCACTGGTTCCGTCACATAGTGACAACAAGAAGAAAGACACTATTAATGGTACAACATCGACCATTAAAACTAGAGCTGGCAGCAAGACACTATTCAGCCAAGTCCTCCAAAAGGCGGATAGTGGAGTTGACGTGCCCCAAAGGGCAACAAATGAGAGTGGCGCTCCAAACAAATTAGGAGCAAAGATCGATGAGCTCTTGAAGTTCATTGGGCCTAGGCACAATGTACATCATGAGATCAAGAAACTGGCAAACGCCATTAAGTCAGAATATGACAAATATCTGACGTCAACGACGCGGCCATCTCCTGTAGCGAAACCTGCTACAACACAGACATCGCCAGTAAAGGTGTCAAACACTCAGACACAAGGTGAAAAGCAAAAGGAGGTCCCAAAAGCGGCTGCCTCAAAAGCAGCTAACTCAAAACCGGCTGCATCAACACCGGCGGCCCCAAAGCAGGCGGCTTCAATAAAAGTAGCCTCACTAGCGGCAGACTCTGTAGCAAGGACCTCGCCACCGAAGGCCTCGCCTTCAGTAGCCTCATCAAGTAAGGCACCACTACCAAAAACTCTTAAACCGGTGCTAGCTAGCAAGCTAAAGCCCGGTAAAGAAGGTTGCCAGAACATCGGGCAAACCACCCAGGCAACAACAAGTAGGGTGGTCAATTCAGAAGCGGAGAGAAACAATGGATTAAAATCCAAGTTTAAACCGCAGACCAAAAACCAACCTGCAAACCAGTCGACTGACTGGCAAGCGGCAAAGAGGAAAAAGGCCCCGAGGACCAATAAGCAAAAACCAGCGCCACATTGTACGCTGCTTATAAAGAAAGGCGAGAAGAGCTCCCATGCAGATATCTTGCGAGGTATCAAGAATGATCCCACCTTGCAGGATATAGGCAAAAAAGTCAATAAGATCCGACGAACAGCTAAGGGAGATCTCCTATTGTTATTCGCGAAGGCAGACGCTCAGGAGATGGAGCGCTATTGTAACGCCATCAAGAATAAGCTCCCAAGCGGGGCCACTGTACAATCTCGAATACCGCAAATCGAGATTGAAATTAAAGACCTGGACGAGATCAGTACCAAGGAAGACGTAGTAAACCTGCTCAAAGATAATATCGACGGCCTGGCAGAGATCACTGAGGAGGCAGTGAAATCACTTCGACGGGCATATAGATCAACACAAACGGCAGTTGTTTGTCTCCCAGAGGTCCAGGCCAAGAAAGCCATCGCACTTGGAAAGCTGAAACTTGCGTGGGGCACAGTACGTGTTCGCGAGAGGATCAGCCTTCGACGGTGCTTCAAATGCTGGCACTTTGGGCACAACGCCCAGGCGTGCAGAGGCAAGACTGACCGAAGCAGTTGTTGTCACAGATGCGGAGGCGCTGGTCACAATGCCTCGGCTTGTCAACAACCTGCCAAGTGCTTACTCTGCAAAGAGAAAGATAGTAGGTCAGACTGCCGGCACGTTGCGGGTAGTTGGAAATGTCCGATCTACCAACAGGCGATGAGAGCAGCACAAGCCCGTAAATGAAAGTACTGCAACTCAACCTCAATCATTGCGAAGCAGCCCAAGACCTACTGGTACAGCGGGTGCGGGAATTGGATTGCGACGTAGCCATAATCTGCGAGCAGTACAAAAACTTCGACACCCTGTCCTGGGTAAATGACACAACGGACAGAGCAGCGATATGGGCTTGCGGTAAACTTCCGTTCCAACAACTCCCAAATACCCCCGAACCATGGCTTGTGAGAGCCAAAGTGGGAGGGGTTCACTTCTATAGCTGCTATGCACCTCCTAGTGCACAGCTCGAGGAGTTCGAGTTATTCTTGGACACCTTGGCGGAGGATGTACGGAAGCGTGAATCGGTCGCCATCGCAGGAGATTTCAACGCCTGGGCAATTGACTGGGGATGCCGGGAAACGAGCGCGAGAGGACGAGCTCTCCTTGAGACCATGTCTTCGCTCAACCTGGTACTCCTCAACACAGGAGCCGTAAGCACATATCGCAAAGGCACAGCCAGCTCCATTATCGATGTGACATTCGTTAGCAGCAACCTAATTAAAGGGGGCTGTGAGTGGCGGGTCGATGAGGAGTTTACTAATAGCGACCACCAAGCTATTATATGGGAAATCAACACCACTCCCAAACGAAGATTGTGTGTCAGTCGTGCGAGGTCACAGCCAGTCGGTTGGAACAAAAATGCTTTCGATGCTGATTCATTCGCCTTGGTTATGGAGCAGGAACCATTGTCAATAGCAACAAGCGCAGAAGCCACTGCCAAAGAGGTAATGACAAGCGTTGTCAAGTCCTGCGATGCTTCCATGCCAAGGAGACGGCAGAACAACAGCCGCCCACCAGTTTACTGGTGGAACGACACGATCTCACAACACCGACGAGAGTGTCTCAAAGCACGAAGGCTGCATCAACGAGCACGGAGACGCGACAGGGTCACAACAGAAGAACTAAGGCTCGACTATGAGATCAAAAGACAACAACTACGAAGAGCCATTCTCTCAAGCAAGAGATCCTACTGGAAGGAGTTGTGTGACGAAGTTAATCAAGATCCATGGGGAAAACCGTATAAAATCGTGATGCATAAAATTAAGGCCCCCCCCATGACATCAACGAACTGCCCCGAATCATTGCACCGCATTGTCACTCACTTGTTTCCTGCGAAGCCTGAGCTACCCGCTTATCCTTCGTGGCAGGTGAGGGACGAAGATATACCATCAGTGACTATGAATGAGCTGATGGGCGCGTGCAACCGGCTCCAAAACGGTAAGGCTCCCGGTCCAGATGGCATACCTAACATCGCGCTAAAATGCGCCATAGCCAATAGGCCTGACATGTTTCTACACATGTATGAGACCTGCCTAAAGCAGGGGGTTTTCCCGACTAAGTGGAAAAAGCAGAGGCTTGTGCTCCTCCCTAAAGGGGGAAAGAAACCTCCGACGAACCGTCATCATATCGTCCCCTCTGTATGTTGGACTCTGCGGGAAAACTCCTTGAAAGGAATAATAGCAGATAGGCTGGAGCCCTACGTTGAGCCGAAACTTTCCACCAACCAATTCGGGTTCAGAAAGGGGAGATCAACCATCGATGCCGTGACACTCGTTACCAACATCGCCAGAGAGGCTATCTCGGGAAAGAGATGGAGAAGAGGTGGAAAAAAGTACTGTCTAATAGCCACCCTGGATATCAAGAACGCCTTTAACTCGGCCCGCTGGGACCGCATTTTGGAGGCTCTTGCCAGGATGGAAGTTCCGCAGTACTTGCGCAGAATGGTTTCAGCGTATTTCAAGGACCGCATCTTGTTGTACCAAACTGAAAATGGGCAAGTAGACTATAAGATCACAGGAGGTGTACCTCAGGGCTCTGTTCTTGGCCCCCTCTTATGGAACGTAATGTACAACGACCTGCTCCTGCTCGGTCTGCCTGAGGGCGTCAGGCTAGTGGCATTCGCCGATGATGTGGCATTGATCATAGTGCGCAAGCACATAGAGGAGATACAAACAACCTTCTCATTCGCTATAGCCACAATTCAGCATTGGATGCTCGCAGCGGACTTGAGTTTAGCAGAGCAAAAGACCGAAACACTTCTTGTTAGCAGTCGAAAGGCAAGGGAAACCATCACCCTCAAAATAGGCGACACCTACATACAGTCGCAGCCCTTCATCAGCTATTTGGGGGTGCTCCTGGACACACGGCTCAACTTCAAAGAGCACATAATCGCGGCCAGCAAGAAAGCAGCTGGGGTACAGGGGGCATTATCTAGAATAATGCCGAATGTCGGAGGCCCTAGACAGATAAGAAGACAGCTACTGGCAACAGTAACTACTTCTGTTTTGTTGTACGGGGCACCGGTATGGGAGAAATCGCTCGAGCTACCATCGTACCGCCGGAAAATGAAATCAGTCCAGCGGCTCTCAGCGATTCGAGTGGCATCATCCTACCGCACTGTGTCTTACGAGGCGGTGAGTGTGATTGCCTCTACCCTACCAATCGACATCCTGGCTGCAGAAAGGGGACGGCTTTATCGCAGAAAGTTAGAGAAAGACCAACCGACAAGGAAACAGCGATGAAAGAGCCATGAGTCTAGGGCAATGGCAGGAGAGGTGGGACAGCTCTACTAAAGGCCGGTGGACATATCGATTGATACCTAACATCAGTCGTTGGGTCAACCGCCAGCATGGGGAGGTTGGGTTCTACATCACTCAACTCCTGACTGGACATGGATGCTTTCGAGCATACCTGCACAGGTTCAGGAGGGCAAACTCCCCAAACTGCCCACACTGTACGGACGTGATAGAGGACGCGGAACACGTGTTCTTCTACTGCCCCCGGTTTCAGGATCAACGTGCTGAAGTGGAGAGGATTCTGGAGACTAATATCGTTCCAGAACAAATAGTAGAAGCCATGCTGAAGGGCCCCCAAGCCTGGAACTTGGTATCAGATTACGCGGAGACTATCCTCAAAGAACTCCGCAATACGTTCGAGGAGTAGGCTTTAGAGGCTTTCAATGTAAGAGCAGTAAACATCTGCAATGAACCACCCTTGCGAAGTAGTATTGACTAAGAGTGCCGCAGGGGACCATGGTTGTAGGAGAAAGAGGTTAGGGTTTTAGCGGGTATACGGTATACTGGTTTCAATGCAACGATTTACTCTTGCTTTGAAGTCATTGTATCGGGAGTCCCGCACGACGGCCAGCACGTGCTAGCTAAGTACGGAATGTATTTCCCCCTCTTCGGATAAAAAAAAAAAAAAAAAAAAAAAAAAAAAAAAAAAACACACACACACACCACCCGGGGTGGTTGTTGGTCCACTACCGGGCGCCTCCCCAGGTGGCGGATAGGGGAACGCTCTTCAGCAATGGGGAGTACTGAGGATTTCCTCAGGGCGGACCAAAATCAGATAGGGGAAGGAACCCCGAAAATAAACCATTTATGGATATGGGTGATAAGGTGAACTTAATACCCCAGGTGGGTACCTCCGCAGAGGATAATCCCACCACCGGTTCCGATCGAGTGAAAGCCTCGGTGGCCGGTGCACGCTCCACGGATTCTGGGGGGAGCGAATTATCACTGGTTCCGTCACATAGTGACAACAAGAAGAAAGACACTATTAATGGTACAACATCGACCATTAAAACTAGGGCTGGCAGCAAGACACTATTCAGCCAAGCCCTCCAAAAGGCGGATAGTGGAGTTGACGTGCCCCAAAGGGCAACAAATGAGAGTGGCGCTCCAAACAAATTAGGAGCAAAGATCGATGAGCTCTTGAAGTTCATTGGGCCTAGGCACAATGTACATCATGAGATCAAGAAACTGGCAAACGCCATTAAGTCAGAATATGACAAATATCTGACGTCAACGAAGCGGCCATCTCCTGTAGCGAAACCTGCTACAACACAGACATCGCCAGTAAAGGTGTCAAACACTCAGACACAAGGTGAAAAGCAAAAGGAGGTCCCAAAAGCGGCTGCCTCAAAAGCAGCTAACTCAAAACCGGCTGCATCAACACCGGAGGCCCCAAAGCAGGCGGCTTCAATAAAAGTAGCCTCACTAGCGGCAGACTCTGTAGCAAGGACCTCGCCACCGAAGGCCTCGCCTTCAGTAGCCTCATCAAGTAAGGCACCACTACCAAAAACTCTTAAACCGGTGCTAGCTAGCAAGCTAAAGCCCGGTAAAGAAGGTTGCCAGAACATCGGGCAAACCACCCAGGCAACAACAAGTAGGGTGGTCAATTCAGAAGCGGAGAGAAACAATGGATTAAAATCCAAGTTTAAACCGCAGACCAAGAACCAACCTTCAAACCAGTCTACTGACTGGCAAGTGGCAAAGAGGAAAAAGGCCCCGAGGACCAATAAGCAAAAACCAGCGCCACATTGTACGCTGCTTATAAAGAAAGGCGAGAAGAGCTCCCATGCAGATATCTTGCGAGGTATCAAGAATGATCCCACCTTGCAGGATATAGGCAAAAAAGTCAATAAGATCCGACGAACAGCTAAGGGAGATCTCCTATTGTTATTCGCGAAGGCAGACGCTCAGGAGATGGAGCGCTATTGTAACGCCATCAAGAATAAGCTTCCAAGCGGGGCCACTGTACAATCTCGAATACCGCAAATCGAGATTGAAATTAAAGACCTGGACGAGATCAGTACCAAGGAAGACGTAGTAAACCTGCTCAAAGATAATATCGACGGCCTGGCAGAGATCACTGAGGAGGCAGTGAAATCACTTCGACGGGCATATAGATCAACACAAACGGCAGTTGTTTGTCTCCCAGAAGTCCAGGCCAAGAAAGCCATCGCACTTGGAAAGCTGAAACTTGCGTGGGGCACAGTACGTGTTCGCGAGAGGATCAGCCTTCGACGGTGCTTCAAATGCTGGCACTTTGGGCACAACGCCCAGGCGTGCAGAGGCAAGACTGATCGAAGCAGTTGTTGTCACAGATGCGGAGGCGCGGGTCACAATGCCTCGGCTTGTCAACAACCTGCCAAGTGCTTACTCTGCAAAGAGAAAGATAGTAGGTCAGACTGCCGGCATGTTGCGGGTAGTTAGAAATGTCCGATCTACCAACAGGCGATGAGAGCAGCACAAGCCCGTAAATGAAAGTACTGCAACTCAACCTCAATCATTGCGAAGCAGCCAAGACCTACTGGTACAGCGGGTGCGGGAATTGGATTGCGACGTAGCCATAATCTGCGAGCAGTACAAAAACTTCGACACCCTGTCCTGGGTAAATGACACAACGGACAGAGCAGCAATATGGGCTTGCGGTAAACTTCCGTTCCAACAACTCCCAAATACCCCCGAACCATGTCTTGTGAGAGCCAAAGTGGGAGGGGTTCACTTCTATAGCTGCTATGCACCTCCTAGTGCACAGCTCGAGGAATTATTCTTGGACACCTTGGCGGAGGATGTACGGAAGGGTGAATCGGTCGCCATCGCAGGTGATTTCAACGCCTGGGCAATTGACTGGGGATGCCGGGAAACGAGCGCGAGAGGACGAGCTCTCCTTGAGACCATGTCTTCGCTCAACCTGGTACTCCTCAACACAGGAGCCGTAAGCACATATCGCAAAGGCACTGCCAGCTCCATTATCCACGTGACATTCGTTAGCAGCAACCTAATTAAAGGGGGCTGTGAGTGGCGGGTCGATGAAGAGTTTACTAATAGCGACCACCAAGCTATTATTTGGGAAATCAACACCACTCCCAAACGAAGATTGTGTGTCAGTCGTGCGAGGTCACAGCCAGTCGGTTGGAACAAAAATGCTTTCGATGCTGATTCATTCGCCTTGGTTATGGAGCAGGAACCATTGTCAATAGCAACAAGCGCAGAAGCCACTGCCAAAGAGGTAATGACAAGCGTTGTCAAGTCCTGCGATGCATCCATGCCAAGGAGACGGCAGAACAACAGCCGCCCACCAGTTTACTGGTGGAACGACACGATCTCACAACACCGACGAGAGTGTCTCAAAGCACGAAGGCTGCATCAACGAGCACGGAGACGCGACAGGGTCACAACAGAAGAACTAAGACTCGACTATGAGATCAAAAGACAACAACTACGAAGAGCCATTCTCTCAAGCAAGAGATCCTACTGGAAGGAGTTGTGTGACGAAGTTGACCAAGATCCATGGGGAAAACCGTATAAAATCGTGATGCATAAAATCAAGTCCCCCCCCATGACATCAACGAACTGCCCCGAATCATTGCACCGCATTGTCACTCACTTGTTTCCTGCGAAGCCTGAGCTACCCGCTTATCCTTCGTGGCAGGTGAGGGACGAAGATATACCATCAGTGACTATGAATGAGCTGATGGGCGCGTGCAACCGGCTCCAAAACGGTAAGGCTCCCGGTCCAGATGGCATACCTAACATCGCGCTAAAATGCGCCATAGCCAATAGGCCTGACATGTTTCTACACATGTATGAGCTGCCTAAAGCAGGGGGTTTTCCGACTAAGTGGAAAAAGCAGAGGCTTGTGCTCCTACCTAAAGGGGGAAAGAAACCTCCAGACGAACCGTCATCATATCGTCCCCTCTGTATGTTGGACTCTGCGGGAAAACTCCTTGAAAGAATAATAGCAGATAGGCTGGAGCCCTACGTTGAGCCAAAACTTTCCACCAACCAATTCGGGTTCAGAAAGGGGAGATCAACCATCGATGCCGTGACACTCGTTACCAACATCGCCAGAGAGGCTATCTCGGGAAAGAGATGGAGAAGAGGTGGAAAAAAGTACTGTCTAATAGCCACCCTGGATATCAAGAACGCCTTTAACTCGGCCCGCTGGGACCGCATTTTGGAGGCTCTTGCCAGGATGGAAGTTCCTCAGTACTTGCGCAGAATGGTTTCAGCGTATTTCAAGGACCGCATCTTGTTGTACCAAACTGAAAATGGGCAAGTAGACTATAAGATCACAGGAGGTGTACCTCAGGGCTCTGTTCTTGGCCCCCTCTTATGGAACGTAATGTACAACGACCTGCTCCTGCTCGGTCTGCCTGAGGGCGTCAGGCTAGTGGCATTCGCCGATGATGTGGCATTGATCATAGTGCGCAAGCACATAGAGGAGATACAAACAACCTTCTCATTCGCTATAGCCACAATTCAGCATTGGATGCTCTCAGCGGACTTGAGTTTAGCAGAGCAAAAGACCGAAACACTTCTTGTTAGCAGTCGAAAGGCAAGGGAAACCATCACCCTGAAAATAGGCGACACCTACATACAGTCGCAGCCCTTCATCAGCTATTTGGGGGTGCTCCTGGACACACGGCTCAACTTCAAAGAGCACATAATGGCGGCCAGCAAGAAAGCAGCTGGGGTACAGGGGGCATTATCTAGAATAATGCCGAATGTCGGAGGCCCTAGACAGATAAGAAGACAGCTACTGGCAACAGTAACTACTTCTGTTTTGTTGTACGGGGCACCGGTGTGGGAGAAATCGCTCGAGCTACCATCGTACCGCCGGAAAATGAAATCAGTCCAGCGGCTATCAGCGATTCGAGTGGCATCATCCTACCGCACTGTGTCTTACGAGGCGGTGAGTGTGATTGCCTCTACCCTACCAATCGACATCCTGGCTGCAGAAAGGGGACGGCTTTATCGCAGAAAGTTAGAGAAAGACCAACCGACAGGAAACAGCGATGAAAGAGCCATGAGTCTAGGACAATGGCAGGAGAGATGGGACAGCTCTACTAAAGGCCGGTGGACATATCGATTGATACCTAACATCAGTCGTTGGGTCAACCGCCAGCATGGGGAGGTTGGGTTCTACATCACTCAACTTCTGACTGGACATGGATGCTTTCGAGCATACCTGCACAGGTTCAGGAGGGCAAACTCCCCAAACTGCCCACAGTGTACGGACGTGATAGAGGACGCGGAACACGTGTTCTTCTCCTGCCCCCGGTTTCAGGATCAACGTGCTGAAGTGGAGAGGATTCTGGAGACTAATATCGTCCCAGAACAATTAGTAGAAGCCATGCTGAAGGGCCCCCAAGCCTGGAACTTGGTATCAGATTACGCGGAGACTATCCTCAAAGAACTCCGCGATACGTTCGAGGAGTAGGCTTTAGAAGCTTTCAATGGAAGGGCAGTAAACATCTGCAATGAACCACCCTTGCGAAGTAGTATTGAGTAAGAGTGCCGCAGGGGACCATGGTTGTAGGAGAAAGAGGTTAGGGTTTTAGCGGGTATACGGTATACTGGTTTCAATGCAACGATTTACTCTTGCTTTGAAGTCATTACATCGGGAGTCCCGCACGACGGCCAGCACGTGCTAGCTAAGTACGCAATGTATTTCCCCCCTCTTCGGATAAAAAAAAAAAACACACACACACACACACTATAATAATTTGTAATTTTGTTATTACCTCAGGGTCTTTTTCGCTTGGGTTCAAGTTCCAGATATTAAATAAATAAATAAATTTTATACTTATCTTATAAGTCTCTTTTTCTTCTTCGTTACACTACCACTTTTTAAAATTTTGAAATTATATTTTTCACTTTATTTTTCTGTTTTAAGATTTTAAATTACTAATAAATAATCTTTCAAATTTTTCAATTAACTTACAATTTATTAATAATTGTCCACAATACAATTTTGATATAATCTTGCCTTTAAAACAAAATAAATTTCCTGGGTACTTAAATATTATTAAATTTCTATCTACTTGTTACAAAATATTTCAGTCCTTCAAACACAAATATACATTATACTAAATTTTAAAACCCTTTATTTCTATCACTGATTGATTGTTTAAATTTTTTAATAATCTGTTTATTAAATAATGTTTCAAAAACTCACAGTTGCCTGGCTTTAATTTCCTTTCTCCTTGCTTTTGGTTTTGAATACTACTTCCTGATTTCTGTTTTTTTTATAAAAATAAATTATTCTGCTGTTTAATTGATTTTTTAACTGCTGTACCAATACTTCTATTCTTCCAACAAAAATTGATTTTTATTTCTCCATTCAATGGAGTCCAAATAATACCTTTTATGGAATATTTTCTTTATGATTTCAAATTGTTTATCCAAATACTTTTTAACTTCAAACTCAATTTCTTGTCAAACTGACATGGAACACTTATTTCAATGATTCCATAGATCAATTATCTTGTTGTCATGGAAACGTGATTTTACAAGAATGAAATTTTGAACTGCTCTCGTCGACGCTTGGGAAACAAAGAGGACCTTTCAATGTCAGATTTTCTATTTATGTAATATATTTTGCCACCTGCTATTTCCATTTCCGCTTTTATTTATTTTATTAATTTCCAAATATTCCTTCTAAATCATATTTTGATTTGACACTTGTAACCTGTTGGTCACCAGTCATTTAACAGGTACTTAAAAAAAATGGTTTTTACTGAAATTAAGACTTAATATCTTTTGAACCATTGAATGTTCATAAACTATGCTCTAAGCTCTTTCTAACGGTATAAATCTCTTTACTGTTCCATCATTCCTTAACATTTATAACGGTTTTTACAATTCTGACGTTTCAATTCTCTATTTATTTAACAAATTTATGTATTTAAAACTTAATTTTGATCTAAAATGTGTTATATTCAGTGTTGTCATTGCCTAATATGTGAACTATACTTGTTTTACAAACTATACTGTGATTTTCATAAGTGAATTTAACCTTTTTGCTGTTTGACCTAAATGTGACTCCCTGCCTAGATTTTTTTATGTAAGTATCCAAATTCTATTACAATCTGCATGATAGATTATCTAACATTATATGCCACCTTTTATCCTTTCAACAATTTGCTTTTGAAACATTCTTTTTACATGGTTTATATTTTTAGGTTAACTTTAACTTCGATATGATTTCTGCAATTTCCTTTTTGTTAGATCTATATGCATTTTATTTACATTTCCCCAATCATTTACTTATTCAAATTACTAAACTTTTGTTTGTTGTTTGTCTGTTTAAATCCATTACAAATTTACCCAAAATTTTACAGAATAAATTCTTTTAGTTTTAACTTAAGAATTTATTTTGCTGAAATTTTCCAATACTTTCTTAATATCCATATACTTTTTTAACCTTTTATATTTATTAATTTTTTTTTATTTAATTTTTTAGCTATCAAGAATATCATATAACAAACAATACTGTGAACAAATTAAACATGAACGATTAACAAATTAACAAGAAAACTCAATAAATTATATAAACACATCAACTGATGAACGATCAACAAATCTACAACTACTAGTATATTATTTACAAACTTATCCAAGATATGCTGTCCAAAATTTTCATTTGTGGAATCAACATTCTTAGTAAGTTTTCAATTATCATGTATCGTTCCCATTTTATTATTATTATTATTTTTTAACCAATTCTTTTATTTTAAATCAAATCATTAATACAATTTTTATTTCTTCCCTCTAGTGATATCAAGACTTCATTTGGTTCTTCCCTATTATCTCATCATTGAAGATTATAAGATTTCTACAAACATGTTATTAATTTTAAAAATATTCTGACTTGTATTCATTGATATTATTATACTTTTCTTCCATATCGTCCTTGTTCAATTTTAAATTTAAGTTGTTATATTTGTATTAATTTAATTAATTTATGCTTTTAGTTCATAAGTTTCTTCTTTTCTCTGTAGTTTTACTCAACACTCTCCTTTTCCCTTTTCTTGAACTTATTTGCTTCCATTCCATCTCCATATTTTATCTTACTATTTTATAATTCTTGCCTACAGAATAATTTATATTTCTTCATATGTTACCGCATTTTTACCACATTATATATTTATTTATACTCTTTATCTGTACCTCAGTACCTTTTTATTTCATCATTATTTCATACCTTCTTATAATTCTTTTATTTTAAGCGCATTTATATCATATATTCATTTATAATTCATCATATTTTGAAATACTTGTTATCATCCTGTTTCTTTTTAAATACCTACTGTCTCCACACAAATCATTCACCATCTACCATCTTACTTATCCATCATCTACATTCTTATTTATCTTAATCATTTTACTCTGAACATATATTTCTAAATGTCTTCACTTCACTTCTTTTTAATTAATTATTGTTGTTTTCTATTTATATTTTGTACAATATGGATTTTAATTACTTTATTTTATATATAATATTTGAAAATACTATCAATGTTGTATATTCCTTTGACCTTCTGTGTCTTGATGTCCACTAACTCATAACTGTTCACTCCATCTTTTGTTTTTTTACCATATACGGTCCTGATTATGATGATACTTCCCTTACGATGAACCTTTACTTATCTTCAATTTGCTGATTTTCTTATTTTGCTCTTTTATTAATTTTCATTTCCATATTCCTGTGCTAATATTGGTCTTCCATCCATCCTTCCTGATCTATATTTGTATTTTATGTCTTTTTCCTGGTTTTCCAGTTGACTTTTGGGTTTATTCTCCAGTAATATATTGTATTCTTATGAGTTTCCCCACAAATCTTTCCACATTTTTCTATATACCTGCTCATCTTCATATATTCTTGCTCATACTTCTTATTCATGCTTGGTTTCATGCACTCTGTCTTATAATTCCTTTTACACATGATTGTTACCAAAAATCCTATTTTCCCCACTGTATATTCATTTTCATCTCATTTTTACCTCCATAATTTACATCTGTTTCTATTAACTTCAACTTTTCATATAATTTCACTTTTCTACTATGTTCTGGTATAACCTTTTCATTTTTTATTTGTGTTTCTACTTTTGTTTGATTACTTTGAATTTTTACTTTTTCCCCAACTTTTGCTCTTTCTTCTTGGTGTCTCCCTATAACTTGATTGTCTTGCTCTTCATATCTTTTCTTAAGCTCATTTTCAGTTTTCTCCAATCTGTTATCCATCGTTTCCTCATATTTCATCATAGTTTCGTCCCATTTTTCCCCAATATATTGTATTTTCACTTCATTTGTCCCTACTCTCTCTTCTACTCCTTTTATTTTCTTACTAACTTGCTCCTCCTTTTTTATTTGTGCCTGTCTCTTTGTTCTTTCTTCCTCCAAAGCTACTCTACAACTCTCTCCCAGTTGTTCCATATCACCTTTAACTTCTCTAATAGCTTGCTGACATTTATTTTCTACTGTTTTGCTATTTTCATACATTTCTCTTTTAAAATCTTCTAGATTCCTTTCAATATCTTCTTTCATACTACTTATCTCTTGTTTTAAACTTGTATCCATTTTTAAACTCAACTCCTGTTTCATATTTTCCATTTCTTGTTTTATTATTTGATTGCTTTCATTCATATCTGACTTTATATTTTCCATTCTTGAACTTAACTGTTGATTATCTTGTTTTACATCTGAATTGAATTTATTCATTCTTGAAATTATATCTGACCTAAAATCTTGCATCATTCTCTTCATCATATCCATCAATTGTAAATTACCATCAGATCCAATACTTGTATTTCCTTCTGATTTTGTTTCTTCTGGTTGGCCTTCTACTACCACATCCTCTGAAATCATTTGAATGTTTTGTTCCTCCATTTCTTCTTTAATTTGAATTCCTTCTTGTTTGTTTTCAGTTTCCTGTATATCGAGCTCCGTTTCTTCAGACACGAGTTCCCTTTGAGTTTCCGTCTCTGGTACTTGAATATCTTGTGCTTCCAATTCACTTTCTGGTGCTTTAACTTGTTGTATTAGTGGTTTCTGAACTTCTTCATTTGGTTCTTCCATAATTTGTTCATTTTTAATAAGTGATGTTATCGGCCATTCAAATTTTACTTTATTATCCTCGACTTCCTGTACATTAACCTCTTCAGTTGTTCTCATTTGTGTTTCTTGTTGACTTTCAATTTCAATATCATCTTTAGAATTTACATTAATATTATTGCTTGGTATCTTGTCCATCAGATTTACTGATTTTTCTTCTTGTATCTTGTTAATGTTGTCTAATTTCTTTGTTATTTTCTGACCAAAATCTTGCATTTCTTGAATCCAACTTTCTTTTGTTTCCTTCTTATCTTCTTCTGTCTTTTGTTGTGAATTTTTATAGATTTGTTGTTGTTGTGCTCTTTGGTTGTTGTTGTTGGTTTGGTGTCCTTTATCTCATTTTCATTCCTTTGATATCTCCCATAGTTATTACCATATCTTGTGAAACTCTTTGTACTATTATATCTCTTTCTGTTGTAATTATTTAAATTAAGGTTATTATACTGTCTTCTGTTATAATCCATTCTTCTTTGCTCCATCTGACTTCCATGTTGATAATATTCTCTTGTGTTTTGTCTTGATGTATTGTTTTCTCTTATCCATTGAATCCTTCCTAGATACTTGATAAATTCTTCCATAGTTGTTATATTTTCCAGCATACTGTGTCAGCAATACCCTCTTCAAAATGACGGGATATACATGTCACAATTTCATACTCTGTCATGGGATAATTTAAATATTTTACATGGGTTACCAGATTTAAAACATACTCAACCATACTTTTTCCTCCTGTTGGATTGTACTTGCCAACGTATAGTCTGTCTCGATACCTTATTTGTTTATCAACTCCCCAGAAATATTCCTTGAATGCGTTTTCAAATTCTTCAAATGTATGTAAGTCCATTTCAGTTGCTGTGAACCATATTCCAGCCCTTTCTGTTAAAAGTGACCGCATTTGTCTCTTAACTTCATTGAAATTTCCTATGTGCCCAAATTGCCTTTTCACAATTTTAATAAACTCGCATGGATGCAAAACTGAGTTTCTCCCATTAAATTTTATACACGAGTCTACTGGTAAGCTACGCCTTTCCTGTTCCTCTGGAGTCTCATAAAACTTTGTATCTCTTGTTTTATACATTATATATATATATATATATATATATATATATATATATATATTTGTTTTTAAGTTTTCGCGGGCACTAAATGTTTTAGGTGGTTTCCGAGAATTCTTCCGCGTAGTTGATAACTGATCCCTGTCGGGATCGATGGTAAAATGACGACGTTTCGGCAGAGTCACATCTGTCCTCTTCAGGTCGATTCACATAATTCTTGTAGCCTTCTGCTTTCGCTTCTAGAGAAGCATGTGCAATAGTAACTTTAATACCAGACCAGAATATACAAATCACAGATGCGCTATTGACATACACGCAGTAACCAGACTCTTTCCGCTGTAAAATCAATTATGCATCATTATACTTATATTATTATCATTTTCGTTGTAAATAGAATTGTTGCTAAAATACTGATTTATTTTGCACGATTTTTTTCCCAAAACGCCGTATAAAATTTAACATATTATATACCAGTGTACCGTTCTTTCAATGCTCTATCGATATTGTTACAACAAACACATGTCCGTATTTAAATAAAACAGTTGCAGATTGCCCAAAAGAAACGAAACGGAGCAGTGAAGATTTGAAGACGCACTGTTGTGTAAAAAATGTGTCAAAAAAATTTTCCCTTTAAGATTTTTTGATATTTTTGAAAATAAAAATATTAGCGGTAAAAAAACAAAAAATTATATTTTGTCTTTTTTCAAACATATCAATATATCTAAAAGTTATAATTATTTTGAAACTACGATTATATATACAAATTAAAATTACTTACAATAGACATTATGTACAGGGTGGGCAAATAAGAATTGCCGCAATCCATGTCTCAGGAAAGGCTCAGTACAGCTTTGAAGAAAAAATATTCTATACAAAAGTAGCCACGAGAAAAACCTGAAAATTATTTAGAGTGCTGTACGATGACTGCTAGAGGGCGTAACTGAACATCAAAACTGCAAATCGCACATTTTCTGCAAAATTTACCTAATTAAAGTATTCCAAAACCTAGAAAATCGTAATTTTACAAACATTCCGCATACTTTTTATTAGAAGTCTTTGGTTTTATTTTGTCAAGTAAACGATGAGGGTGAGTGGAAAACTTGTTGAAAACAAAAGTCGCCATTCTGGTTTGGCTTAATAGATTTTTCCGAACTTGAGCTTTCTGGAATTGGCTTTTCTCCACTAATCTATCGACTATCTATTATATCAACTCTAATGAATAACCGAAACGCTAGAGGGCGCTATCCAATTTTTTTAGAAATCATGTTTTTTCACAAAAATATTAAATTCAAACTAGTTGTTTGGACAACGGAATCAGAAAGAAGAATAAATTATCAACAATCCTGTGAAAACCGTATATCGATATCATTTTTCAATCTCAAGATATGTAACAAAATGTGTCTGTCATGGGAATTTTTATTTATATTTCGACTACTGCGGTTTCCCCTAATATAACTGAATATAGTTAGTTGCGTTAGGAATTACTTTTTATGGCGTATGGATACTATGTTAAATCTATCCAGTATTACTTTTACCGTCAGGGCTAGGTGGCGATAACAAAATTTAAATTAAGTTTCTATTCATCCTTATTCAATAAGACTTCATTAAGCTAGTGAAAAACACTTATCGATAAATTTTGAAGCCAAATGTTATATAGCAAATAAAGAAATATTTAGCAAATTGGAAATTTCTTTCCAATGTATGAAAAATTCAACTGTTGCTGCTCGATCATATAACAAAAAGTACCTACCCAGAAAAACGTCATCATTTAAGAAAAGTGTATTTTGCCTGTTCATTCGGGTTTTCTCTCCTCAAAATTTTGTCCTGCAACAGATAAGTATTTAAAATCGTATTTGGAGAACAAAGTATAGTAAGGCAATTTCGTCAAATTGACCGGATTACTGGCTGTCCGTACAGAAATTCTTCCTCGCAGTTATTCTGAGATAAAGAGATGTCTTAAAATGATCAACCAGTATTCCTGTATATAAATAGTGTATTGTATATTGTGTTATACTTATCTGTTTGGAGACGTTTCAACTCCGACCCTGGAGTCGTTGTCAATCGTTTTGATGAGTATTTCGAGGTTTTTTCAAAAAAATTTTGCTCTGATGTGGATTTTGATGTTTGTCAAAAAATTTTGACAGTGACAATTTGTCATTTGCCGATCACTTGATATTGAGGGTACCGTTTTTTTGCTCTTCTAGCAGTAGATCTCTCCAGCCCAAATGAAGGTCGATTGAAGGGGCTAGAGACATTATAACAAAACACAAACAAAAATTCACTCCATTACACTCCACTATAGTAAACCTCCACATTTATCTGGCGTTCCAAAAATACATAAAGACACAATACCAATGAGACCTATTGTTAGTTCAATAAATTCACCATGACAAAACATATCAAAATTTTTACTAAATATAATTAAACCTTACGAAAACAATTCTAACAATTTAAAAAACACGAATGATTTTTTAACAAAATTAAAAAGCATTATTATCAACAGAAATGATATACTAGGAAGTTTCGACATAGTCATTTTTTTTTATAAAAAATAAATTACAAAATATTACCTTACACAACAAAACAAAATTAAACAGACACAGTAATGGAACTAGCCGAACTCTGCTTAAAAACAACATATTTTCAATTTGAAGCAGATTTCTATAAACAAGAATTTGGTATGGCCATGGGTTCTTCTTTGTCACCTATAATCGTGTAATATATTTATGAAATATTTTTGGCAATTATAAGAACAAACCAAAAGTGTGTTGAAGATACGTTGATGACATTTTTGTAGTTTGGGAGTATGGTGCTGAAGAACTGCACTCCCTCCTACATTACATCAATAGTCAAGAACCTACAATAAAATGTACAATGAAAATCGAAAATTTACATAAACTTGCTTATCTTGATGTACTTATAGATAGAACAAACAACACAATAAGTACAAGCACTTATCGAAAACCTACGAATACTAATAGATATTTGAATTTTAACTCCAACCATCTCTTGAATGTAAAGAAAGGTGTTGTAAAGTGCTTATATGATAGAGCAAAACACGTATCGTCATCCATCGAAATATTTAACGACGAGGTCAACATTATCAAAGAATATCTACTCCAAAATGAATATCCCCAAGGCTTTATAAATAAAACTATAAATCAACTAGAAAGAAACTTTGTTGATAAACCTCGAAATACTCAACAAAACGATTGACAACGACTCCAGAGTCGCAGTTGAAACTTCTCCAAACAGATAAGTATAACCCAATATACAATACACTATTTATATACAGGAATACTGGTTGATCATTTCAAGACATCCCTTTCTCTCAGAATAACTGTGAGGAAGAATTTCTATACGGACAGCCAGTAATGGGGGCAATTTTACGAAATTGCCCTACTACACTTTGTTCTCCAAATACGATTTTAAATACTTATCTGTCACAGGAAAAAATTTTGAGGAGAGAAAACCCCAATCAACAGGCAAAATAATTCAAGAACTCCTCAACAATCTTTTCGAAAGGACTTAAGAAAAGTTTATAATCGTCTGACCCATCTTTTGCGTAACACAGGAAAAGTGTACCATGCTATATATCGAAGACAAGGTAGACGTGAATTTTAAACCACTAATAAGCAGAAGAACATTAGCTAGGGAGTTGGGAATGTGTCGAACGCAGGTAACTATTAACTTGAGTCTTTATAAGTAAAATTTGTGTGTCATACCAAGAAAACAAAGAGTTATCTCAGGTAAATTTTGAGGCACTTCTGCATAATAATCTAGAGAATTTTTTTTTTCAATGATTATTAAGAAATATTTGATAACCACAATCTTTTTAGGTTGCATGTGATTCTTTACCAACGTTTGTCTGCTCGAGACTTCGATAACAGTCACTAACGCGGAATTCTGGGTGCACAAATTATTGGACCTTTCTTTTTAAACGATAACCTAACTAGATTTCCTAATTAATGAATTACCAATTCTGTTATATATACCTCTAGAAATTCGCTATAAAATGTTTTTACAACATGATGGATGTCCGGCATACTATACTGCAGGCGTCCGATACAAGGCCGTAGCTAGCGGGGGGGTGGTCTGGGGGTCCAAACCCCCCCCCAAATTTTGGAATATTGGGTTTCAAGATTCAATTTTAACCAAATAATCATCTTTTTCATGAAAATAAATTTTATATTTATACATTTTTATATATCCTGGATATATATGAATACAAATACAGATTTTGCAGTACCAATCAGTCTACCACCAATCAAAAAAATTATCCAACCCCCCACGAAAATATTGTCCAACCCACCTCGAAAAAATTTTCTGGCTACGGCCTTGGTCCGGTATATATACATCAAACATATCCTGATTACTCTCTTCGAGGTGTCATTCCTTTGTACGCAAGACAATATATATTATATATAAATATAACATACGTTGTTTCTGGTCGGGAACCTTCATCAGTTGCGCTTCCCTCAATTGAATGTCCTCTCGAACACTTCTTTATGCATTTGATGCATTTCATTAAATTTGAAGACGCGAAATGTAAGACCGACATCTAGGATTTTCAAGAGAATCAGTACACAGAGGTTCCGAATCTGGAGCCGTTCCGTGTAATTGCTGTTCTCCCTTAACTCCTAGGACAGAATGTCACGATACAATTTTCAGGTTACTTCACCTGTCAGAGATATTGAATACTCTCTTCGAGGTGTCATTCCTTTGTACGCAAGACAATATATATTATATATAAATATAACATACATTGTTTCTGGTCGGGAACCTTCATCAGTTGCGCTTCCCTCAATTGAATGTCCTCTCGAACACTTCTTTATGCATTTGATGCATTTCGTTAAATTTGAAGTCGCGAAATGTAAGACCGACATCTAGGATTTTCAAGAGAATCAGTACACAGAGGTGTAATTGCTGTTCTCCCTTAACTCCTAGGACAGAATGTCGGTCTTACATTTCGCGTCTTCAAATTTAACGAAATGCATCAAATGCATAAAGAAGTGTTCGAGAGGACATTCAATTGAGGGAAGCGCAACTGATGAAGGTTCCCGACCAGAAACAATGTATGTTATATTTATATATAATATATATTGTCTTGCGTACAAAGGAATGACACCTCGAAGAGAGTATTCAATATCTCTGACAGGTGAAGTAACCTGAAAATTGTATCGTGACATTCTGTCCTAGGAGTTAAGGGACAACAGCAATTACACGGAACGGCTCCAGATTCGGAACCTCTGTGTACTGATTCTCTTGAAAATCCTAGATGTCGGTCTTACATTTCGCGTCTTCAAATTTAACGAAATGCATCAAATGCATAAAGAAGTGTTCGAGAGGACATTCAATTGAGGGAAGCGCAACTGATGAAGGTTCCCGACCAGAAACAATGTATGTTATATTTATATATAATATATATTGTCTTGCGTACAAAGGAATGACACCTCGAAGAGAGTATTCAATATCTCTGACAGGTGAAGTTACCTGAAAATTGTATCGTGACATTCTGTCCTAGGAGTTAAGGGAGAACAGCAATTACACGGAACGGCTCCAGATTCGGAACCTCTGTGTACTGATTCTCTTGAAAATCCTAGATGTCGGTCTTACATTTCGCGTCTTCATATCCTGATTAGTAGATAGGACGTGGAAGTATATTTCATTCACCAGCTAGATCCCCAGACTTGTCTTCCCTACATTCCTATTTATGGGAGCAAATAAAGGATTTAGTTTTTGCAAACACACCCATAACAGGTAACTTTCTCAGCAATAGAAACTGAAAATTTCGTTCTGTTTATTCGTCAGAGGTTGTAATCTTATATCGAAAATGGTGGTCGACATTTTTAGGATCTGGCGCGCCACTAACCAATATTTGTTGCATTTGTTTAGTCTGAGTGTTTGTTAAAATGATATTATTTTCAATATCTTTAATTACTTTGGGGGAAACGGGGTAACTGATCTATATATAGGATAATTTTCCTTTTATAACACTATTCTAAAAGTGTTCTCTAATTGGAAAACAATATTATTAATTAGCTATACCTGATTTAATAGTAATTTGTTGTCATTATCATACTGAATCAGGTAAACTAACAATATATTTTATAGTATGTAATTTTTTAAACGCCACCTAGCGGTGGCAATATAAATGATACGGGAGTAATTTAAATCACTATCTATGGGTCAAAAAAATTAATTCCTAACGTAACCAAACTTATTTAATTATATTAGGGGAAACCGGAGTAGTAGAAATATAAATAAAAATTCTCATATACGGTTTTCACAGGATTGATGATAATTTATTCTTCTTTCTGATTCCGTTGTCCAGACTGTAGTCTGTGTTTGCGTTTAATATTTTTCAGGAAAAACACGGATTCTAAAAAAAATTCGGTTATTTATTAGAATTTTTGTAGTATATAGTCAATAGATGAGTGGAGGAAAGCCAATTCGAAAACGCTCAAGTTCGTAAAAATCGATTAGGCCAAACCAGAATGACGACCGTTTGTTTTCAACAAGTTTCCTACTCACCCCTACCGTTTACTTGACAAGATAGAACCAAATACTTCTAATAAAAAGTATGCGGAATATTTCTAAAATTACGAGTTTCCAGTTTTTGGAATACTTTAATTAGGTAAATTTTGTAGAAATTGAGCGATTTGCACTTTTCTTCGTACAACACTCTAAATAATTTTCAGCTCTTTCTCGTGGCCACTTTAGTCTAGAATATATTCCCCAAACCTGTAATACTGAGATATGGATTGCGGCCATTCTTTTTTGCCCACCCTGTACAGGACCCTAATTTATCATTAGATAGTCTGCCAAAGTTTAGGGATCATGCGATAAATAAAGCGAAAAATGCACTCAAAGCAAATAACTATCCAAACAAAATGATGAATCAAATATTTAAGGTTATGAATAAGAAAATTAGCCACTAGAACAAAAAATAAGAACAACCATATATCCTTACTTGGCTTTGACATATATAATAGGCCTTTCAACACATTTCAAACGACTACTAAACAAAATGATATAATTTAACTTCAAGCGATTTCAGTATGCTTAAAACAAAAATGCCCGAATATAAAAAAGTAACATTGTTTACCAAATATCATGTAAAGACTGCAATATAGAAGTGTAAAGTATGGTTACTTTTGAGTACTCGTAACTATTCGTTACTTTTCAGTTAAGTACTCGTTTCTAAATATTCGTTACTCGAGTACTCATTTGGTATATGCGGTGTAAATATTAAGCCCTCGATTTCGGTATTTAGTATCAGATGTAACGACGTTTGATAAAATCATATGAGTAAATGTAGAAGATATTTCGATAGTGGTAAATGGTGTAGGTATGATTCTCATTATATCTGTTACTGGTATGTCGCTGATCTAGCAGTGTATGGGTCCTAAACAAACAAAAAAAATTCTTTAAAATCGTTCCAGCCGTTTAGGAGGAGTTAGAATCCGATCTTAGTGCCACCTATCGGGTCCAATTGTGAATCTAAACCATCCAGGGACCCACCCAAACATACACAAAAACTTTCATCAAAATCGGTCCAGCCGTTTAGGATTATATAACGGATAAAGGACATGCGTTCTCATTTATATATAAAGAAGATTAGCTCACCATTAACTACTTTTAAGTGACTAGTTGAGGCCTTCGAAACAAGCCTGGAAGCAGATTTATCAAGGCCAATTGCAATTGTTGGGTGTTTAGCTGTAAAATGCTTCCTTAAATTAGATGTCGTTCCTCCTTTATATGAATAAGTATTGTTGCATAAATTGCACTTTGTCCTCTCATTGGATAACAAGGTAAAATAATTCCAAATTTCACTTCGTTTCTGGTTTTCAGTCATGCCAAGGAGATGCAAATTATATGTTACTATCAGAGATTCAACATAGAAAAACTTATTTTTCTTTAGAAGCATTCCGAGGCACTCACCTGGCAAAATATTCTATTTCGAAATCAAACCGAATTTTATAATGAATATATAATATTTACAATAATAAAGTTACAGATTTTCCGAAAATACATACACACAACACAAACGCAGAGACTAAATCCACAAATTCCACAACCACAAATAATTCAAAATTCAACTGACATCTTTGTTCTTTTTCACTAAATCGTGTACTTTGGACTTCTTTAAGTTCGAATTCTTAAGGAATGGGCGACGCGCCATGTGACATTGGTTGAGAAATCATTTGTCCGCCAAACAGTCTTATAGACTAATATAAAGGCTGTAACAATGCAATTTTATAATAAAACTGTAAACCATTCTATATTATAACACATAAATAATTATGAATTTGATTATTAATATAAAACATTTTTTTGACCTATTTATTATAAATAAGAAATCTGTAATTACTTCAAAGAAGCTTTCTTAAAATATTGATCGATCGCACTATTCATAGTATTTATTCATTTTGCTCGACCGGTTCTGCGGCTAAAAATTAACTCAGCCCATGTCGAGTATGTGTATTCATTAACATCAAGGATTCAATACTTACAGAAACATTCGAGTATTCGATTAACTATACCGCTGATGAGTTTTGTATTAGTTACTTCGGATCCAGGCAAGTTACGAGTACTCGAGTATCTAGTAGTTACTTTTCTTACACCTCTACTGCAATACCTTGAACATAGGCTAAAATCCCACAAATATTGTAAATAAAACCATTATCAACCCATGAAAAAACAAAAAAAAAACCTTCTTTTAATTTCGAACATACTAAGGTAATCACATTAGAATGTGAATTGCATGATTGCATTGCAATTGTATATTTTAAAAAATCAATTTTCGATAAATGACAGGAAATATGTACACCATATCGGAAAAATCTGCGCTGTTGTTCTCAAATGATTTAAGAACAAGGGGCAAAACATCTTGATACAAACAAAGCATTTAAATACTATTGTGATGCAAGTCAAACATCAATTGTGTGTGAACGTGATTTTAAATGATTTGAAATGGAGTTATATGTTCCCAGAGATAAATTAGTATCCTGCACATAAATGTCTGTTGTAAGTAATTTTAATTTGTATATAATAATCATAGTTTTAAAATAATTTAACTTTTAGATAGATTGACATATTAGAAAAAAGGACAAATATTGTCCGAAACGTAACATTTGAAATTAAATAACTCCTATTGTGTTAGACAATAGAGTGTTACTTTGTCAAAACCGAACAATATTAGTGTTAGTTCTGAAAGCAAATTAAAATTTAATGTTGAAAATGCAAGTAGCTTATAGAAGTCTTGGTTTTATAATTCGAAACTCTGGGGACTTCTCAGACCCAAGCACACTGATATTACTTTACAACGTCTTTGTGAAATCTAATCTCCGCTTGAATACGCTGCCTTGGTTTGGCACCCAGGGTATAATAAGTACAGTGAGATGGTAGAAAAAATTCAGAGATAATTTTTGAAATTTCTAGCTTTTAAAACTGACGGTTCATATCCTCCCGTAGGTTTTCCTCAATCTGAGCTACTGAAGAGATTCTCGCTTCTTAGTCTGCACGATCGGAGGATAGTTCACTCAGTTGTCTTTCTAAGTAAGTAGTTTAGAAACCAAATAGATTGCAGTGACATTTTACATCAATTACCTCTGGATGTTCCTCGACCTAATTCGCGTACAGAAAATACATTTTATTTACCAAAACCAAGTACTAATATTTTAAAGTTTTCACCTCTCTATTTTATGTGCGAAAGTTGTAACTTCCTAACATTAGACAATTTAAATTTCTCCATGAGTGTAATGAAAAAAGTAATAACCTTTTCTATTAATCTGGTGTATAATGTTTAGTAACGAATTGTCTTTATTTTTGATATATTTCTGTGTTTGTCCCTATCCTATAATTGTTCTTTGTACTGTTGGATAGTGTAATAATAAATAAAAATAAAAATAAATATTCCGGCCGGCGACCCAGTCGTAAGTTCAATTTGTCAATGCTGTTGGATTCGTACAAACTACGAATGCAGTTCAAGCGGGCAATTTTGTAGGCAAAAAGGTATTATTAACGTCAAGTGACGATTATAAACTTAAAAAGTTCAGTTGCTCTGATCTAAGAAAAATAATTTTAATAATTAATAATTATGATTTTTAAGTTATTTTAATAAATGATGGCATCAGTATTAGTTGTAATTTCTATTTTCTTCATCACATATATGTTGGGTCTTAGGATTTAAACACCCTTTTTAAAAAATATATTTATTTCGAAGCTAGAAATATAAATGTTCACTGACTCTACTTCAATTATTAGTTGACTATTCAAATAATTAAATGTTTAAACACTAAAATGAATGGATGAATGGATGGAAGCTAACTACGAACTAACTCAAAAATCCTGGGTAAATCAATCTCTTGTCTAGGCGTGGGTAAAGACGCTACGTAGTGCTGAATTTGCTAAAGGGCAGGTGGTTCCTGTTTGTTACTTAAAGTATTACTAGGTTAAATGATTAATAATTATTTCTAACTGCGTAGTGTCTTTTTACAATAGGTTCATTGTTAGGGTGATACATAAAACTCTTCCCTCCTTAGAAAAAATTTGCTTTCTACACAATGACGCAAATTTTCAAAATTGTTAAAAATTATTAATTTTTCAAAAATAAGTACTTGAGATTAAAATACATAGTTTTGATTAGAAATATGGTATAAGATATGTGGTTAATATAAATGAATAGTGTGTGGTTTGATTAGGATATAAATTAACATAAGAATGTATATAGATATTTAAATGAGAAAAGTTCAAAAAATTGGAACTAAAAGTTCTCACATTAAATTGGAGTTGCTTCTCTCGTTTCCATTATTGGTTCATCTCTTATTGAATTCCTCCTTCTTGGTTGAAATCGTCTGAATAGATTTCTGGATGGTTGTACTTCGTCTTGTTGTGGTGGATAAAGTACAGCGGGGTATACTTTCGTGGATCTTCTTCTACATTTCTATAATATGAAAAATAATATTAAAAGAATTACAACTATACAAAATATTGTTAACCAATGTGTGTGTCTTTGGAGAAAAGGTCGGTTCATTAGTTCATCAAGCTGTTCTGAATATTGATTGAGTTTATGTGCTGCGTGTTCAGTTCGTCAAGGTTTTGTTTTTGAATTTTTAAGGGTTTTAGTTTGATCACTTGATTTTTTGCATTATTTTCGTTTTCACAACACTCGCGGGGTATGTTCGGCACAAGGCCGTAGCTAGAAAATTTTTTCGAGGTGGGTTGGACAATATTTTCGTGGGGGGTTGGATAATTTTTTTGATTGGTGGTAGACTGATTGGTACTGCAAAATCTGTATTTGTATTCATATATATCCAGGATATATAAAAATGTATAAATATAAAATTTATTCTCATGAAAAAGATGATTATTTGGTTAAAATTGAATCTTGAAACCCAATATTCCAAAATTTGGGGGGGGGGTTGGACCCCCAGACCCCCCCCCCGCTAGCTACGGCCTTGGTTCGGCATTTCGATTACACTTGTGTCTTCCGATGTGTAGCTTTTGGTTGATTGGATTCGTATTGAACCTATGAAGGCTATGGAATAGGGTTGAAGCTTTAGGATTGAATTCCGAAGTACGTTGAAGCTTCTGGTTGTTGTGTTCTTACACTGGATACTGATTGGTATGTTTACACTTGTTACTATTAACCACATTCGTTGTCTGAAATTAGTTGGACTTTGTAATCTTTGATTGGTACATCTATGATTTTGCAGTTTTCTGAGATTCTTGTGGATTTGGTAACTTTGATTTCACATGGGGAATTTTCATCGGTTGGATATGCAATTTGGTTAAAACATAGTAGAGTTTTGCACTTTTCGAGAGTTTCAAGGGTGATAAAAAGATTATTATCTCTGACAATCGCTGTATATTTGTGTAAATTGAGGATTAGGTGGGATAATTTGGTTTTTGGGTTGAATATGGGGAGTGCATATACACGAAAAAGGTTCGACTAATGGTATTGGTAATATGAGGACAATTTTGTTATTTGATTGGTAAGCTTGTAAATCAATTATTTCAAAGTCTTTAGCTATATTGGCTATATTTGGTAGTAAAGGTAAATTATTTGAACTGAGACTTCTTCTTCGGTTGAATTTCATCTTCAATTAAAATTAATGATTCAAGTAACTGTTCGCAAATATTAATTAAATGTAGTTTTGATTCGTAAAAGTTTTGGTTATCTGAAATATTATAAATTGCATTTTCTATAAGGTGGAGATTTTCATTGAAAGTTTCTTCCTCAATTTGAAGTTTTCTGATAGTATAATTGGAATTTTTAATAACAGATGTTGGTACAGATATTTGATTTTTAAGAAGATTTTCTATTTCTAATATCTTTTCATCATTTTCTATTTCTTGAATTACTTTATCATAATTTTGCCCGTCCTCACTATTTAAATTTCCTGTTATTGCTTTCCAAATTGAACCTAGAATGCTAAATGCTCCTCTCTTAAATCTCGTGTTATTTAAGGGTAAGTGTTATTTAAGGGCGAGGTATAAAAAAGGGTTTAAGTCAGTTTTGATTTCATTAAATTTTCTTCCTATAGTCATAATCATTTTGTTTAGCATTGTGATGTTCGGTTTCATTTCGGAATAGAATGATAGTATTCTTGGTGTGTTTTGTTCAATTAAATTTTTAATATGGTTTAAAATTGAAATATCATTTCGATATGCATTTATTAAAAGTGTTATATCTTTGACTACTAAGAGTTTCCATTATTCGTTTGAGATTTTTAAAACGTATTCATGGTAGCATTGGATTCCTAATGTGTTATTTAAGGTAGTTAATTTATTACTTACTGTTATTGTAACTGAGTAAAGTATTGGAAGTATGATGAACTTTTGCATCTGCAAAGAAAAAAATTATTGAACGATTGAACTTATTTAGTCTGAATTTATTGTAAATTATCTATTTGTCTCGATATCTCGGACTATGATAAGCAGTATTATCACGTCTGTGGTAATAATTGTCGTATCTTTGTTGAGAATGATAATCTGTATTATCATTTCTTTGAAAGTTTTGATTGAAATTGCATTGATATGATTGACTTTGATTATTATATGAATTTCTGAATCTTTCGTTATTTTGTTTTTGTCGACATTCATTAATTGTGTGCCCTGATTTTTTGCAATAATTACAGAAGTTTTTATTTTTGTTAAGATTGGGAGAATTTACGCACGGTGTTCGCTGTTCCAGATAACTCAGCTGGTATTCGGTCTTTACAATATTTGCTGTTTCTGCAAGGTTGGCAGGTCGAGACCTACTAATAAAATTTGTAAGGCAACTTTATCCACTAGCGCTTGTTGTGCATCTTTTTGTTCACGAGTTAAAGTTACTGCTGATTTATTGCTGCATATAATTTAGAATGATGCGCGTTGTACGTAATCCTGCGAATTTTCATTCGTACCTTGTTTGATTTGTTGAAGATCGTATACCATACTTGTTAAGTCGCAGGAATCACCGAAATGTGTTTTGAGTTTATTATTAGTTGCGAGGGTCTACCTTTAAGTTTGTTTTTTAAATGTATCGTGAGGAGGTACCCTTGCTGATTGTTTGCGACGTCGAATGCTGCATCGCATGAGTTTAAAAATGTGTTTAAAAGAATTGAATCGCCGTCGTACTCAGGGATAATCTGACATAACTAGCTTAATCTATATTCGGGTTCATATATATTTTCTTGGCTCATATTGGAACTGTTATAGTGGCTTTTAAAATTGAAAATGATTCTTGTTTTCCACTTTAAACTAACCGAAAACCTTCAATTACGTTTGTTCGAATTCACTAAGATTTGCGCTCAAAGACGATTTTCGGTTTTTGCTGGCCAATTTCAAATCAGTTTCTCTGCATCCGTGCTGACTGCGCCAAATTGTTGGATCTTTAAGACTTAAATACCCTTTTTAAAATTTTTTTTTTTTCGAAGCTAGAAATATAAATCCTCACTGACTCTACTTTAATTATTAGTTGAACAATTCAAATAATTATGTTTAAACACTAACATGATTGGTTGGAAGCTAACTACGAACTACATAAAAAATCCTTGGTAAATCAATTTATATTCCTATTTATAATCTCTCATTTAGGCGTGGGTAAAGACGCTACGTAGTGCTGAATTTGCTATACTGCAGGTGTTTCCTGTTTGTTACTTAAAGTCATTACTAGGTTAAATGATTAATAATTATTTCTAACTGCGTAGTGTCTTTTGACAATAGTTTCATTGTTAGAGTGATACATAACATATATGTGTTTTGTAATTTCAAAATATCTGTTACTAACATATATAGAATATCATATTACGGATTGGTCGATGTATGGAATTTTAATACATAAGGTTCTACTTGTATGTCTTCAAATATTATTTTAATAATTTTTTTATTTCTTTAACAGCACTTGTTATTGTTATTTAGTAATTTTGCTGATATAAGTGTAAATTGAAATTGTATGTGAAATATTGGCTATCCCTACAGAAATATAATACAAAGCGAATGACAACTACTGCAGAGTCGGAGTTGAAGCGCCTCCGAACTCAGACAATATACAAAACACTTTTTATATACGGGAATACTGGTTGATCATTTTGTTGACATCTCTTATTCTCAATATAATTGTGAGGAAGAATTTTTGTATGGATCGCCAGTAATCCGAGCAATTTTACGAAATTCCCTTAAAACATTCTGTTTTCCATATACAAATACTTATCTGTTGCAGGAAAAAATCTGAAGACAGAAAACCCTAATGAACAGGCAAAATAACCTTCATTGACTTGTCCTGTGATTGGAACTTTTACTGTATCCTAAAAAAAAAACTAGAAGTACTATTCCTAAAATGTACCTAATATTTATTCCATATGCCACATAGTTACATTGATAAGTAACCACATACATAATTTTATCCATTGTAAGGTATTCCCATGGAAAAAAATAAACAAGGAAACTTAAAAAATAATAACATATTGATGAAAGAAAAAAATAATGCAAACAGAATGGGCAAAATGAGCATTGGTGATCTCAGCATAAGTGGTGAGATCCAATAGATTCTGACTACGCCTTCTAGTATTATGGTCAAGACACAGAAACAAGAGGAGTAGAGACACAAATAATATACATGCAATATCTATAGGTGAGACATCTCTGAGCTGGTGTTTGAATTCTCAATAAAAACTAAAAATCAAACAAATTTAAGCCACAATTTCGGACTATAGCGAAATTTTACGATAAATGAACAAAAGCATTGTATTAAAAGAGTACCTGTTTTCAGTAAAATAGGGTAACTTAGTAAATTCGGCAGCTCACGAAGACATGATTGGAGAGAGTTTCCATAACCTTATCACTAGAAAATAGTTGATTGATAATACAAATAAAGTATTAGTTAAGATTATATAGAAATGTTTGAAACTTGAACTGACATTCTGTATACAGGAACAATCAATGTACATTTAGCATTGCATATTATTTTTTCCATCACGTTACTTTTATTCTGTTCCTAATCGAATATAGTATAATCCAAATTAAATACTATGAAGATTCGTTCGATATGTTTTATATATTTAATAATGAATTGTAGGTACAAGTACTTGTTTGGATACAACTGAAATCTTATTTACATTAACATAAAACCATATCTATACAACAAGCTGTGAATGGTATTAAAAAAGTTCAGTTCATGTTTAAGAAAAAAATTTTACACTGAAGAAATATGGTATATAACAAATAAGAAAAAGTCAGTACACTAGTCTCTTAGATGGTTTCATTTCAAGCAGTGAATTTTCAAAACATTACATAAGTGAAAAAGCAGTCAGTCAACATATTTTTTATAGATTCTAATAATTTTTTGACAATCGAACAAGTGATTTATTAATATGAGAATATGTGATGTATTATAAATAAGAAATGGGTAAATAGATATCCTTGGCCGGACTGTCCTGTTGGGGCTGTTTATGAATTTTGCAGTTATATCTGAAACATAGCATAATGTAATAATGAAACAATGTCAACCATTTTATGTTTACAAGACCATAGTTAGGGGGGGGTCCTGGGAATTAACACCCCCCAAAATTTCATTCAAGATTCATTTTTAACAAATTAATCTCCTTTTTAATAAGAATAAATTTTGTGTTTATACAATTTTATATATCCCGGAAATATATGAACAAAAATATAAATTTTGCAGCCCTTCACCAGTAAAAAAAATTATCCAACCCACCTCGAAAAAATTTTCTGACTACTGCCTTGGCAAACGGTTATAAAATGTTCGTGATTAGGAGTTCAAAATCTTCACTTTGCGAGGATCTGAATATCTTTATAATGTATGTCATTATTAGCAAATCTGTATGCATTATTCTGATAAATTTGTTTTAAGATAATTTTGTACGTCTCTACCTTAATTTTTATGTGGTTCCTTAAACGCATTTTTTATATAGGGAAATGGGTTTTTGAATTTTTTTTTTGCGATAAATGGAAAGATCATATATAAGTTTTATAAGGAAACTATTTTTTTTTCGCAATAGTTTAAAAGTTATTTCAAAATAAAAATTAATTTTTGAATCCAGTACCGAAGACACACCGACAGCTCCCGAACAAACCCGAGCGCGTGTGACGTCATAATGTTAGTTGTAACTCATTGCAGTTGATACAGAAATAATAAGGACAGTGTATTGATTGATTTAATTCTGTTGTCATAGTTAAATATTCAAATTTATATTGATAATGTCGAACCTTAAAAGTTATCGTTCTTGTTTTGTACCATTATGTACGAATACTACAAAAACAACTCCTAACAAAATGTTTTTAAATGTTCCCCAAGATAGCAAACGTCGAAATAAATGGTTTCAAGCAGTGCACCGTGATAATCCCAAAACAAAATCGAATTTTTTTTGTTGTGAAGATCATTTCGATGTAAGTATTTCTTAATACCATTGTTATTAATTATTATTTATCTAAGTATACAAATCAAACAAGTAGAGTTCAGTCAATAAATTTTTTGAACTGGACTCTAAATCATAACCTTTAAAATCATAGCATTAAAAAAATTTTTTATTGATAATTTAAAGTGCTTAAATAATAAATTCATATCGCTTTATCTAATGATTGGGATTCAATTTGATATATTTATAGTTTTATAACGTTCTAGGTTATGTATTTAACTAGATCAAAATTTTTTAATTTTATATTAAAGTGGTTGTTCTGTTGTTATAATAATATTTAAATAATTCTTATGATTTCTGTTTTTTTTCTAGTTGAAAGATGATATGGAAAATTATACTTATTATACAACAATGGGAGGTAAAGCAAAGATTAAAATTGATGTGGTACCACACAAGTTTGACTGTCAACCTAATCGTAAAAGACAAAGCACTACACTGATTCTTAGACCAGCTGCAGAAAAAAGACGAAGACAAGATATCATCCAAGAAATTTTAAGTGAGTCGTCAAAAAATATGGAAATTGATAATTCTCAAGAACCAAACATTGATGCCGTATCAGCCAATACTGTTGAAGATATTGAAGTTGATTTTGCTCCTTCAAATGTAACACCTGACCAAAAGGTCAGTGTTGAAACACAAACTAATATCAACAACCGTACTGTTGCTGTACAAGTGAATAGTCGTCCTAAGTATCGTAGCGTGTCAGTTCAATGTAAAATTTCATCAATCGGAGTCAATAAATCCTGCTCGCCGATTAAAACTGGTAGCATCAGTACTGCAACATCTCCAATAAAACCATTGCGTCAAAAATCATTTTCAAGTTTACTTGAAGACGCTCAGAAAAGTTTGTCATCTAGTAGTTATACGCATTCAAATAGTTCACAAGATATTTATGAACCTTCGGAAATTAGCGGCTCGAGTGCTATGGATTCTAGCAGCTTTCAATCTCCTGTAAAAAAATCTGAGATTTTGAAAGTGACTAATTACTTAATCAACGATAATTTAAAAGCGTATACTGGAGTTCCTCAAGAATGGAATATGATGCTAGAACGTATTAGTGTCATATCTAATATTGATATTACCAATATAAAGTTATCGTTGATGAAAATACGACGCCAAGATACTTTTGAACGATTAAGTGAACAGTTTGGAATGAGTGTCAGCAATGCTAGTATTATTTTTAATAAAACAGTTCCTGTATTGGCGCATTTATTAAAGAAACTTGTTTATATGCCGGAGCCTAATAATATAAAAAAAATTCTACCGATACCATTTAGAACTTCATATAATCACGTGATTGCTATTATTGATGCATTTGAGATACAAATTGAAAAACCAAGTAATCCCGAGTACCAATCGTTAACTTGGTCAGAGTATAAAAAGTGTAATACTTTAAAGTACTTAATATCTTGTACACCAGATGGTTTTATAAATTTTGTATCAAAAGGATTTGGAGGTCGAATTTCAGATGAGCTATTATTTCAAGAAAGCGGATTATTAGAACAGCTACCCGAGGCTTGTGCTGTCATGGCTGATCGAGGATTCAAAAACATTGTTTCACTTCTTGACGATAAAAATATTGAATTAATTCGACCACCTTCAGTTAATTCAGGAGTAAAATTATCACAAAGTGACGTTTTACAAGGCAAACGAATCGCTGCTCTACGTATTCACATAGAACGAGTAATCGGCAGAATGAGAGAGTTTGATTTTCTAAAACCACATGCAGTTGTTAATCATAATATGTTACCTTTAACAGACTATATTGTTGTTATTGCTGCAGCACTAGTAAATTTACAAGTGCCTATAATTTCTACCTAAGCTTATAAGAGTATTTGTATTATAAAATAAATTACTAGGTGTATGTTTTATCTAAACTAAAATATTTATTATTTATTGTACTTGTAGAATAACATCAAAATATAATGAATAATGATTAATAACATTATTGGATGCTTTATGTTTGTACAGATTTTAATAATTTGGGAAATATATTTTTGGACCAAAATATATGACTGTTTTTAAGTAGAGCTTGTGTATGTGCGCCATCATATTTTAATTTTTTAATGTAAATAGTTTTATTTTCTTCAAAATGTGGATCAGCAACACAAAAAATACCTTCTTTTTTACCAGTCAATAACATTTGTAGTTGCATTTGTGCATTACACTTCAAGCTGATTTTGCCTTTTGGTAAAAAAGTATCCAATGATTTATGACTGGAGGGACATTTTACTTCAACAATAGCATTGCTAGTCATTCCATCAGGAGATGCTGCAAAAATCGGATGACTAGGTACAAGAAACATTCCCGGACGCGTTATTTGTACTCTTAATTCTTTCTCAAGAACTTCGATTACATCTTTTTCTAACTCTTTTCCTCGTGTCATAGCACTTGTCTCATGAACTTTACTTGCACCAATGATTTGTTGAACTAGCGAACCATTATTTGTTTTACAATGAGCAGCTTCATAAAATTTTGATGCAGTAATGCGTCCATAACGAAGTTCATGCCAAATCGCACATTCACTTTGCTGCTTGGTTAGCTGTTCAGCTTCTTCACACACAGCTTCTGCCATTTCAGTTGTAGCAAATTCCAAAAATTTTTCAACTCGCAAATCAGTACTTTCATTAAAATAAAAAATTAGTCGATGTAACGATAAACTGTACGCTTTTTTGGATTCTAAATCAAAATTTAATTGCCCAATTTGAGAATTTATTTGTTGATTTTTAGCAAATTCAATTACTTCTTTTAAAAACGCACTATTATCCGGAAAATTTTCAGCAGGAGTATTAGAGGTTTTTTTTGTCAATTTTTCTGCTTCAATATATTTTATAACTGTGCCAATGCCTGATAATCGAGATTTTTTCCAATAGCAAGCGACTTCTGTTGGTGTCGGATCTTCACTTCTACGATGGGTCCACATAAGTAAGGCTAATGCATGTTTGCAACCGCCTGTAGACACAATATAAAAGATTATTATTGTTTATAACATCAAACAATTTAAATTTAATAGGAGTATAAATTACCTGCTGAAGCTGCACAGTCATGACATTGAACATCTTGGATTTGTCTTGACTTTTCATTAATAGTTAAAGTAACTGAATAAGCTTTACTCCGAACTCGATGTTCTGGACATACCCGTCCTTTTACAATGCAAATATTATTTTTACGACTTAGTTGAACATAACCTATAGCTTTATCGCCGTAACTCTCACGTGACGCTCTACAATTTATGAAATAAATAATTATAATTAATATAATGAAAAATAAACCCCTAAATATTTTCATTTATTATATTATTTTTTAACAGACTTACCTTGATGCCTTGGCACCTCGAACTTCAGCAGAATTAAACCGAACGTCAGTTTTTAAAAAATTGGTTATCATAAATATATCAACATCAGGAATATTATCAGACTTTGCCTTTATAAATCCTTTATCACACATAGCTAATCGGAATCAACTAACGACACGTTTTTTAACAATAAATTTTCAATATTATTGTCTAGTCACGTGTAATAGCCGTAAACCCTGTACTGTTATTAAATAGCTATAACATTATGACGTCACAACTATGGCGACCACTCATGGCGCGTTTATAGTCACGTGATTTTTTTTCAAATTTTATCAATTTTTAATCGTTTATAATTAATTGAAAAAATTTTTTTTCTAGTTTTTTGCATTAAATATCAATATTATTAACAATAAAGTTTTAAAATACATGAAAAAAATCAATAAATTTTTTTTTTCAAAATCCCAAATAGTCTAATATTTTTAAAATTCAGATCAAATTCAGCATCTGTCGATTTTTCAGTTAATATTCCAGTGATAAATTTAATAAACTTACCACATTTAATTAGAACATTATTATAGTCACTGACAAAGAAATCGCAATACCGAGGAGATGTCTAAATTCAATATTGTTTTTGGTAAAAGATAGACAAAAGATTTTATAGTAATGAGTAAATGATTAAAATTTGGTAAAGTTTGGTGAAGGTTTTTTCATGTATACTGTTTTATCCATTAATATTGTAGTCGTTTTTTGCAATTGTTTTAAATTTACCAGTAAACAAACTGTTTGATGGGACCTAAAATCGATGATTAGTAACGTTAAAAGGCCTAGGGTACGTATGCGCCGGATGTATAGCAAGCTATGCGAATTTGAAATTATTGGTTTATGGGAGGCGAGTTTTTCACGTCGAGAAATCTCTAACCGCACAAACTGAAATCCAACGATTATCACGAGATGTTGTCAAGCGTGGTTTGATAATATCCAAATCGGAGAAAAGTAGACACGTCGAAGGGGCACAAATGAAGCTCAAGATCGACGTCTGGGACTTATGGTCATTAGAGACCGATGTTCAACAACCCGAAATTTGGCTAGGAGAACAAGGCTTGTAAGTGTCCGAACGGTTTACCGCCGTATAAGGTCCTTTGGACTGCATCATTATCGATCCCACTTTGTGCTACCTCTGGTCGCTGAGCAACGACGGCAACGACTACAATGGTGGACTGGAGAATCTCGATTATGCTTGGTTGGACATGATGGCAGAATAAGGGTTAAACGACGTCGAGGCGAAATAGGTCAACCTGAATTTGATGTAGAGCGAGAAATACACCGAAGATGTAACTGTATAGGTCCCATTGCACATGGAAGTAGTTCACCTTTAGTCTTCTTCGAGGCAACACGACAGCGCACGTTACCTTCAGGAAGTAGTGGAGCCGTTACCTTACTCATGAATTTCGTATTTCAACAAGATAATGCTCGGCCTCATGTTGCTAGAGGCATGCATGTGAATCTGATGCAATGGCAGCACAGGTCCCCCGATCTTTCGGCCATAGAACATGTTTAGAATATGATGGCTTGGAACTTTACCCCAGCCCCCACGGACGTTGGAGGTTCTAAGACATGAAATACACGTAGCTTGGATAGTATTTTTCAAGAATAAATCCACCACCTCATTTAATTAATGTCAAGCTATGTTGGGGAGTGTATAGTGTATAGATGAGGGCGGTGAAAACACACATATTTAAAAAAATTAATTCAAAATTCAAACTCCTTCCTATTTTTATTCAAATTTTAATCTATATTACCCAAAAATTTCGGCCATAGAGATGACAACAGAATAGTTTCATATTTAAAAAATTAATTTTGAAAAGCTGTATTCTCCGATATATTTTTCGAATATAATTTATCAGATGTTTAATTTCTTCTAAAACAATAAATATAGTTGAATAAAGTTCAATTAGATCCTGAATGGCTAAACATTAACTCCACCATGCCACGGCTTTTAATTAATTGTATCTTGCTTTGGCAAAATTCATTGCTCCTTACCAACCCGCATTGAGGCAGCGTGGTAATATGGAACCTCAAAACTATACAAAACTCTTTTAAGCAATAAGATTCAGTGGGGAGGCAAACATTATAACACGCTAACTCGATTCACAATTTAGAACAAGAAGCAAAAAATGTTTTTATTGTTGGATTCACAAAACATCAGCGTAGCATCAGATGTACATAATATTATGGGATTTTAAAAAAGATCTTAACCTATATGGAGCGTTTTAAATTTATAAAAAATAAATACTCAGAACATTCATTTTCCAAGAAAAACTAATAGGAAAATAGCTCCAAACTTTGAAATTACTTTGTTCTGACAAACAAGATTTATCAAAGATGTAAGCACGCTAAATAAATTCAGGACAGATCACAGATTCAGAGCAAGGATTGCTTGATTTTTATAAGCTACTAATACTTGAAAGAAAATTCTGAAAAATATCAGACGCTTAGAAGAGAAGCTCCGGAAACAACAAGACAACACACAACTAATTCTAACCTGTTAAAGAAATAGGCGGGCCGAAACCCAAAAAGTAACAGGCGTTGCTTCAGAAAAGAAGAGAACTCAAAAGGACAACAGACATCCAAGTTTGAACTATGCAAGACAATAAGAAAGAAAATTGCAGAGGACTAATAAACGAAAAATTTTCAATTGAAAAGAGTTATAAAAACACTAAGGCTTTTGGGAAAAGACAATAATCAGAAGAAAATATCAGAATAACTCAAAATAATCTGAGTACACGGATTTAAGGCTGGAAATCTGACGAAAGAAGTAGATTGGAAGATAAAGGGCAAAATAGGTCAAGTTAGAGAAGCATGGAAACGCCTAAATTATAAATTAAGAACCAGACACATCCCAGAAAAATGGAAATCTGTTATAAGAAAGGCAATCAAATACAGACCGATATTTAGAAATACAAATAACTAATAAATTTCGTTGGCTTCAAAATTCACATAAATAAGGGAAGTTATCAGTCGAATTTCAAATAAATTGACTTGGTTCGAATTCCGAAGGCGGTAATCAACGCCCTGAGTGATGTAGATAAGCCATAATAGAAACTTTACAAGGAAGCCAAAGCCAAAATCAGTTGAATTTCCTATGTTTTTTAAACAAGTGATTAGACTAAGGAAACCTATGATCTATATAATTGTAATTCACACTTAGCAATAAGAGAAATCTTTTATGTCTAATGATATATAGATAGTTCATGACCTGTCAATTAATACACATATCATACTTGAATGGATGATTGAATTGGCATTCCGCCATTTATCAGTGTGTTTACCAGTACTGACATATTGGATTTCGAACTACAAGTAGTAGCACAAAATGGAAAAATGATTAACGAGAAGAGACGGAAGAGAATAGAGTGGTAGGAACAAAACCCTTATCGACAGAGTTTGAAGGGAATGGGCAATTTGGCAAGAAGACAAGGGGGAATAGGTAAGGGGTGTTTTAAGATGGGACTTGACATGAAAATAAATATTCCCAAAAAGCGTACAACAGAACAACATGGAGAGATTTGCGAAACGAAATAAGAGAGGAATATTAAGAGAGGCTACACCATAAAATATTCGAAATTTAAATATATATATATATATATATATATATATATATATATATATATATATATATATTTGTATTCGTTATAATGAGCCCTGTGATTTGATATATTACATGATCCGTTAGAAACAATTATAATTTTTTATTTTCCATTTAATTCTGTAGTTTGCCCCCCAGAATGAATATTAGGGATTTCTCCTTATTTTTCCAGTAAAGTTCAGGTGAGGGGCTATACCCCTCAAAATTTTTCAGCTTATGGTTTTGGTGATAAGGGGGGGAATGGTAAAATATTTTATATTTTTGTTAATAACTTTTAATTAATTTATTTTAAAAATATTTAAAAAATATATTTGTTTTCGTCATAATGTGACCTTTCATTTGATATATAACATGATGGGTTAGAAACAGTTTTAATGTTATAATTTCCATTTAATTCTGTAATTTGCCCAACAAAATTAAAAGTAGAGCAAGGAGATACCTTGCTTTTCCAGCAAACTTCAGGTCAGACCCTATACCTTTAAATTTTTTTAAAACTTTACATTTTATAGTTTCGGAGATAAGGCGGGGGGGAATGGGTAAATTTTGGTATATTTTCGTTAATATCTTTTTAACATTTTTTTTAAATATGAAAAAAATATATTTGTGTCCCTCAGAATGGGACCTTTCATTTGATGTATTATATATTATGATGCGTTTGAAATTTTTTGTACTCCTCATCGGGCCACCAAACTATACATTGATACCAAATTTCAACCTCTTCCGCCCAGTAGTTTAGGAGAAAATTGAAAATTTTCTCCTGAAAGGCAAAGGTTGAAATGTGGTATAAGTGGATAGTTTGGTGACCCGATGAGGAGTAAATATCGTAAATGAAGAAATTTTGATTTTGGGGGTACTTCTAGGGGGGGGGACTAAAAAATCGACCGTCCCCCCCTTATCTCCGAAACTATAAAAAGTAAAATTTTGAAAAAAATTAGAGATATAGGGCGTCACCTGAATTTAACCGAAAAAACTACTATTAATTTTAGGGGGTAAATTACAGAATTAAATGGAAAATATAAAATTAAAATTATTTCTAACATACCATGTAATATATCAAATAAATGGGCTCATTATGGCGAAGACAAATACATTTTTTTCATATTTTTAAAATAAATTATTTTAAAGATATTAACAAAAATATAAAAAAATTTACCCATTCGCCATACCTTATCTCCGAAACTAAAACTAGTCAAATTTTGAAAAAAATAGAGATATAGGACCTCACCTGAACTTTACTGGAAAAATAAGGAAACCCCTAATATTAATTTTAGGGGGCAAATTGCAAAATTAAATAGAAGACATAAAATTAAACATATTTCTAACGCATCAAGTAATATATCAAATCAAAGGGCTCATTATGACGAATACAAATATATTTATTTCAGATTTTTAAAATGAATATTTTAAAATCAAGATGGCCTCTGATGTAGACGAGAACAATAATGTAATTTATTTTGCGTGTCACAGTAAAAAAGATAGTAAAATTAGTGTTGTGTGTATTAATTGTGGAAAAATATTTCATCAAAGTTGTGCCTTGAGAAAAGAATATATTAAGATCGAGCAAAGTTTTATTATATGTACTGTACTGGATGTTGTGCTAACATAACCTCCAAAAATAAAGAGAAGGTAACTGATATGGTTCAGGAAAGTAAAATAAATTTCCTAACTAAAGCATTGTATGAATATAAAAATCAAAGATGGTGTTAATATTAGATATATTTACAAAAATAAGAAGAATAACAAATGGACTATTATATCTAAACAAATCAAATTATGAATGTATTATGTATTATAAGAAATGTTACTTTGGACATAACAGATCTAAAGTAATAGATGATTTTAATGTAAACACTTGTTATAAGTGTAATAGATATGGACATTCAGCTTGTTGTTATTGTGCAGGAAATCACGAGAGTAGTAAATGTAGTAACAAAAGCACATTCAAGTGCATATCTTGCACTCTAAGTAATGAAAAATATAAACTTAATTTGCAAACTGATCATTCTGCCTCTGATAGGTTAAACTGTAATAATTATCAACACTTGGTCAGAATGAATACAATGATTACAATTTGTATCCATTAAATGAAGACAACATAAATCGAGACAATTATACAAGAAAGTAGGTGCAAACTACTGGTTTTGTTTTCTAATTTAGGTGTAGTGGTGAATACAGCATTGGATATTTTAGATAATGTACATCAATTAATCCAACTAGAAAAGGTATGTGAAAATATTGATACTCTTAACAAAAACCTAAATGTCAATGATGAGGTCATATTACACATCAATATAAGAAGCATTGAAGCTAATTTTTCTAGTTTAGTTTTTGTTGATAGCCTAATAACTATATGGTCTGTATTGAGACAGACCATGGTCTGTCAAACATTTAAATTTTTATACACTACCAGGGTATAAAGAGTAGTATAGTTATATTAATTTAAGTAAAGCTGATGGTGTGATGGTATATATATTAAATGATATTATTGAAAATACCGAAATTTTAACTTATGATAAGCTAAGAATTTTGAATACAGCAGATGAAAAACAGTTGTAACACAGTTATATCCACAGTTTGTAGATCTCACAAATTACCAAAGGCAGAATTTGTATCAAATTTCGAAAACTTTTTAAAGGATGTAAAAGATATTAAAAATCATTATATTATTGGGGACTTTAATTTTATTAACAATAGATCACTATTCGAATGAGTTTCTTAACAACTTTCTTGAAAAAGGTTATATACCAGTTTACCAGAAAATTACTAGACCTTCAATTAATGATTATAATAAAGGTACCTGTATTGATAATTGTTTTTATAAAACTGAGAGTTTAGTACCTAATACTTATACTGTGAAAAATTTTATTACTGATCATTATTCCTTAATAATAAACATTAAAAAAACTTTATTTAAGTGATATTACCCATAATTACTCCAAGCTTAAAAATATTGCTAAATTGGAATAACATTTATTTTATTAGAGATACAAATATTGCTATTGAAGCATTTACCAGGAATATTAACTACGGTGTCGAAAATGCTCAAAATATTAGAAAAATTAAAGTTAAGGGAAAAAAATCTTGGATAACTAGAGCTATTGTAGTGTCAAGTACAACAAAAGAAAAACTTTACCTTATATGGAGAAAAAATCCTACAAATTTATTTGCTGAAACTAAATACAAAAAATATCTTAAAATTTACAACAAAGTTATAAAGGAAGCTAAATATAACTAAGAGAAAAAATTATTCGAGGATAATAGAAATGACCCAAAAAAGTTATGGGATTTTATAAATAAGAAAGTTAATAATAAAAGTAAAAAAAATACTCATTTTAATTATGTTATGGACGAAAACAATAAAAAAATAATTTCGGAATGTAATATAGTGAATACTATGAATAATTATTTCTTAGAAATTGGTGAAAAATTAAGTAATAATATCCACAACTCAAAGTAATATTAATATGCCAACCATGAATGATAAAAATATTTATTTGCAACCAACAGACTCAATTGAAATAAGCAAAATTGTACACAACATGAAAGTTACAAAAGGGGGGAGTTGATAAAATAAGTTCTAAGATTTTGAAACATATTTCAATTTATATAAAAAGGCAGAAATTGTACCTGTGCATAAAGGAGGAAGTAAGTCTTGCCTATCTAACTATCGGCCAATTTCACTTATTTCAAACATTGCAAAAATATTTGAAAAAGTGGTACATTTTAGAATCTTTAATTTTATTAATAAATGAAAATTATTTTCAAAATGGCAGTTTGGATTTATTCATAATATTGGTACTCGTGATGCTCTTCAGCAAATTACTAAAATTATTCACTGTAACCTAGATAAAAGTAAACCTTTAATAATCACGTTTTTGGATTTTGCAAAAGCATTCAATACCGTAAACCACAATATATTATGCAAAAAATTATATAATCTAGGAATTAGAGGTAAAGCATCAGATCTTTTAATTAGTTATCTTAAAAATAGACAACAAAGAGTGAAAATTAATGAATGTTACAGTACTTATAGAAATATAACTATTGGGGTGCCACAGGGTACTGTTCTAGGCCCTCTACTTTTTATACTATATGTCAATGATTTACTGTATCGAATGCCAGATGAAACTATACTGTCATATGCAGATGATACGGCAGTAATATCATTTGCAAACACCTGGGATGAAGCTCAACATAAGATGAATTTATTGTTAAGGGAAGTGAATGAGTGGTTAATATCCAACAAATTATCACTTAATATAAATAAAACTGTTTATATTGCTTTTGGATGCTACAGTGATAGTGTGCCAAAGAAAATGAATATATGTATAGAATAGAGTTGAACATCACAAATACTTGGGAATTATTTTTGATTTTAACCTTAAGTGGGATAAACATATTAATTACATTATTAATAAAACTAAGTACTTGGTTTTTGTGTTCTACAAATTATCTAAAATAATGACAGCTAATATCTAGAGATCAAAAATTCTCAAATTTCTTTATTTGCTGACGATGCGAAACTATATAAAAGCATTAAATCAATTCAAGACAGAATTTCCCTACAAAGTGATCTGGACTCGCTTCTAAATTGGTGTTCTTTTAACGGTTTTACATGTAACCCAGTAAAATGCTTTGTCATGACTTTTGGTAAAGACTCCACTAATATGTTTACGTATAATTTAAATGGAGCTAATCTTGGGAAGGTAGACGTAATTAAGGATCTCGGGGTATATATCGACTCCAATTTAAAATTTCAATTCCACTTAGATTATGTCGAATCAAAAACCACTAAACAAGTCAACTTCATCAAGAGATTTTCAAGTAAATTCACTAGGTTTGAAACTTTCAGAATTTTGTACTACGCATTTGTTTATCCTATTCTATCTTATTGTTCAGTCATTTGGAGACCCCATTGGGATTACCAAATTAAATTACTTGAAAGGCCTCGCAGATCTTTTCTTCGTTATTCTTCTTTCAAATGTGGCCAGCCTATGCATTTTACAAATCACAATTACTCTAACATTGCACAAAAACTTAAAATTCCTGATCGGTACTCATCAATGACAAGAAGTGATATTGTTTTTGGTTTCAAAATCATTAACAACAAAATAGATTCTATTGACTTGTTGGGTAGGTTAAATTTTCACGTTCCGAAGAGACATTTACGACACACTTCTTATTTTTATCAGTCTGAATATCACTGGGTATCGCCCATGAATAGAATATCGGAATTTATGAATAATAACTGTTCGTGGCTTGATTTGTATAATTGTAATGTTGCTAATGTCAGTTTTAAATCAAAAGGTATATTTAATTATTCGTAATCATTTAAGTGTTGTTTTTTTATTAATTATATATTTATTATAGTTTGTTAATAGATTTTTGTAGCGTTTCTTTGTATTATTGTACTTTGTTGTATACTTTTATGTAATGTAAATGGGGTTTTGCCCCGTAAATTATAAATAACTAAATAAATAAATAAATGGTAATATTGCTTGGGGAGGAGCCTATACCAATAGAATATTTCATCTGCAAGTGCTTCGAAATAGATTACTTAAAATTTTAAACAAAAATTCTAATAATACAAGCAAAAATCTAGTTAATCTTGTACAATTATTTGCTCTTGAATCGTTATGTTATCATTATGACACACTTAAAACTGAGTTTTTAACAACCACTGGTGATACTAGAAATAAAGCTATTCAACTACCTAAAACAAATCAAAGAAATTTTACTAAATACAGCTATATCAATGCAATAAAAATATTTCAAATCTTACCAAATGAATACAAATGTATGGTGAACTGTGAAAAAGCAAACAAAAAGAAATTGGCTCAATGGATAATTAATAATATAAAATGAAGCGATTATTTCACTAAATGCTTTTACTACTTATTAATGCAATATACACATACACTGTGATAAGTAAAATATTTACTGATTTGTGATAGATGTTACATGATTGTTTTTGTATTATTTAAGTTTAGTTTTAAGGTTCCGATCACTCTGTGGGTTTATTTAATAATAATTTTTCATTGTAAACTGTATACTGGTTTCAATAAATAAATAAATAAATAAAATAAATAAAAATATTTAAAAAAATATTTAAAAGAATTACCCATTCCCCCTTTATTCCCCAAACTTTAAGACCCAAAAATTTTTGTTTATAGGAAAAATACGAAGAAATCCCTAATATTAATATTGGGGGCCAAATTATAGAATTAAACGTAAAATAAAAAATATGTTTTTAACTCATTATGCAATATATAAAATGAAAGGGCTTATTATGAGGACTACAAATATATATTTTTCATATTTTTAAATTAATTGTTTACAAGATATTAACAAAAATACATAAAAAAATTCTCATTTCCCGCTTTATTTCCGAAACCATACTACCTAAAATTTTGAAAATAATTAAAGGTACTAGGGCTCACTTGAAATTTATAAGAAAAATTAGTAGAAAACCCTTATAGTAATTTTAGGGACAAATTATAGATATATATCAAATAAAAGGCTGATTATGTGAATTAGAAATATATCATATTTTTAAGTCATTTGTTTAAAACATATTAACAAAAATATTAAACATTTACTTAATACCAACTTTAGAAACTAAACTATCTAAAATTTGGAAAAATACTTTGAAAATTATTTGTATTTTTAAATAATTTTTCTAACAGATTTAATAATTTATTATTTAAAACTTGACCTATTTTCCCCTTTATCTTCCAACCTACAAAGCCTCAAAATTCAGACAGTAGATTATAAAAGGCTTCCCTGAAAGTTTATTAGTAAAATAAAACTGTTAATTTTGGGGCCAAATTAGAAAATTAAGTACATATGTATTTTTTATAAAAATCAAGCGAATCATGAAACAGATAAAATAAAAAGTCTATCTGTGTAAAATTAAAGTCTATATTTTTTATAAATTTAAAACGCTTCCTTTAAAAGATATTAGGAAAAATATAAGAAAATGCACTCATTCTCTCCTTGTCTGAAACTGGAATATTAGAATCTTGATGGTGGTACGGAACCCTTAGTATGCGAGTCCAACTCGCATTTGACAGGCCGCCTGACATGAAAATAAAATGAACGGTAAACTTATTATTGTGACGCAGCCAAATACAATTTGAAATTCTTAACAAAATAAGTCAACAAAACTCAATGAAGGAAAGAAAAATAGTGAACGTAGGGTCCGAACAATCGCCAGCTATAATATATTCATAGTGACAGAAAAAGGCTTAGAAAAGCACCAGTAAACGCAAATGTTGTAGAAATGATTAGCAAAGAACACAGTGAATAATTAATAAATCAAAACAAAAAAGTCAACAACCTAGTATGTATATTACTTTTCTTGAACTAAATTTAAAAATCCTATTTGATTCTGGATTCTCAAGGTCCTGTATCGATTACAATGTGAAGTTTGTTTAAAGAGATAATATTTTCACACAAATCAATACATGACCAATGAATATATTTTGTTTTTCAAATGCCTAAATCTGTATTCTCAAAACTTAACTCTTTAAATTTCATAACGTTTTGAATCGTCTTATTCGATTAGAAATTTCAGGCTATCGTTAATTAAGGTACTGGATATCTAGTTACAATAATAAAAAAATTATAATTTCAATTATTGAGAAAAACATGTCTAATTTTTTATCGTTCGACATGCAAATTTTTATAGAAGCAGAAAGTTATTTTTAATAGTAAATAGACAAATCCACAGACCATAATAAAATTTTATATAGAACTTGTTTAAGGACTCTTGAGAATCACTAGGAGAGAAAAGTAACGGAAAACGAAGAAGAAAGAATTAGGATATCGTTGGATATTGCTGATAACAACTATGAAAATACTTTGTCTCAAAAATAAAGACAACTCGGAAGATGCTAATATATATTTTAATGCATATCGCCTTTGTCGAATATCCTGCAAGTAATAGACAGATTAAAATAATATTACATTCTGATTTTGACTCTTCAACTCAGCCATATACAACTATAATATTCGGACAAAAGGCGAGAATTAATGCCTAACTTTCCAAAAATTATTTTAAATAAGACATGATCAATTTCAAACAAACTTTGTAAACCCTTATATGCAATATTATGCCTTTATCCAATATCCTAAAATTTCGAATTTATCTCCTTCTCAGTTTATGAGTTAATTAAAATTAAATGTGAAAAATTATCTCAAAAAAATTCATGCGACATTAGATATTGATTTATGGAATCCCGAAGTATGGAAAAAGAAAAAATAGACGAAACTACAAAAAACATATTCAAACAGATTACGGATGGACTAGATGAAAAAATTACCCAGATCCTGGAAAAACGTGACAAGAAGGAGAAACAACATCAAGAAGAAATTCAACAAAGGTTAGTGAAATCTTTTGATGAAAAACCTAAAATAGAATTAGAAAATCTTGTTTCTACGATGAAAAGCGAACAACAAAATCTTGTCACTGCCATGGAAAAAAACAACAGAACCTTGTTTCCACGATGAAAGACGAACAACAAAATATTGTTTCCACGATGAAAAGTGAACAACAGAATTTAATTGAAGGATTATTCTCGAAATTTGTTGAGAAACAAGATCAAACTGAATTGACGAGACATAATGATTTTAAAATATTTGAAGAAAAACAAGGCCAGACTGAAGAAAAAAGACAACTGCTATTTCAACAATTAATGCAAATAGTACAACAAGTTAATGAAACAGTTAATGAGAGAATGCAAATAGTTGAGTGAGACATAAGAGAAATAAACGACCACATAAAGGTCCTAAACAATACCGTGGATACTCTTGAAACCAAAGTAGATGACATCGATTCCATCCAGAACCAGGTGAAATTTGAAATAGGTGCTATCCAAAGGCGGTTAAAAGTTGAAATCAGTTTAATTGAAGATTCAGTACACAGTGAAGTACAAGATAAAGTGGAAACAGCAATTACAAAAATTGCAAAAAGATTAGCAGAGAGGGAAATACCAGCTCACCGTGAGTACCAAAGGTTCCTTTAGTAAACCACCCACATTTGATGGCAGTTCATCTTGGCCCATGTATAAACGGCAATTTGAAGCCGGCCCTAGAACTCCTCCAAAGCGTTCCAGTCGATGAACAAAGCAATTTCGACAAGATCATCGTCATCCTGGACAAAATATACGACAATCAATCCTTAAGCCAGGTATACCAAGTGTAACCCAGTGGGAAAACGCAAAAATCCGGGGAGAGCCTTCAAGAATTTGAAGCAAAGATTAGACGGTCAGTAAACTTGTCATACCCAGTCCTGCCAGAGGAAACGGAAGACCAGTTGGCCACACAGGGTTTCTTAAACGGTATCCGAGATGTGGAATTACAAAGAAACCAAAGACTTAGTGGCGTCAAGAAAACTAATGAAGCTTTACTTCGGGCCGTGGAAGTAGAGGCAGTCATGAACATGTCCAAGCCGAGAGTACGAGCAGTTTCCTTCAACCAGGAAGCGTCGGAGTCACCATTTCAAGCGCTGTTGGCTGGTATGAACAAACTATTAGAACGATCACAAAGAACTGGTAACAGAGGGGCATGTTACCGCTGTGGACGGACAGAGCACTTTCAACGCGACTGCAGAGTAAGGTTACCGGAACGATCACCAACCAGGGGTAGACCTTACCAACCAGAAAAACTCCAATCAGTCAGCATAAGGAGGCGAATGCTGACTAACCCTCCACCAGCCCCGATGACAGTATCCATCCGGGGATTTTGCCGAGACAGCAGCAGCCTAGTCATCAGAGGCACCATCAATGGCTGAGCAATTACCATCACCATCGACAAGCACCGCTGTGTCCATTGCCAAGTCCAGGGTCTTGAGGTCATCGGAAATCCGGCCAGCTAACAACAACATCCAGCTCAGATTAATCACCAGCAAGTCCATATCAATACAGGGTGAGGCAGATGTAGAACTACAAGATAGGGGTCAACAAATATTGAGGACAATTTCATACTGGGTATGGACCTAATCAGCCAGCATGGATTTATGTTCAACCCGAGATATGATGTTCTTCGGTTCCTAAATGAGGAATTTGTATTGACACGGCCCGTCAACAGTTCAGCTACCTCCATAAAAATTGTAGCAAAATATTCAGCCAGAATTCCCGGTCGAACGGGACAGATTATTCATGGGAAGCTAGCAAGCAATCCTGAGAGCTGCGTTGGAATGGTAGAGCCCGTACACTCAGCTCAAGACTACTTAGTTGGACGAGATATACCAATTAGAGTAGTGAATTTGTTTAACAACGACATCAGAATTGACAATGGTTAAAACATAGGTTGTTTCGAGCCAGTCGAGACCATCATCAATTGCAAAGAAGGGTACCAGACATCGGTGAAGGAGACAGGGCCCAGTAAAGACTTCCTACAACAGTTTGCTGACCATTTGATACACCTGACACCAGAGGAACAGAAGAAAGCCAAGCAATTTATCACAAAGCACTGGTAAATTTTTAACAGTCAAGACGGAACCACCGGTCCCACCAACATCATCCATCACCGAATAGATACCGGGAAGGCTCAACCCATCAGAATACCACCTAGGCGACTATCATTAGGGCAACAACAGGCAGTCGAGGAAAACATCGAGTCCATGTTTCAAAATGGAGTTATTGAGCCATCTATCAGCCCATGGTCCGCTCCTGTCGTGCTAGTTAAAAAGAAGGATGGAACCACCCGATTTTGCGTGCATTACAGAAAGCTGAATGACGTCACCAAGGAAGACAGCTATCCACTACCCCGAATTCATGACACTCTGACCACACTAGCAGGCTCCCGTTGATTCTCCACACCTAAAGAGTGAATATTGGCAGGTTGCTCTACACGAAAACGACAGAGAGAAGACAGCGTTCTCCACTAGTAAAGGGCTGTTTCAGTTCACAGTCATGCCCTTTGGGTTATGTAATGCTCCCGCAACATTCGAGAGGCTAATGGAATATGTCCTGAAGTTCTAAGCGGGTTAATATGGAGAACGTGCTTAGTATACCTCGACGACATTCTGGTCATCGGTCATACATTCAACAACCATCTGAAGAACCTGGGTGAAGTATTGTCCAGAATTAATAACGCCAACCCGAAGAAGTGTTCCTTGATCCAAAAAGAAGTAGAGTTTTTGGGCCACGTTGTTTCCGAGTCAGGAATCCGCATATATGAGGACAAGATAGAAGCCATCCCTGATTGGCCAGTCCCAAGAGACAAGCATGTACTCCGAAGCTTCTTGGGCCTCTGTTCCTACTATTTGTTGAGGGATTTGCCACCATTGCCGCGCCTCTACATCGGTAGACCACTGAGAAAGAGACCTTCCGTTGGAATCGGATTGCGAAACATCATTCAGACGCCTGAAGGCAGCACTATGTCCAGCCCGATCCTAGCATTTCCTACACAGTCCGGCAAGTTCATTTTAGACACCGACGCCAGCAACATAGGTTTGGGGGCCGTCCTATCCCAGGTGCAAGATGGGGAAGAGAGGCTGATCGAGTACCACAGCCGTGGATTCTCGAAACCGGAAAGAAATTATTGCGTCACCAGAACAGAACTTCTTGCAATAATAAAGGCTGTAGACCATTTCCACAAATACCACTATGGTCGTAATTTCTTAATCCGAACAGATCATGCCGCCCTCAAATGGCTGCTGTTCATGCAGACACCGGAAGGACAACTGGCCAGGTGGATGGAGAAATTACAGCAATACGATTTGAAGGTGGAACACCATGCCGGCCGTTTGCACAATAATGTCGATGCCCTATTCAGAAGACCCTGTAGAGCAGAATGCGGACATTATCTGAAGACGGCACAGCGAGAGGGTACCTCCATCAGACAGATCCGTGTGCAGGCCAATGAAGACTGGACAACGAAACACTGCATCCAGGATCAAATGGTCGATCCAGACAGCGAACCAATCTTGTCACTCAAAACAAGAGGGGCACCCAGGCCACGATAGGACGAGGTGGCTATATACTCGGGCGTGCTGAAATCGTTATGGGCCCAATGGGACTCTCTCAGAGTAGAGAATGGAATACTCAAGCGAGTTTGGGAAAGCACTGATGGCCGAGAAATCAAGTCCCAATTGGCAGTTCCTAAGAACAAGGTACCAGCCATCCTGACCGAAGTACATGATGGGATTACCACTGCCATCTGGGCATGAACAAAACCCTAGACAAAGTTCGCCAGCGATACTACTGGGTAAATTACTCCGATGACGTCAGAGCGTGGTGCCGGAAATGTGACTCATGTGCAGCCCGGACCAAGGGCAGAATGCAGCAATACAATGTGGGCGTCCCATTTGAGAGAATTGCCATCGATGTCGCTGGTCCGTTTCCCGAGTCTGAGAGGGGGAACAAATACATTCTGGTCGCAATGGATTACTTCAGCAAATGGCCTCAGGCATGCGATACCTAATCAAAAGGCAACCACGGTAGCAACGGTGTTAGTAGAACAGCTATTCAGCAGGTTTAATTGAACCCACGGAGTTTATAACAATATTATTGAATCTTAGTTACAAAGGCTACTCAAACTTTACAAATGCTATAGGGCATATCTCAAAAAATTCATTCGAAATTATGTTCAAGACAGTTGAATATGTCAGCAGTCCCAATACTATAAATATGAACGTTCACAACAGAAAATGTTTTCGGAAGAATATATCTAGATACGTCCACTATCAAAAAAAAACTGGTAGGTACAAAAATTCTAATATTATTTTAAGCTTTTGTGCTCACATACATTGTAACTTTCCTTACAGTTACGGAGATAGCAAATACTTTGTTTATTATATTTTTTAGGGTGTAATACCCAACTCAATTGTGGTAGACAGTGGTACAGAATTATAATAAAAAGTTCGCTCTCTTCATAACTTCACGTTTATACATCCGTTTATACATCAAACTACCATCAATTCATTATTTATTGTTATAAAGATTACATTCCAACAACTTTCACTTCTAAATAAAAATTTTACAAAAATTATACCGATCGGTGCCATTCTTGCATATAATCACTCAATCCAATCAGTAAACTGTTAGTGACAACGGAAAAGCTGGGAAACTTTTGGTATGTCACAAATGTAAAAACACAGTTTTGCACTCTAAGACCAAACCTTTATTTAAACACTCAACGGTTGGTTTACTCTATGATGATGATGAGTTGTTGAAACGGCTGGCGTTGAGTGAGTGAGTGGTGTTAGTGTGCAAATCTGTGTTTTTACATTTGTTAGTGACAATGTTAATGATTTTAAAGCGTCAATATTACTCTACAAAAAATCCAATTTTGACTTAATTACTAAAAGTGGACAAATAATGCAAAAATTTAATCAATACTGTATTGAACAGAAATTTGGATAAACCCATATGAACAACACAAAGCGCCCTTTAAAACGAATTTTGATGTGGTTTAGGTTCTTATTTCTAAATATAAAGTCTGTCTGAACTGTCAAATATCTAATATATATCACTACTCCAAACTCAAAAAAAAGATCCAACACAAATATTGGTCATAAAACTGTAAAAAATAAAGTCATAATATAATGAATGATCACTTTGAAAAACAACAATTGTTTTTAAGGACAATTTACTTTAGTCACAATACAAAATTTACTTAGGTACACAGTCTTTTAATTCGTATGAAAATCGCTAGATAGTTCCCTTACTGGTCCCTATTTGCACAAAACTTCTGAGCATTGCTTGAGCACAACGATACTTTGGAAAAATGGTTTAAAAATAAATTCGCACTAGCAGAAATCAATAACTTTTTAATAAGACGGAGCTCCTGCTCAGAGTTTTTCAGGAATTTTCCAGCAGATTTCGCTTCGGATGGACCTGTAGATATCCAATTGTTTTCTGGCGTGCAAGAACGCCGGACCTAACTTCTCTGGATCTTTACTTATGAATACACTTCAGTTTCGCAACAGGTTTTAGAAGCAGTTCAAACAAATACTCTAGACGATCTAACCTATCCTTAGAATATGACATTTATTTGTTGAACTCTTTTTGTAACTAATTCAGTAAATACTACTATTAATATTTTTAATAAGTGTGATAATAAATGGTTTTCGGGCATTCAGTATCGAGTCATGGAGATTTTTCTTGCATCTTTGCTCTTAATCCCCAACAAGGAAAGAAGATGTCCCATTCAACTCCTAATTAATAATGTAAGATTACGAATATCCTTAAATTTCATTAACACTATGAATAATATATCAACGTTTTGATATTCCCATTTTTAGTTTATTTTCATACAATTTTTAAATGTTCGGTAATTATTTATATATTAATTGTAGGACTAAAATAATAATTAAAGAACCCAAAGAAATCCATAATGTGCCATGAGTTGTCTAACATGATTCTATTAGAAAGCGAGGTATAATATTTATTAAATTTCAAACATTCAAACATTTAACAATACAACTTAATAATATCTAATGTTAAAAAATTCGTATTTATTATGGAATGGAATGCCGAATGCTTTGCAATTGTTGGAATAGACCAGAAGAATATTATTATGAAGGCGATGTGTTTCGTCTTTAATAATAAATTACTGCAATAGAGTTGTGTAAAAATTTTACCTAAATTTATCTATGCGACAATCAAATTTGTGACTTTGAAGGATAGTTGTTAACTGTGTATATGCACAAGATCAGATGGGTATTGAGGATTTAATACATTTCAGAGATTCGAAGTAATCACAAAATATTTTTTTTCTACATTATAAATTACCACCATAGATTGTCATATAATAACTAAAGAAATGTATTTATTAATAGTATGAATTTATGATGCGGAAACCTATTTCCTTTTTTTTTCAAATATATTTCATAATATAACATAAAAAGTTCTGCATTACAAAAAATAATAATTTATAATCTTTTTTTTAATATTTAGGCCTATACAGAGAAAATCAAAAATCTGATTTAGCTAGAGTGCATTTAATTTAAAAACCTACAAAACACAATGTCTTTTTTTAGATTTTATTAAGGGAAAATGAATATCGTCATCTATGAGTTTAGCAATATCTTTTCGAGAGTTTATAATCCATTGAAGGCAAGATAATATATTGTTTTCAGTGAAGAACCTTCAAATAATGTAATTTAGCATTCATTGAATTACTAGTTCAATTTGTTATTTAAATCGTATATTTAATCTATGTATTAATATGTAAAAGGAAATATTTATACCCCTATTTTAAGAATGTTGGGTGAATTATGGAGTGTAAGATTTGTGACGATTAAAATACATAATGTTAAAATTTACTTATAACATATTTATTTTATAAACTAATGCTATGGCTTAGTTTATAAAATAAATTATTCATTTTCCAACAAGACATATCGTGTTTGACTAGACTTATTGTTCACGCTCAAACTGTTAAGTTAAATACATAATAGTTGTTGATTGCTTGGAGAAAAAATTGTTAGGTCTGTTGATTAGAATATGGAAGGCAAAGTAGATTAATAAATTGTGACACTTCTTGCAAACTTTTCGCCATTTATTGAGCAATCAAAGGGTCCTTACGTTGTAAATCTTTTTTGTCAACTAATTTTAGAATTATTAAGTTGTGACTAAACAATATTTTCCTGATAGTATTTATTATTTTTTTCCGCATTCTTTTTAATAATACTTTTGCAATTTTTACCGATTAAGTTTTATAATACAATTTAAAAAAATTACAAAAATCGTGAAATTCTGTAAATAATTTGGAAAATTTCCCTAATTTAGACATAGCAGTCCTGATAGCAGATGAATTGAATTTTGAGATTTCATAACTGACGTTAAGAGAAAAGTTTTCAACACAATGCCATTTTTTAAAATATTAATATATATATAACCGTTTAAGCTGATCAAAATCAAATATGAAATGAGTTTTGATTGGTTGTATTGTTACGAGAATTCATCCGACAGCTGGTGCAATCGGCCATCAACCAATTCGTGGAAGGGACATTATTCCGATAAATTCTGGGAATCCGAAATGTTTCTCTCAACAGGTGGACCGCTGCCGTTACTGGGAATTCCCTTAAAGCTTCCAGAACATAAAAGAGTTTCCCGATGGTTCATGGACGTACCAGACAATTCCAAGATAAATATATAAATAAGAACAGCTGGCGATAGGGGGCATTCAGTTTTCGTCGGTCGTATTGTAAAGTTAAGATTGGAAAATTCTAAATCCCTAGAAGAAAATTTGAAAAGCATGGTACAGAAAAATTCAGAAATGCTAGAAGGGAAAATATTCGAGAATGAGGCTCGGATTGAAGAGCTAAAACAAACAATGGTCGAGGAGTCAGTCAAAAATGAGACGCGGATAAAAGAGCTAAAGCAGATAGCAGGTCGAAGAGCTGATATAGACGTCAGACAAAAATGAAACGAGGATAGAGGAGCTAAAGTATATAATGGAGGGTGAGATCAGCAAAATAAAAGAACAGGTAGTCACTATATAAAGGGAAGAAAATCAATCAAAAACCGTAAGCAGAAACAGTCCAGAAGTAGTGGATTCAAAAATTAGCCTTGAAGGAGCAAAACACAAAATGAAACCTCCCCAATTTCATGGAAAATCATCAAGGACTAATTATCGTCGCCAATTCGAGGCTGCAGCTAAGCTAAACGGATGGGCGGCAGAGGAGAAGGCACTCGCATTAACCCTAGCCTTAAGAGGGGATGCTACAGATATCTTACAAACATTGAATACCTCGGAGCAAGAAGACTACGAACAACTGGTCAAACATTTAGAACTGAGGTATGGTCAGACACATTTGGGGCACGTCAACCACTCCCAGTTGAAAAATCGCCACCAGAGATCAAATGAATCCCTACAAGAGTTTGAAGCTGACATTGCCCGTCTGATTCGCCTTGCCTATCCAGCCACACCGGAAAATGTAATAGAAAGGTTAGCAGTACAAGCGTATTTGGATGGACTTCGGGACCACGAAACCAGACAAGCATTGACCCTAGCTCGACCGACTCAATTAGTGGATGCACTGGCTCGAGCTCTAGAATTCGAGGCTGCGAAAAATACCTGCAGAGGTCAAGGCAGAGTCCGAATCGTTGACGGAGAATCCGAAGATGGGGAAAACGATGAAGGCTCTGTAATAAAGATAATAGAAGAAGTCCTTACCGAAAAAAGACTAGTGAGATATCGGAAGTGTTGTAAGGTAGGACATGTTCAGAGTCGTTGCAAGGAGAGCAACGGAGTACAGACTTCCTCGTCGGGGAAACTAATGAAGGTCAATATAAAGGACCATCGTCGAACTGTAACCAACAAGTCCCAACTACCAACGCATATGTCGCTTCGCTACGCAGCCACGTCTTCGTAGGTGGCCTTATTAATAGGAAGCAATTTGCAATGCTGCTGGATACTGGTGCGACGAAAACCGTAATAAGGCCCAACAAAATGGCAACTGCGAACAGCGACAAGAGAAGCAGCGAAAGTCCATGGTGAAATAGAGGTTGAAATGACCTTGGGAAACACAAGCTTCCTACATCGGGCATTAGTGGCAGACATCGAAGACGAAGTAATCATTGGAATGGATGTCATGAGCTCCAAGGGATTCCAATTAAACTTCAAAGATGAAATTCTGCGAGTGAATGACATGTGGTGCTTCATGGAAAATATTACATAAAGCTTCGAGCAATCTTAGCAGAGGATGTCAATGTTCCGGAAATAGCTGATATCATTATAGATGCTTGCATAGATGGGAAAACTCAAGCTGGAACAGTAATGATGTTTGATCACGAACTTAACGATGGAAATGTAGGCAGAGGAGTCGCACTGGGGAAGACTCTGTTTCGTGCCAGGGATTGTTCCAGTAAGAGTAATGAACCTGAATCATTACTCGGTTGTGCTAAAGAAAAGAACAATTTTGGGCTATAGTTCAACAGTTTCCTCTGTAGTCAGAAGTACACAGCATGCAGAAATACCACCAGGTAAACTGATCTGAGGATCTGGAAAGTCTCATAACCGATTCATCGAAGAATTTGAAACGAAACCAAAAAGCAAAATTGAGGGACACCGTTAGAAAGTACCAAGCCATCTTCGATGTAGGGAACGGCAAAAGAGGACGAACTGACCTGGTGAAACATAAAATTAATACTGGGGACGCTCAGCCTATTCGACAGTCGGCGAGGAGACTACCACTAGCCAAAAGAGAAGAAGCCGATAGAATAGTCCACGAAATGGAGGAAGAAGGTGTTATTGAACCATCCAATAGCGTTTGGGCTTCTCCAGTTGTCTTGGTTAAAAAGGAAGAGGGTTCCACTCGATTTTGAGTGGACTATCGGCAACTAAATCACGCAACGAAGAAAGATAGCTATTCTCTACTAAGAATAGATGACACCCTAGATACGTTGGCTGGATCGAAGATGTTTTCCACCCTGGACTTGAAGAGCGGTTATTGGCAGGTGGAACTTGCTAAAGAAGACCGAGAAAAGACTGCTTTTACCATCGGCTCAGGAATTTATCAATTCACGGTGATGCCGTTAGGACTGTGTAATGCTCCAGCAACGTTTGAAAGATTGATGGAAACAGTGTTAAAAGGGCTTTCATGGAAAACGTGCCTGGTGTATCTTGACGACATTATCGTGGCTGGAAAATCTTTTAAAGACCACGTGAGGAACCTGGGGGAGGTATTTCGCCGACTTCGGAGTTCCGGACTAAAGTTAAGCCCGAAGAAGTGTCAGCTGTCCCAAGAAGAGGTGCAATATCTTGGACATGTAGTTTCCGCAAAGGGATTAGCTGTGGACAAACAGAAAATCAAAGCCGTCCAGGAATGGCCTAAAATGACCTAAAGATATCCACCAAAGAAGTTTCCTGGGGTTATGCACGTACTATCGTCGGTACGTAGCCGGATTTGCCAACATCGCCAAGCCACTTAATAGACTCACAGAGGGGAAGGTACAATACCAGTGGGACGAGGAGTGCCAGCGATCATTCCAGACACTGAAAAGAGCATTGACCAGTGCCCCCATTTTAAGTTATCCTTTGCCAGATGGGAACTTTGTCTTGGAACCGACGCGAGCAATGTTGGAATTAGTGCTGTTCTTTCGCAGATCCAAGACGGTCAGGAAAAAGTCATCGGATACTTCAGCAAGACCTTGAGCAAGCCTGAACGGAATTACTGCGTTACTCGCAGGGAACTCTTGGCTGTGGTAAAGGGGGTAGAACATTTCTATAAGTACCTCTATGGTAAAAGATTCCTCCTGAGAATTTATCATGCGGCACTGAAGTGGCTCTTGCAGTTTAAAAACCCCACAGGATAAGTTGCCAGGTGGATTGAGCGGTTGCAAGAATTCGACTTCGAGACTGAACATCGCGCGGGAACAAGCCATAAGAATGCTGATGCCTTATCGAGAAGACCTGCCCTGATGATTGTAAACATTGTCAGCGGGCTGAAGAAAAAGAAGCTGTTCTCTGTAGAACTACCGCCGTCGATGACCATTGGCAACCTGAGGAAATCCAGAAAGACCAAAAATTAGATTCAGAACTAAAAGAAGTTATCCGGTGGACGGAAGAAGATCGCAAACCTACGTGGCAAGAGATTTCCCGATACTCACCAACCATAAAGTCGTACTGGGCTCAGTGGAGCTCCCTCATCGTGGAAAATGGACTTCTCAAGGGCGTCCTGGAATCTCCATAGGAGGGAAACGACAGAAAACAGATTGTAGTTCCCAGAAATCGGAGACCAGAGGTTTTACGAGAACTACATGATGGTACAACTGGAGGGCATCTGGGAGTAACGAAAACCCTGGGAAAGTTGAAAGAGCGCTTCTATTGGATAAACTGCCAAGAAAACAAACTTTATGAGGCAAAAACATTAAATGCTAAATGTATATACAATTTGCTATATGTTGTAAATAAGTTTTGCCTAGTGTTGCAGGAAATGTACGGTTTGTGCAGCAAGTAATGGGCCTCAGAAGCATCCAAAGGCTCCCATGAAGCAATATAACGTGGGCAGTCCATTCGAAAGAATAGCCATTGATGTTGTCGAATCAAGAAGCCTTGACTGTTGCTGATGTCCTTGTCAAGGAATGGATCAGTCGTTTTGGTGTTCCCTTGGAGTTGCACTCAGACCAAGGTAGAAACTTCGAGTCTACTCTTTTCCAAGACGTCTGCAAACTCTTGAAGATCAATAAAACACGGACGACAGCATTACACCCGCAATCCGACGGAATGGTAGAACGGATGAATAGAACCATTAACCGCCATTTGTCAAAGGAAGTCTCTGACCACCAAAGAGATTGGGACCAGTATCTGCACTTGTTTCTAATGACATATCGTCTGTGCACGAGTCCACGGGTCAGACCCCGGCCAGTATTATCATGGGACGAGAATTAAGGCTACCATGCGATTTGAAGTTTGGATGTCCCCCAGAGAGATGTCCCAGAAGAGATCGCAGGTGAAGACTGTGTCAGCCAGCTACGTCAAAAGATGAACGACATCCATGAACGAGTCCGGTTAAACATCGAGAATGCCAGTGCCCGAATGAAGGAAGCCTACGACATCAAAGCCGAGGGCGGAGAATTCCAAGTTGATGATCTTGTTTGGTTGTATAACCCGCAACCTCGTCGTGGATATTCACCCAAACTACAGAGATCTTGGGAGGGGCCGTACCAAATTGTGAAGAAAATCACCGATGTTGTCTACATAATAAAGAAGCTACCTCGGGGAAAACCAAAGGTCGTACATTTTAACAGGTTAGCCCCTTATGCCGGAAGTCATGACAGCGAAGTTGACCAAGCCCAAGTAAGCAGCATCCAACCACTCGATGACGAGATAACCTTCGAGCAGTTTATGGCACTGTACTCTAATGAGCAGAAAGTGCAGCACGACGTAACGAGAGAGGAACCGCGAGACCTGTTTGAGATTCACATACAATATGCCCTGGCTCATTGTGTGGCTCGAGATCTCCGGATGTCCAGAGGAATAGCCAACGTGTTTGCCAAAAAGTACGGCCAGTTCCAGAAGCTACGGAAGCAAGATCCAGTGGTAGGGAAGGTCCTTCATCTCGAAGATAAACAACCAGTGGGTACCAGAGACATTTTTTATTTGGTAACGAAAACATTCTCGCAGGACAAGCCAACATATAGCGATCTTTGGAAGACTCTGGTAGAATTGAGAAATGTGATGATGGAGAAGAATCTGATGAAATTGGCGGTCCCAAAGATAGCCTGCGGGTTGGATGGACTGAATTGGAGGGTGGTGAGAAGTATGATGGAAACAATCTTTCGATTCAGTGGCGTCGACATCCTGGTATGCTGTCTCAATACTCGCAGCCCAGATTCGAAGACCGTTGACTGTTACTTCCACCAAACTTCCCGTTCTGGAAATGGAGAGTCCTGCAAATACACACCAGGAAGGATTCTAGGACATTCCGGGACGAAATGGTCTTAAGGAGGGGGCAATGTTACGTGAATTCATCCGACAGCTGGTGCAATCGGCCATGAACCAATTCGTGGAAGGGACATTATTCCGATAAATTCTGGACGTTTGTCTCTCAACACGCGGACCGCTGCCGTTACTGGGAATTCCCTTAAAGCTTCCAGAACATGAAAGAGTTTCCCGATGGTTCGTGGACGTACCAGACAATTCCCAGGTAAATATATAAATAAGAACAGCTGGCGATAGGGGACATTCAGTTTTCGTCGGTCGTATTGTACAGTTAAGATAAAATGTAAATAGTTTCTTGTGAATATAAATTGTGTTAAAGTAGTGGAAATAAATTAGAGTGAGTTAGACTGTGTTTTTAAATAAATCCAAGAACTGAACTGAACCCGAGTGTGAAAACAAAAACATTACAGTATGTAAAAATTGTATTTGCCATGTTTAGTGAAATGATTTAGTTCAACATTGAAATAATATTTTTATCGTAGACAAAGCAGAAAAAACTATAGCTCAAAGATGTTTTACTTCTCTTGGTCCTAAAATATTCAAATTAGTGCCTGATGAGATTAAAGGGTTAAATTCACTTTCATTATTTAAAAATAAATCCAAATAGTGATTACAGTCAATTCCAAGGGTACAAATGCATTGATATTAAATATTAAACATAAGTACAACTTTTAACATGGTAATTAAATCGTCTTTATAGTAAAAACAAGTTAATTGGTCTATTTTTTATGTTACTTTCTTTTTTTATGTTGTTGTATCTCATTGTTATCCTAAAGTCTGAAAATTAGTTTGTAATTTTAAACTTAGTTTAGCCACACACAAGAATTATTCTTCTGTGGGATTTTCATTATATTTATTTCAAGCTATGTTTGAATTAGGAGTATAAATGTAATTTTTTATTAAGAGTTATTTTGGTGTTATAAAAAGAACTGTATAATGACTATTTTGTTATGGTTTGTATCAATGAAAAAAATATATTAGAAAGAGCAAATTGAGTAACTGCATAAAATGGTAATAGAAAATCAAAAAATTAGTTCTTATCATCGGTGAAACTGATAGTCATGGTGAAGGACTTTATATTAGTTTCGCTATATAAAATGTGTACCTCATTATGTGGCGTGTTTTCAGTAATTACATTTAGGATTTTTGGAATTTCCAGTCCCTAATCGCCAGGTATTATAGAAAAAAAGAGTAGCTGTCATCTAATGATTTAAAATATTATATTTAATATTAACTAATTATTTAATGCTATCAGCATTTTTAAAGGTAATTGTAATATTTTATATCGGTTGGGTCACTAGTTTAGTATTCTAGTTACGCATGTCATCTGAAGGGAAATTTCACTACGAACACTTCTGATATCGTTGGAAAGGTAGTGAATTTCTACCTTGGTTAACATGCGAATTGAAACTCTACGGCTTTCTAAATATTTCATGAATAATAAGAAAACACAATAATCATAAATTATTATGATTTCTCGAACTATTAAGGAACTGTTAGAAAAATATAAAAATATCGTATGAAAGGAAATTAAACGAATAATTGGGTTTATCTTTGGTTAGTGAACCTTTTCAAAACTGGACTGACGATATCTAGCACGATAAAAAGAGTTCATCATAGTCATTCTGGCTCTTGGTAGTATAAAGGGCGGTCAAGAGTTATCTCCCAACTAAAACCTGCTATGGTATCACACACACCTCTGATATTTAACAGTGTCTAGAATTTTCGAATAACACCCCAGTAGTGCGTTTTAGGTACTATTTATTATACATAAGTTATACTGAAATTGACTTAGTAATCCACTTTTTTCAATCTCTCACTACACCTCATCCTCTCCTAGCAGCAGATTTTAAAAATATATATCAGCATAGCCACAATCTTAGCGAACGCCTCGTATAAAAGTGAAACAATATCGAAATACTGCAGTTCATTTGTACAATTTAACTAATTATACTTATTTACTTCACTATATTAATAGGTGTATATAATTAGGTAAATAGGCACATTAATACAGATTTCTTTATTCTTTAGGGGTTAAATTTTTAACTTTACTTTTATTTTACTGTCTAATCTCGTGATCAAACTTATTATAAGAAATATATCTAGATTGAAGGATACAAAAGTAATCTAGTTGGGCTTTCCTCTTTAGATATACTATGAATGTCCAATGTGTTTTAAAATTTCTAAAGTGGTAAATGTTCCATTTTCTTGGTGAGATATCGAGACATGAGGATGACAAATATGGTAGCAACCCAACGAATCACCATGTTATAGTAAAAGAATCACGTCTGAAAACTTTCAACGGAAAAAATAACTCCAAGATTTTTGTAGTTTGCATGGTCATGGTCTCTGGCCTGCCCACCCCAGACTATTTCTTATGAGGATATAGGTTCTCTCTGAAGTTAAAATAGGAATTGTTCCTAAAAACGACTTAAGTTCAAAACTGTTGATGACGCTATAAGCACCAAAATGTATATTTGGTGAGGTCTTGAGGCTATCAAAAGCAACAGAATAGATATACAAGACTGCTGCCTCCTATAGTATGTTTGTTAAGTGTGAGAATTCACGTACCTAGTACCATTATCATTATAACCTTGAAAATATACAGTAAATTTTTATTAAAATATCGCTAATTTAAACCCTTTAGGCATATAGATACTATAAGACTTAAATTCCTATTTAGTAGTATCATTGCAGAGTTTTCCCCTTAATAACGCTTAATCATAAAAATTAGTCTATACATCGGAAATTTAACCAAAAAATTGTTAATTTTTTTCCATATTCAACGTATTTCGAAATAATAAATTTATTTTTATATTTGCTTCATATGGTTATACTTCAAATTAATCATTTTCAAATATTTGAAATATTACTCGGATTGGAAGTAATGCATTAGTAACTTTACCCGAAACCGTCATTATTTTGATGAGTCCCCAAACTATCCTAAAAGAATGCATATTTTAGGGATAGTCCCCAAATTATCATTTCGTCTAGCGCCAGTTTGCAAAAGGCATATTTTGGGGACTGTCCTCGAACTCTACGTTAGTTCAGTGAGGGCTCAAACAATGCCTTCGTTAACCGAAAGCTACTTTTTGATAGAACAATTTGTTTATATAACAACTACATAGGTATACATAAAATGTGATTTAGAAGCTTTTCCTGTAATAAAATTTTTGTGTGCCAAACCATGCGTTTTACATATATATATGTTATATAAGTTATTCCATCGACTTATGTGAAACCATCTAGCAACAGTTCCCAAGCTGAGTCAGCATCCACGTGTCGTCTCAGGTTACCTTCGACGACGTACATCCGTGAGAACAGCAAACGCTGCGACAACTTAGTCAGCATTATTATGTTATAAATTGTTCATTTGCCTTATGTCTGCATTCATTGTTACTTACAGATTTGTCTAGTTAGTTTAACACTCATTTTTTTTCCTTTTTTATTGTTATAAAGTTTTATTATTATATTCAAGTTTATATTAAAAGTTTTATTAATTGTGCAAGTATAAATAAAGTCTTTTTTAAAAAGTGAAATTTTGGAAGTGTGATATAACAAATTGGCGCAGTCAGTAGGATCCGTCTAACGTTACTAGAACACGAGTACTCTAACTGGTAGCGGCGGATTCCTATCCCTCAACGGAACAACGAACCTGGAAGAAGTCCTCACTGCAATCAAACGTAGAACACGGCGCTTTCAATGTTCCTGTTGATGTAAGTAATGGTGAATCGTCATTCGTTTTAAGTAAATATTATTTGATTTATTTTATTGAACATTGATTTTTAATATTTGATATAATCTATTTGATTTGATTAATATTGATTTATTTTATTATTTGATTTTACATATTTATCAATTTGATTTTTATTTTGATATATTTGATTCAAATGAAACATTGATTTATTTCATTAACTGAATTATTTTATTCTATTGATATATTTATTTGATTTCTTTTTATTGATATTGGTATATCTGATTTACTTATTTCATTGATTTTTTTTATTTTGAATAACTGATTTATTTGAATTTACTATTTTAATTGGTTACCATACTGTTCTATCATTCAAACAATCGTTATTCCCATTAACGTATTCTACAGTTTATTAATTCTCTATACCCTTTAACATTTTATTCTATAAACTTTACACTCCAATTCATTTATATCGATAAACATGGCACAAGCTTCACCAAATTCAGGTACTCCTGAAACTGAAAGATACCGGTTAACGGAGATATTTTCCGTTATACCCGAATTTGAAGGCGACCAAATTTCCTTGGGAACCTTTATAGACGCGTGTAATTGCGCTTATAACATGTCCACGGCGGATCAAAAGTATTTATTAGTGATCCACATCAAGAATAAACTCAAAGGGAAAGCGGCGCAGTTGATAAATTCAAGAAATCCCGGATCATACCTTGAAATCAAACAACTACTGACATTGCATTTCGGAGATTCTCGTGATCACTCTTCCCTTATTCACGACTTACAACGTCTGAAACAACTTGCCAACGAGTCCCCATTAACATTTTACAATCGACTCCAGGTATTGAGTGCGAAAATGCACTCCTGCATCCACAAAACGGCTGGGCTTAGTCCAGAACAAAAAGACGCCCAGACCACTCTAGTGGATACTATGGTCATGAATACTCTTCTTACGGGATTAGAACCCCGGTTAGGACAAGTAATTCGTGCCAGTAACCCAAAAGACCTTCTAGAGGCACACTCCCGGATTAGGAGAGAGCTTCAACTTTCTTATTTCGAGGATCAAAAAACAAACAAATCTGTTCCTCTCAAACCAAATTTCCCACCTCGAAAGCCGACACAACCACTTAAGTGTCTTCATTGTGGTCGATTAGGCCACATAGCCGTAAACTGCCGATTGAAAACTCAAAACAATTCTCAACAATTCAATCAAAACCATAGGCCAAATCCTGTTGGACCTAACCAACCAACAAGGCCAAATTTCCCCTCAAACACACCCCCTGTTCAACAAGGACAACAGTTTCGTCCACAAAACTTTCAGAGACCCCCTTTTAGGTCTCAAATGAACCCTAACTATTATCGCCCATCGGTAATACAAAACAATCCTAATAACCGTCCTGAAAGGACACACCATTTCAATCAACACCAAAATGTTGATTACACTAATTATTCAGACTACAATTATTATACGGATGATAACACATACGATTATGAGGATGATCTTCAAAATTATCCTATCGTTGAACAAACGTTCGAAGATACTCCTATCGAACCCTTTAATAGCCATCAATACCAGGATTTTCTAGCGCTTCCGAGCCTAGACCAACCTCCCGATTCGACAACAACTTTGTGCGAAGTCGAAACGCAGATTCAAAGCTTGAATCTCGACAATCTGAACCCCAACTTGAACTTCCCGGAGCAACTATTTCTTTAAGCCCACTTCTTACCGTTAATTCTAAAAACCTTTATTACATTCTTGACGCTTCTTCTAAATTCAAATTACTTATTGATACCGGAGCCGGTATCTCTATCTTCAAGGAAAATACCGTAAAGAATTTCACCCAAAGATCTCCTGAAAGGGTAACGATTCAAGGTATTACCCATGAAAAAATCCCTATCTCACAATCTACCCTAATTCCATTCGCTCCACGTAACCCACATAAAGTTTTCATATACGATTTGGACATTGAGTTTGACGGCATACTAGGTTTAGATTTTCTCGAACACTATGAATGCATAGTTGACTTAAAATCTAAACAGCTGATAACAAATTTTAAAACCATCCCTTTACACAAAGTTCCCGATAACGATCAACCCTTGACTGATGTACCCGACACACCCAATGTTAAGCCAAATATTACTTCACAAACACCCACACAAAACAAAATAACTATTGAGGCACGAACAGAAAAGATCTTTAAACTTAAATGCGATCTTTCTAACATCGACGCCATCTTACCAACTCAAGAAATTGACAGAGTACGACTTCCAAACGCACTCGTACATATTAACGCAAATGGTGAATTTCTAACGTCTATAATAAACGCTAACGCGATGCCCAAAACAGTAACTTTTTCCGATTTAAAACTGGAACCACTTGACAAAACTCACCCTCTTCTGAATTTCAATACAGACGATTATCATAAATCCCAATACATAGACAGAAACTCGACTATTAGACAACAAATTAGAACTGAACATCTAAATGACGAAGAACGCGAACAAATCACCGATCTTTGTTTGGAATTTCAAGACATTTTCTATCTTGAAGGTGACGTCTTGACTTTCACTAACGAGGTTAAACATTCGATTGATACGAATAACGCAAAGCCCGTTTTCACTAAATCCTATAGATATCCTCAAGTACATAAAGAGGAAGTGAAAACCCAAATTGGAAAAATGCTTGAACAAGGTATCATTAGGCACTCCTCATCCCCTTGGTCCTCCCCTGTATGGGTCGTCCCCAAGAAGCTCGATGCTTCTGGTAAACAAAAGTGGCGAGTAGTTATCGATTACAGGAAATTAAATGAATTGACTGTAGATGATAAATATCCTCTGCCAAATATCTCTGATCTTCTCGACCAACTTGGAAAGTGTCAATATTTTTCGACACTGGATCTCGCTTCCGGGTTCCACCAGTTGGAAATCCAAGAGGAAGATATTCCTAAGACTGGCTTTTCTGTCGAAAATGGTCATTATGAATTCGTTCGTATGCCATTTGGTTTAAAAAAATGCACCTTCTACTTTTCAGAGGGTCATGGACAATATTCTTCTGGGTATACAGAATGAACGTTGTCTCGTCTACATGGATGATATCATCGTCTACTCTCCGACCATCCATGAACATATTTCCCGGTTAACAGAAGTTTTTAAACGACTTCGGAAGTCTAACCTAAAAATTCAACCTGATAAGTGCGAATTTCTTCGTAAAGAAGTGGCTTATCTTGGCCATCTTATCACACAAGAAGGTGTAAAACCAAACCCTTCAAAGGTTGAATGTATTCAGAACTTTCCGCAACCCCAAACTCCGAAAGACATCAAATCTTTTCTTGGTCTCGCTGGGTATTACAGACGCTTCATACCAAATTTTGCGAAGATCTCTAAACCTCTGACTAAACTACTCCAAAAAGACGTCAAATTCATCTTTGACGCAGATTGCAAGTCTTCCTTCGATGAACTGAAGCAAGCCCTTGTATCTGACCCAATCCTGATATATCCAAACTTTGAAGAACCCTTCCTGCTCACTACTGATGCTAGTGCTTTTGCTATTGGAGCGGTTCTTTCTCAAGGCCCTGTGGGAAAAGATCTCCCTGTTGCATACGCTTCTCGCACCCTCTGTGCTGCAGAGACACGATATTCCACCATCGAACGAGAATTGTTGGCCATAGTTTGGGCTGTTAAGCACTACAGACCGTATCTTTTTGGGAGAAGGTTTACACTCCTGTGTGACCACCGTCCGCTTACTTGGCTCTTTTCCATCAAAGATCCTGGCAGTCGTCTAGCCAGATGGCGCCTTAAGCTAGAGGAATACAATTATAAGATTGAGTACAAGCCCGGCAAGGTAAACCAAAACGCAGATGCTCTTTCTCGCATCAAAATCAACCATTTCAAGCAATGTGCTGATTTCCTTTCCAAAATCAAAATTTTCGCTAACAACGAAACTGACTCCGAACAACCTGAAAACTCTGACAATGACGACGAACATGACGAAAGAATTATCGCTGAGTTTAATCGATTTGTTCAACTCTACAAAACTGAGTCAATAATCGATTACTCTAAAATTGAAATATCCAATTCTCAACTTTTAGACAAGTCCCACAAACGCATAGTTACATTCTTTTGGCAAAACAAAACTAACGACTTACACGACAAAATTATTGATGACTTTTTCGAGGAAGAACCTAATTTCAGTAATGACACTCTTAACATCATGGCCAGTAAATCTGTCAGGCATAGAAAATACTTAGTTGTACCTTTGCACTATGACCCTGAAACTGTCGTCTCGCATCTTTTCAAAATTATTTATAACAACCAAGATCAATTCAACGACTCCGAAACATACTGCATAGAAAATAACATAGAACTTCCCATTCTTGAAATTCTATCTTTCATTCTCTCCGACAAAGAAATCAAACTAAAAATCTGCCAAAACATTGTTACAACTCCTACCGAAGACGAAATTCCTATAATAATACAACAATACCACTCTGGTAAAAACAACCTCCATCGTGGCATTAACGAAACTATCAGACGTATTAGGGAAAAATACAATTGGACCGGCTTAATTAAAACTGTAGAACAATTCATCAAATCCTGCGAAACTTGCCAAAAAGTAAAGTTCTGTAGGAAAAACCTAAGTGCACCTTTTGTTATTACGGAAACACCCAAGACTCCTTTCGAACGTATTAACATTGACATCTTCGAGTATCCATCTAGAAATCATGCACTGACTATTAGGGATGAACTAACGAAATTTACACAAGCCTACACCATAAACGACAAAACAGCTTCAACTGTCGTAAACACCCTTTTGATTTTCTTCCAACATTACGGCACTCCACTTCGCATCCATTGTGACTATGGACGTGAATTTGACAACACTTTAATGCGGGATTTATGCCAACTATACGACATAAAACTGACATTCTCCAGCGTTCAACATCCCGAGTCAAACGGTTCTATTGAAAGATTTCACGCGACCTTAGCAGAAATGATAAGGGCAAATACAGCGGAACATCCAACCGAACATCCATTTAATGTCCTCCCTTATGCCATCATCTGTTATAATAACACAAAAAATAAAACCACCGGTTTCACGCCCTATGAACTCATATTTGGGCACACTTCAAGTAGGCCTCCAGAAACCCTTTACAACCAGGAAAAACTGATTTCGAAATACGTAAGAGACCTAAATAACAGAATGGACTATTACTACAGACTCGCCCGTGCTAAAACCGAAAGACAGAAAGAAAAATCTAAAGTGCGATTTGACCAACACGTTTCTACTAAACAACCCGATTACAAAGTAGGCGACAAAGTCTACGTAAAAGAGTCCCAAATCAAAAACAAAGCCGAAAACAAATTCAAGGGCCCCTTCGAAATTACCGCAATACGAAAAAACTCTGCTACCGTCATAAATTTACAAACAAACCAAATAACTAAAGTTAACTTTGACAGACTAAAACCCTATTTTGAATAAATCCCTTTTTTCAGATTCTGTGGACTGTTTTCAGTCGTGAACCTTCAACAGTACTCCATTACGCCTGTTAACAATACTATAGGAGTTTTCTTCCATGAAGAAGGCACCCTTAAAATTTCTAATGAGAAATGGACACTCCTTGTTTACAAAGATCTAAACCCCTTTCGAGACGCTATTTCTAACAACGACAATATACTGAACAGACTTTTAGAAACTATTAACGACAACAAAACTAACATTAAAATCTTCAAATCAAAAGTACAGACTCACGTAAGCCTCCTGAAACAAATATCAAAATCTGTTAACATCAAATATACAGAAATTTTCGCTGACACTGAGACTTACAGTACCAACAGAAAGAAACGCGGACTAATTAATGGACCGGGATCGATTTGGAAATCTATTTCCGGTAACTTAGATGCAACAGACGGAGAATACTTTAGTGACTCTATAAACAAAATTACTAAAGACCAACATCAAATTGAAAACTTAATGAAACGACAATTATCAGTAACAACTTCAGTCATTAAGAACCTTAACACCACAATACAAAAATTTCAGTCCGAAGAGAGAATATTTTCGGAAAATATCGAAGCAATTAGGAAGTCAATTGTGTTCATTACAGACGATTTTGCTTTTTATGAACTTCAAGCCAATGTCTTGGATTTGTGTGAAAGCTTAATGGAAAGTTACGTATACATTGAAGATACCCTCAACGATGTATTAACTGCAGTCTCTTTCGCCCGTCTAAAAATCTTACATAGCTCAATTATAAACCCAGTAGATTTGGTCGATTCCCTTCAGAAAATATCACAGTCACTTCATGAAAATAACTTACCACTTCCAACCTATAGTTCAAATGTTGCTAGATACATCGGTCTAATAGAATTGGAAGCTTTTCAAATCAATACTAAAATTGTTTTTGTACTAAAAATCCCCTTAGTCAATCCTGAAACTTATACACTATACCGCTTGTATCCTATCCCAGTTTTGGATTATCGAACAGGATTTCACCATATTCTTCCCACAAAATTAAAATATATCGCGAGAGATGACGATTCGCTATTGTACGCATCTTTCGAAGACTTGAGTGACTGTAAGCCATTATCTAAAGAACATAAGATCTGTTCCAAAGTTATTCCACACACCATAGACAAAGAAGCCCTCTGCGAAGCACAGCTTCTTAGACAGCCAGCAGCCCTTCCTCCAACTTGCAAGCCTTTAATATTATATGCCGAAGAGTATAATATTCAAGAGATTGACCTGAACCTTTGGTTAATCTCTATTTCCGGACAGTTGCCCATCAACATCAAGTGCAAGGGAGAAGATGTCGTTACCCAATCCATATCGACAAATTCTCTACTGACCATCCAACCCAGTTGCAATGCCTTCATCGGAAACACCAGGGTCCATGCCAGAAGGACCACCAACAACGTTGACAACATCACACTTAAGAGTCACCCAGTCAACATCCCCTACAACTGTTGCGACAACCTGCCAACCATCAGTCAGCTTCCAAAGTTGAAACCCATGAGACTACAAGAATTGGATGCCAGAGACCTGAATATCGCTAACCATAAGCTTAGCCAATACTCCAGGGAATTGGAAAAGCTCCTGGACCAACCATTCTTGGAGAAACACACCTCCTGGTTTACGATCATCACAATGGCAACAACCGCAATTGTGGTTGCCCTCCTTTCCATCGGCATCATCAGGAAGAAATTCCAGAAGCCTCCAACAATCAGCCCTTCTGCCGATCCAGCACCACCACCAGGTCCATCAACCATCAAGCCCAGGGTAAAACTCCATAGCCTCCTTAGTCCTGTCGAGGATATGGAATTGCAGAACCTCCCTTAAAAGTCGATGCTGTAGCATCAACTTTTTTATATGGATGGGAGTTGTTATATAAGTTATTCCATCGACTTATGTGAAACCATCTAGCAACAGTTCCCAAGCTGAGTCAGCATCCACGTGTCGTCTCAGGTTACCTTCGACGACGTACATCCGTGAGAACAGCAAACGCTGCGACAACTTAGTCAGCATTATTATGTTATAAATTGTTCATTTGCCTTATGTCTGCATTCATTGTTACTTACAGATTTGTCTAGTTACTTTAACACTCATTTTTTTTCCTTTTTTATTGTTATAAAGTTTTATTATTATATTCAAGTTTATATTAAAAGTTTTATTAATTGTGCAAGTATAAATAAAGTCTTTTTTAAAAAGTGAAATTTTGGAAGTGTGATATAACATATATATATATATATATATATATATATATATATATATATATATATATATATATATATTTATACATACAGTAGAATTTTTTTTGTACTACGCTTAGTGAGTAATAACATCGATTATTCCAAGGAACCTGAGATCTCATCGAAACGTCAAACTGTCTTTTCTAAGACAACTAAACCATAAACACGAGAGTCCCGAGTACCTTCAATGATCGAAGTGTGGAAAGGCACCGTTAAGTGATCCGTGTAGAACCAAAATTTGCGATCTTTTAAGATTAAATGCTGTCGAAAAATATGGAGCAGAAAAAGCTGCGAAAGGTGTGTTGTCTAATGGCAAAGAGCTCCCTACTCTGCCAAAAGCTTCAGTATTACGTACAGCAACAAGCTAATTATATAGATCCATGCCCTACACTATCTTTATTTAAAATGAAACAACGATACACTCTAATTGTATTCAAATTATTGGATATGAATGAGCCTTTACATGTCTCTTACACTACCAACCATCAACTGCATGCTGCCAAACGAATACGTCAAACAGAGCAGAAGCTTACCTACAGCCTTGATAGCACTGGTGGTCTCGTACAAAAAGTCCGATAGTTTTGAAATCCTATCACCAGGTTGGTGGTCCTATACCTGATGAGATAGATAGCATTGACATCGTACATTTTATGAAACGTTTTGAAAGATCTCAGTTTGAACTCTGATGTGGTATTATTCCCAAGAAAATCTAAAATAAACTAGAAGATGCCACAAATAACATTCAGAAAACAAAGACATTCTATTTAGCCGCAATTGGCCGAATGACTATCATTAATTAAAAAACTATTCATAGTATCTCAGTCAGAGACTGAAGGAGTATTATTGGATGGTAAGAGCACAATATGCCAAGAGTCAATTGGCTCCTTGAATGCTTTGATTTCAGGTAAGCAAATTATTTCAATTTGGTATGTTGAATGTCTCTTTTGATATGTTATTTTAATATTGTTTTAGATGTTGATGATTATGCAATGTATGTAGAAGTAACACTCGAAGAAGAACTACTAGTTCGGGAATTGGTAGATGATGGATAAGACAACTATTGGAGCACATGGGCAAAAGTAATAAGAGATTCTGTGGCGGAGTGTACACATGAAATAGGCAATAAACTTAATGGCCTGTTTCTTAAAGACTTGAACTTTGTAAATTATTTAGTAAAAGATTTAAGTGTCTTTCCACTTTGGTCATTTTTATAAAACAAAACATATGGATTTCCGGGTGTATCACCAACAAGTTATAATATAGATGCAGATTTTAAGATCTTGAAATGGCAAGTTTTCGCAAAAGGGGAACTTCCAGTCAGAGTTGACGAATTTGTATCTCGACTTTCTCAAATGGTAAAAGTTTATTAGTGGAAGCCAATTTAATTGAAACTGAAGAAGAAAAAACAAACAACACCAATCGGTCCAATCAACAATCTAAGCTTTCAGAGATGCATCGAACAGTATTTCTGTTAATATTCAAAGTAGTGTAAAGTGTCCAGAATGTGCAAATGGCCATAGCCCGGCCGGAGCTCACAAATGCACTGTATGTAATAAAAAAGTACATGCAATCAACCAATGCTCAACAGCTTACAAAGTTTATGGCCAAAGGCGTGTCTGCACGTTATGCTTTGCCGCGGAAAATATTGAAAATACTCTTGAATATAGATCATTTGATAATTGGAAGGGCCAACAGCTTACAAACGAACAAATTAATAACAAAAATAAAATGTCAATTAACGAAAAAGTGTTGGAAGAAGGAAACGGCAGAAAAGAAAATACTAAAATGATGGAGAAAGAAAAAGTCCTAAACATTGTATACAAAAATAATCAAAATAATCAAAGACGCGACATATGAAAATTCAAACAAAACCCAGAAACTTAACATAAATGATGAAAATGGTCATTTTTACACAGATTACGACATGGCAAATTACATTAATCACTATTTTGTGAATATAGGTATTGAAATGGAAAAAAAAATTCCAATTCCGGATCAAGAATATGATCTTGGGCCTGCTGTAAATGTTTCTATGTTTCTCACACCTCTTACAAAAAACGAGTTAATTAGTCACATATATTCATTAAAAACTAATAGTTGTCCGGGCTATGATGGCGTTTCGGGAGAAATCATAAAACAAACTCACTTGGAAATCATGGATGTTCTACTACATGTAATTAACTTAATTTTCCAAACTGGTACTGTTCCAAGTATTTTTAAAATGTCTATTGTTACCCCAATAGATAAATCTGGATCGCCTGAAGATATTAGAAACTACAGACCTATAAGCCTCATTAGCAACTTTGCCAAACTATTTGAAAAAAGTTTAAAAGATAGATTATATGATTTTTTAATAACCAACTCCATCCTCTCTAATAAACAATATGGTTTCATTAAGAACTGTAGCACTAGTGATGCAATGCTTGGTCTGGTTTCTGAAATTGTCAAAACCCTAAATATTGGTAACAAGTGTTTGAGTATTTTTACTGACTTAGCTAAAGCCTTTGACACTGTTCCCCATTCCAAACTACTTAGTGTCCTAGAACATTACGGTATTAGAGGCAAAGTATTGGAACTGATAAAAAGTTATCTGAATGAAAGATATCAGATAGTTAAAGTAAATAAAAAATTTAGTCAGAAACAAAAAATTAAAATAGGCATACCACAAGGCACCGTATTAGGTCCAATTCTGTTTATAACATATATAAACTCGTTGTTACTGCAATTGGACACGGGTGGATTAACAATTTCGTATGCAGATGATACTGTTCTTGTTTTTGAAGCAAAAACATGGGATGAATTAAAAACAAAATCAATAAATGGATTCCTAAGCGTACAAAACTGGCTGCAGTCGTTCCGACTATCACTAAATTGGAGCAAAACAATATCGTGTATTCTTTAACAACTGCAAATAGACCTAACTTTCCTGATATAAGGATAAATGATCATACTATACAAGAAACATCCCATACAAAATACCTTGGCATAATTATAGATAGACACCTTAAGTGGGGCCCTCATGTTGATTATTTGTCCAATAAAATTCGTAAACTGATACATAAATTTTATCTTTTGAGAGAATTTCTAAGTGTCAAATTCTTAAAAATTGTGTATAGGACTTTAATAGAATCTCTCATACGATATGGAATTTTAGTATGGGGTGGCATGTATAACAATTCAATACATAAATTGAAAACAATTCAAAACTGTATTTTAAAACTTATTAATAGGAAAAGCAGAATGTATCACACATATCTACTTTACTCTGAAGACATTTTAGATATTAGATCGCTGTATATTCTAATTGTTTGTTCATATATGCATAAAGCAAACAATACATGTAGTTATGTTAAACATATATACAATACACGTAGTAGAGCAAATAGAAGTATTCAAATACCTATTAATCATAATAATATTAATCTAAAGTTTGCAACCTTCTTGGGTCCAAAATTTTATAATATACTGCCTAGAGATATAAAAAATACTGGAAATAGTAAAGTTTTCATCAAATTATGTAGGCAATTCATCTTTACTAACTACAATATATTAAAAGAAATATTTAACATTTAGTTTTAGTTTAGTTTTAGTTTTTATTATTATTCATATTTTTAATATGTTCCAGTCTTCTATTTTTGTCCATAGGATAGGTTATGCCTTTATATTATTATTTTGCATGTAATGGTGGGGATGATGACACATACAAGTGCAATAGCACTTAGGTGTCAGAATTACCGATCAAACACAAATTGTTGTAATGGTAATTGAAATAATTGTAATTGAAATTGTAATTGTAATTGAAATTGTAATTGAAATTGAAATAAATTGTATAATAGATGCTGAAATTAATCAGTCAAAAAGAAGGCGGATAGAAAAGAGATCTCTGTACACAACAGAAGAAAGTCCACTGTTATAAAAGATAAACTCCATATCGATAAACATTTTATAATTCCTGTTATAAAGAATGGGAGTTCCCTAGCATTAAGCTCTTTAAAGATTAATGATCAATTCGAATTAACTTGTTCGTTCGATACTATTTTCTATATAATTTTAACAGCAGCATATGACTTTGCCTTGGTAAAAAAAAACAAGTAGGTATAATTTCGATTATTTCCATATTTTTGAAATAAGTGATGCATTAAAGTGTACCTCTATTTCATAATTCATAAATGTACATCTTTTGTATTAATGCTAGGTGTACCAAATTAGGATGCCTTTGAAAAGCATAAACGTTACCTTTATGTAAAATTCCGTACATACCTAAACGCACATGATAATCACTGTTTTCAACGGGCAATCTAACAGAAATAAGTCTAAAATTTGAGGAATGAGTAAATTACGTAAAAATTAGCTACCCTTCGAGAAACACCATGATATTTTTTTTCTAAATTAATTACCTGAACATCCTTCTTTGTACATACTGTTGGAAGAAATTGATGAATTCCAGTAAAAAGTGAATCGATAATAAAACTTCCTAAGAATAATTGAAGCTTATGCTAGTTCATCTAAAAATCATTTTCCATAATTGCCATTTTTTACTAATACATTGAAATTCGATTTTGTACCTAATAACTAACGAAGAAAAACATTAGTTATCTGTACTCATTTAAGAAACAAATTTAGATTACCATATATATAAGTGTAGACATTACAATTATCTATGATATCATGAATTTGAATTATTAATGGTTTTGTACAAGTGAGTTATTTGCAGATAGACGAGAGAGACATTGGCAGATAGACGAGACCTGTAATAACCTACTACTTCATGGTAGGCTCAAATATATTATGGAACATGGAATCTTACCACATGCTTGTGTTTTACGTGCCTGATTTTCCGGAATTTTGTACTTATAGATGAAAGTGTACACCTGCTGTTAAAATAATGAATTGTTTCATGAATGCTGGAGTTATGGCATCTAAAATATTCAAAGAAGTTCCTAGTTTTACCGAAGTTATAAAATGTTCAAAGGGATGCCCAAAGAGGCAAATAACATTTCCTACTTATACTCTAAAGGCGGCACTTCGCTTGGTGTAGAGTATTCGTATATTTGCTATATTTGTCCAAAAAGGCGATGTGTTCATAGGCTATTCGCTATTTTTGCTTTATTTGAACAAACAAGTCGAATACCGCTAAGAGCAAATACACCTTACCGCCCACTTATCGGTTTTCAATGCACATTAAAGTAGTCAAATAAGCAAAATATTTGCTTTAACTGTCCACACTTGGTTCACATAGTTTCACCCTGCCCTTCGATCGTGATCAACTAGTGCTGTTTTATGACAAGTGGTGTTTGTGGCAAAATGGGCTGATTGAACTAAAATATTATGAAGTTTTTGGAGTTATTCCTACCAAATGCATACTTGCATTTGGGACCCCAAACATAGCAGACATAAAAATAAAAACAAAATAAACGATGCATGGAGAGCTATTACAAATAATATAGAACAACCGTGCACATTGCGGAAAAAGAGGGAATCTTCGCCATGGTTTTTTAATAACTTCGTAGTTATGTAGAGATATCATTTAATGATAACAAGAAGCATGGTAAAAATAAGCTGCTGTTGCTTTCAACGCATCCAGGACTGTAGTGTTAACTAATTTTCAAACATATTTGGCACGTTTGAGTGTTTTAGAATATGTGTGGAGGGCACGTTTGGAATATTTGCGAACACATCAAATATTTGGACGAATATAGCAATACAAAACAAAAATACGCTAACGCCAAGTGAAGTGCCGGCTTAACAAGATCGTGTTTGACGTTGTCGTCGAACGAAAACATTTTTCACCAATTCATCAATGAGCAGATTTACACCGTGCATAATACAAAATTGTGAAGGCATAGAAACAAGAGTCTTCTCTATAGGTAACTATCATTTCCATATATAGCAAGTTTTCAGGTAACGTAAAATACCACTCACACCCAAAAATCATTATAACTAAGTTATTACACTGATACTTCGAAGTAAAAAAAAACATTCTAAATGCACCTTTGCCTAAAACAATGTAAACTTTTTTTGGGATATTAACACTCATTCATATTGTAGTATTAGAAATAAATCTGGCCTCTGCTACAGCACGAAAAGTTAGATTACATTCGATTACCAAACATATTGGAATCCCAGAGGATAAAAAAAATATTAACATTCTCTGGTGTTGTGGATTACGATATTGAATCACAACATTACACAGCACTTGTTTTTAGAAGAGGTCAAAGTAGAAAGTTGAGGTTCGATGACATAGAACATACAATGGAAGAAACCTGTTTAATTCAACCTGCAGTAGCTGTTTACGTAAAGGTTGATGTATAAATATTTCAAGAATTATGGCTATATTTCAATAAAAAAGTTTTTAAATTTATGGAAGTTGATCGTTCTGTTAATTTTCATCTTCGTTGAGGATGGTTTTTGCCAAAACTCCTGCAACCCCTGACTTTTAATAATTTTAGAGTTTTCGAGTAAATTAGGTGAATAGCAATTTTTCTAATGAAATTATAAAAGATTTCCGCTGTAATGTCCCTGCAAGCTTAATGGACATTCTGTAGATAAAATATCGTTGGAGCGAGGCCATTTTTCGTAAACCGACGACGCTGGGTAAATTAGCATCTAGAGAAGGCGTCTTGTATGTTCATTTCATACTCGTACAAGGAATTTTCTGATAACCGTTATCAACAACTAAATATTCCTAACTATGGCCCGGTTGTATAAAAATCAGTTGATCCGGAGTTCAACTGAACCTCGTTTAAATCATGAACCACAGTCAAGTAATTTTCTGTTGTATAAACGACTCTATATTGTGGTTCAACTGAACGTCGTTTTACTTATGTTGGTAGTATCGATTCCTGGGAATATTTATTATATCACATTTATGTTAGCTTCCTTTGACCTATTGTACGTAATAAATCTGTCATTTTTGATGTTAGGGTGAACTTATTTACTCGTTTAAAATTTATCAAGAAAGTAAACCAGTTATAGAAATGAGTGCACCAGAAAGTAAAAAACCAACTAATAATTTTAGCGCAAAGGAGGTGCAAATTTTAATAGGCCTGGTGGACAAATATAAGGATAGACTAGAATCTAGGAAAAGCGATCGCACAAACAATGCATTAAAACACATGGCGTGGTAAGAACTGGCAAACAAAAGTTTGCTGATGAAAAAATATAAAAATATATGCCAGAGGTACAGGAGGGGGTCCACTAAAAAACCCAAATTAGACGATGTGGATCAAAAAGTAATGGAGATTATAGCTACCCAAATGACAGGACTGCCATCAGAATTTGATAATGATGAAGGTAAAATTTTAATACACCTATTAAACAACAAATTAAATACTTTAAATTTAGGTGAATGCTCTATAATTGTAAGTACAAATGAAGAAGTACGTGAAGGAAAAACAGAGGAGTTTTTACAAATTCCCAGTAAGTTGTAACAATTTGTGATACATACCATATTTATATAGCTTATTAACACAACGTATGGTTTGGGAAGAAATGGAAAACTTGTGACTAATAAAATTTTTCAATTTTGTAGACAAGTTGTCAAAGTATACACCTTCACCAAAATCTATTCCTTTAAGGAAGCAAATAACTAATGGTAACAATAGTTTTACTATTACTGTAGTCTAAAATCATATCATGGTTATTGTTTTAGAAAATCTTCCCAAACAGGCTCAACTATCAAATAAAATTATTTGCTGGGCAAGAAGTAAAGCTGAGCTTGCAGAAAATCAACTGCTCATTCTTCAGGAAGAGCATGAGTTTAAAATGAAGTGCATGAAAGAAACGCATGAGCAGGATCTAGATATTGCTAGAAAAGAATCAGAACAAAGGCAAAATTACTTTGCAAAAGAAGCAGAATTGAAACTGCAAATTCTGGCTTTGCAAAAAGAGCTGCTGGAAAATCACTAAAATAAGGTTTTTGTGTTTATAATTTATAAGGCTTTCAAATGTTCGATTAAAAAAAAATAAAATTACATTTGGCATTGAATTTATTTTAGTGACATAAAATACATAAATGTTTCATTGCTTTTTATTACTGTAAATTCTGAAAGTAATCTGCTATCAAGCCATGTCTTACAGCATTATAAGCTGCATTTTTGCAAGTTTTTGCGTTGTTATAAAAGTCCTCGTTAGCTTTAAATTTGAGCGAGTGAAGAGGGAATTTTATAGAGGCTTCATAGAAAGTTAAATAGTATGATCTTTAGTAACAGGAAAAGTGCTATTTTAAAGATTCTATTTCATATAGCATCTAGGATGCCATTTTGAAATCGTCAGTGTTTTTAATAGATTTTTTTTAAGATCATCATTAAAATTTTAATTTCGATTTTAAAGGTGTTAGGGGGTTTAGATTAGTTTCTGCGAAATCTACTATTTATGTGACTTTATTAATATTTGACTAAACAAATATAGTGGTAGAATTGGATGGATAGATGTTTTTCCACTTAAGTTAGAAAATAACGTCAGTTTTGAAAACTTACTAAGAGAAAGGGATGTTCATGTTAATGTAGTTAAATAATGTGATCTTTTGTTAAACATCTTAAAATGTTATGAGTTGAAAAAGTGTTGCTAAATTTCCTTATGAGTAAAATTACTCTTAAAACTTGGATTTTGAATTTACAACGTTTGTTAGGGCACTTTCCTCGTGAAGTCATCCAAATTTCCGCTAGCTTAAACGTTAGACAAGTGCTACCGGTGCTGGGACTTCGGGCGTACGGCGAGTGAATGTAAAGGGGAGGATCGGAGACAGTGTTGTTTCAATTGCGGCGTCAGAGGACACACTGCTAAAGAATGTAAGTGTAAGCCCAAATGTCATTTGTGTAGTGAGGAAGGGCATAGATGGGACACTACCGCGTGTAGGTTCTTTAGGAGGAGACTGCTCGAGGAGGAAAAAGAGAATGCGTATACGAGAAGGAGAGAGGGCGAAAAAGAGGGTGAGGAAGGAAAGTAATCCTGTGGGGTATTAAGTTCCTTCAAGTGAATGTGGGGCGTGCAAGGGCTGCGCATAATCTGGCGGTTGAGACGGCTGTCCGGATCAGCGCGGACGTTTTGGTTATGGCCGAACCAAACGTTAGGTACGCGAGTGGTGGCAAGTGGCTCTGTGACAGTAGAGTGGATGTCGCGGTCCTGGTGGTAAACAGGAACTGTGGAGTGAAAGGGGTGAGAGTGGGATAGGGGATGTTAGTGGTCGATTTTGGGTGTTTGAGGTTGGTGGCCTGCTACCTGTCTCCGAACATCGGGATGGGGGAGTATACTGCCCTGGTAGATTGTATTTTCCAGGAGGTCCGCGCGAGCAATGGGGAGTACCTGGTGGCCGGCGACTTCAACGCGAAATCAGCGTTGTGGGGGTCAGCCATTAGGGATGCCAAGGGTCTCCTGTGGGAGGAAGGGATTGCGGCACAGGATGCCGTGGTCCTGAATAACGGCGCCGAGCCAACATTTGTCTGGGGAGCTGGGAGGTCCTCCTTGAGGAATCTCTCAATCTCCACAGGTACATCGCGTTTGACGTAGAAGCATCAGTGAAGCGCCGATGTCGTGACGGGCTCTTCCGGGGTAGGGGTGTGAATGAGGACCTTGTGGTGGATGCGTATGACATTCTCCGCGGGGACGTTGGGGGGTATTATGCGGGTCTGGCGGGGGTCCTCAGGCGCGCACATTCGCTTGGGATGCGGAGTGAGAGAGGGGGAACGAGAGGAAGTGGGGAGCATGCGTACTGGTGGGATGAGTCATTGGAGAATGTAAGAAAGGAATGTAACAAAAAGAGGAGAGAATGGACGAGAGTAAGGGGAAGGGTGGGTAGAGAATGGGAGGAAACCGAGAGAAAGGCAGGATATGTGGAGACCCGGAAGAAGCTTGTAAAAGTTATCGGAAAGGCCAAGCGTGGGGCTTGGAGGAGTTTGGTGAGTGAGGTGGATGGGGACGTCTGGGAGCAGGGCTATAAGATAGTCACCTCCAAATTGAAAGGCAGGGTGAGTCCATATGAGTTGCATAAGGATGAGAAATTGAGGATCGTTAGGGAACTCTTCCCTAACGTTCAGAATGAAACGGAAGGCTTCACTCGGCAAGAGGACTGCCAGGTGAGGCTTTTCACAGAGAACGAGTTGGAGCAAGCATGTGGAAGGCTGAAAGCGGGTAAAGTACCTGGGCCTGATGGAGTGTTCGTAGAAACGGTGAGGGCGATCATTCGGCACGATTCGGGAGGGATTCTTCAAATCCTGAACGAACTATGGAAGAGACAACGATTTCCTGAAACCTGGAGGATAGGGAAAACTGTCCTGATCCCGAAAGGGGAAGGGGGCGTTACGAAATACAGACCGATTACCCTGTTAGACGTAATCGGCAAAGTATACGAGCATCTTATCAGGGGACGTGTGGAGGAAGCGATTGAGGCGGCTGGAGGTCTTTCGGACAACCAGTACGGCTTTCGAAAGGGAAGGTCCACAATACAGGCTGTGAGCAAAATCTTGCAACTGGCTATGGATCCTGGGTACGTTTGGGCGGCTGTTATTGGCGTGGATGTTGAGAATGCCTTTAATACGGCCAGATGGGAGGGAATCGTGGAAAGAGCGGAGGAATTGGGAATGGATGCGGGGGTTGTAAATGTCCTGAAGGAATACCTGACAGGCAGAGTGATTGTGGTGGGAGACACCGAGATTGGACTTACGCAGGGGGTCCCTCAGGGTTCGGTCCTTGGGCCAACTTTGTGGAACCTGCTGTATGACCCGATCTTAAGGTTGGCTCTGCCAGAGGGATGCGTCAGCCTGGCCGTTGCAGACGACTTGTCAATCGTCGTGAGGGCCAGGGGTCTGGATGAGATGGTAGCTAAGAGCAACGAGTCTTTGGCTATCATCAGGGAGTGGTTCGATAGGAACCATCTAAGGGTAGCTCCTCAGAAGACGGAATGCGTCATTCTGAGGGGCCCCCTTGGGAAGAGAGGAGGCGTTGCCTTCTCTTGGGCCGGGGTGAGGGTGGTCCCTAGGAAATTTATTAAATGTCTTGGGATCACCCTCGATGATAGGCTCATCTGGAATGAGCATATTCGAAGGGCTACCCAGAAAGCCAAGGGGGTGGTGGCGGCACCGAAAAGGATGGTGTTGTGTAGTGTCGTTAGGTCTGTCCTGCTCTATGGCGCACCGGTATGGAAAAAGGTTATGAGAGTGGGAACGTATGCGCGGATGATTCAGGGCACCTATAGACAGATGCTTCTGCGGGTGGCGTGTGCTTACCGGACGGTATCGTACGAGGGGCTGTGCGTCATCACGGGGCAGCTTCCTATAGGAATCGAGGCCGATGAAAGGAGTAGGATCTTTGAAAGGGTCGAGAAGGGGGAGGATCGAGTGAGAGTGAGAAAGGAAGAGAGGGAGAGATCCTTAGATATATGGGAGAGGGGATGGAGAAGTGAGGATGCGGGAACGGCGTCCTGGACGAGGAGGCTCTTCAGAGACCTGAAAGCGTGGGTTGGCTGTCCACATAGGCAATCCAGCTATTATCTGACACAGCTGATGTCTGGACACGGGTGCTTTCGGCAGTATCTGTTCAGATTCAAGAGGAAGGAGGATGAGTGGTGCGTTTACTGTGGACAAGTGGATACCCCTGAGCATACTTTCTTTGAGTGTGAAAGATGGCAGGGGTATAGAATGCGAGCAGAGAATGAGTTGGGGTGCGCTCTAGAGGCGAGGAATGTCGTAGAACGGTTGATGGAGAGCGAGAGGAAGTGGGGAGTGATTGTAGAGTTCCTGGCCAGGGTGGTAAGGGACAAAGAGAGAGAGAGAGAGAAGAGAGAGGTGATTGAAATTAGGGAACTGGTAGGTTAGGGACTAGGGGCCGGGGTACCTGACGTAATATCTTCGTTGATAGTTCCAGGTACCTAGAGGGCAATTGGAGGTGAGTATACGGGTAACCGGGAGCCTCACATACAGCATGTCGTGATTGAACCAAGCGCATGGCCAATCCGTAATATAATTTCACCTCGGCAAAAAAAATTAGGTTTAGAGATAAAAAAAATATGGAGATAAAAAATTAGTTAAAAATTAGTAAAAAATTATGGTATGCTTTATTTTTTATTCAGTTTTAAAGTACTGGCTAGATTAACGAAACTAATTTTTAAGGGTTGTGAGGGGTAGAGGGTGGTTTTTGCGATAACCACTATAAACCTTCTTCTAGTATTTGATGAATAAAAAATGATGGCGCTGGAATTAGGTCGATAGCTCTTTTCTTCTTGAAGTTATAAAATATTCCGCTGGCTTAAACGTTAAGGTAGTGGAGTAGGCGGTATAGCGGTAGGTTTAGAGCTATTAAGCTTCCCGCAATAATGTCTGCCTATCTGGAATAATTTCACATTGATATACAAGTTGAGATGGTGTGTTCCATGTCCTATTTTCTAGATCGAATACTGGTTTGACATTTCTACCTCAAAATTTAGAGACAGGGTGGTGTTGTAAAGTTTAGTTTAATTCAGCCCGGAGGTCCTAAGTAGCTTTTCTTGATGTATATACTATATACTTCAAGTTAATATATTTAAAAGGATAAAATAAATCAACGTTTGTGAACTTTTTTTAGTATTATACGAGTATATGGAATTAAGGATAATTTATGAAAAAATATATTATAATAAATTTGTTGAATAAATAAGAATTTGTTTTCAAATTTATTTGCCAAGAATATCTGGCTAAATCTGTTATATAACAAACAACCAGGTCACGTGTTTAGTCACCAACGGTAGCGTAGAGTACGACCACGACTACACCGATGATGGTGGCTCTCACTCTTAACTAGTACTACTAGTAGCTTATCTCTCCAGGTAATATTTATTTAAACCCCGCCAACAGACCTTTTGAAAGTATTATTAATTGTATACAACAAAGTATCTGTTAAAATTTCAGGGTGAATCAATGCTTTTATATTTTAGTTTAAAAAATGCAATTTTGGGGGAGTATGGTGAGATATTACCCCCCCCCCCAAAGTGTCTGCCTTATTTCTAATTTAACTATAATCCAGCTAAACTGTTAAATAGTTTTAGTTGGCCTCTGATTCAATCAGATTAGGCAAACAGTTGACAACCTAATCCTCTATGCTATCTACACCACTATGTAAAGTATTTCCTTGAACCTACTACTTCATGAAAAATGGGTCACTAGCTCTCCAACTATTGTCTCATAGAATCTACAAATTTTGTTCTTACCAGAACGATTAAAATCTCGAATAATTAATTATGTATTGCATATTTTACTAAATTTCACATTTTATCGCAAAGTTAAAATCTAGGATTTTCAGATAAAACTAGCTCATAGAGCGGATTATAGTGTAGGTTAACAAAAACTCTATTGGTTAGCTTTCTCTGCAAGTCTAAAATGTCGATATTCATTTTACGTTAACATGCTAAATTCAGCTATATGTATAAAATATATAAATAATTATTCATTATCACTTGAGGCAAGCCCAACACATAAAGGTTTTTGACTAAAAACAATATGTCTTGCCGTCTAAAGACAGTATCATAGTTCCTAAAGTTTTTAAAAAAGCGTTTGTACATTTAAATATAGAGCTTTTTGATGTTGTGATATTATATCGAAAAAACTCCTAAAAAGGAACTTTTTGATTTTCCTGTATAGCACTATTTTTCAAAACTTATTCTATATGCTAATTTCTTGTGATACAGAACTTATTATGAAGTATATTAAAAATAATATTAATAATTATTAATTATTAATAATACCCGTGTGGTGTCCGGGTTAGAATAGCACCATGGCATCTACCGCCTGTCGTAAGCGACGACTAAAGGGGCGGCTGTCCACTGACCTACTACCTAGCCTTCCTCCCTTCCCCAAAACCCGCACGGGATGATCTGGTTTAAATCATTTCATCTGGGAAGTGACAACCCCACGGTTCCGAGTTACCCGGGTCACCAGGGTCAATTGGTGACACTACCCATGAAAATAGAGCCTGCTTAGGGATCGCCAGGGCATGTCTGTAGCCGGCGCTGGACATGACAGCATGCGGGACGTCGGCCATCACCAACGGAGTCAAACGAGAACGAGAACTCCACACGCAGAAAGTGTTGCGCAGGATCAACAGCCAGCGCTCACTCAAGCAGGACTGAAAAGAGCGCATAATATGGACTAGCGCCATGAATGAATTTATAATGCGCACGTTTTACAGAATTACAAACCTTGGCCAGGATAAGACTGGATATCACCAAATACTCCATCAAGAATTCTGTCGTGAGTACCCAGAGCTTCAAGTTACCGAACAGAGACTCGCAGATCAATATCGTGTCAACTTGAGAAATGGCCTTATTTCCCCTGATCAACTGGACACAATAAAGAGCGAATTATTTGGTCGAAATACAACAGTTCCAGCGCCTGAAACACCTTTGGCGCAAAAAGCGGACGAGACTGAATAACTTCAACAAAAACAGACAGACAACGATGACCTGCTTGAGAAAATCCAAGCAGAAATGGAAAGAGCTCTTATAGAGTATAGTGGAACAGATCCATTGAATAGACCAACTCTTCCCAAACTAAGATCTTCTAAGAAACTGGGTATCGTCTTGCAGGCCATGAATAAATTTATCTTGAAACTATGTTTTAGGTGCTAATACGTTAGAGTCGTTACACACAATCATCTCCTGTGCTGCAATTTCCTCTGCAGAACAATTGGGGTCGCAATAAGACCTAAGCAAGACCCTCCTCAATTTAGACAAACACCTCGAATACCACCTTGGCAAAAAAGGCTAGAAGGGAAAATTTTCTTCGGAAAGACATTGGAAGACTGACCGAGTACCAACGATGGGTCAGGAACAACAGAATAGAAAGAATTGTCAAGACTATCATGGACAATAATCGAATACACTCCCAGTGGTATGGAGAACACATCACATCTCAGCAGTGTCTGGACATTCAACGACAAAAGCTCTTCGTCTAAAGATTCAATTGAGAAGGTACAAAACCAGTAACCAACGGAAACTAGATAAGGCACTATTCCGAAAATCAGAAAAAGGGCTTTATAGAAAACTCAGCAACATCAATAATAATGAAACTCCTAGTTATTCCAGTAAAACGGCCATCGAGCAGTTCTGGAAAACACAACTTTGCACAACAGTTTCCCATACCACCAGAGCAAGCTGGATTAATGAGGAGGAGGGTGCATTTCAGAATTGTGATAACATGCAACACCAACAATTTACAACGGAAGACACGTCCAACATAATGAAACACCTCCATAACTGGAAAGCACCAGGACCAGATGGTGTGCAGAATTACTGTACCGACCAATCACTTGCCTCCCATTTTGGAATTTCAAATAAAGACACAGTGAGACATGAACAACACACGAACTGTACCAATTGTTATGTCAACAACAGGAGTAGTCCCAAAACTTCTACTAAATAATTTAAAATACCTCGGTCTGGACGAACATCTTTACCAACTAATGCAAAAAGCCGTTCTGTTAGGAACAAGTCGGACGGTGAGAAAATTCATGGAAAGCTGCCACGACTCCAACCTCGGGCCTGGCAAGGGCTCCCATGGAGCTAAACCCTTTTGATATCTAGGATATCTGGGGTTAGTGAATTTTCCCCTAAAGGCGCCTTAGAGTGTGCTAGTTCACCAAAACTTTAAACTGTTGGAATATATAAAGAAATATCGGCGTGATGCCGTTAAGACTAACTTATTTTTACCGCCACTTCCATGCAAGACGATTAGTCGGAACTCGTCTCTCTCTATAACTTTGACAAAAAATCATTCGGCGTTCCAGCCCGAACAGCAAATACCGAATTGTTAACAATGAATGTATAATGTTAAGTTATGAAATGTCAGAATGTTTTAAAATTTAGTAACCTAAATATTAGGTCCCTAATAGATTTGTGTCAACTAATTAAAGGCACAAATATAGACGTCATTGAGTTTTTTAATTGTCATTTTAGTCCTGCAATGAAAATATAAATATTTATAGGGCGTTTCAAAAATCTAAGAAAAAACTAAAAAGAATTTCTAAAAACTGGTATATTTTAGTGTTCAGTGTTAATTTAAAGCTAATCCGTAATTTTATTATTATTAACTAGCTAGTTGCAGTTGAATGGCGCATTTTTTTACGTCCTCGGGATTATGAGCTATCTTAGTTACCTGATTAAATCCGCCATATGGATTTTGATTCTGTTTTCGAGGAATCTGTTATTAACCTACGTTTAAGTACGAAAAAGTGAACTATTTAAAAAATACGCCCTCGATGTAGTTGGCCATAAAATCAATGTGAAGACAACCACGATGCATCTGATTAAGTTGGTGCCTGTGTACCGATATTTTAAATTCCTTATATATGTTTATAGGTGCATAATTATCCCAAAAGTAGATAGAGTTATTTTCGAATTATTTTTTTAACAGTGAGTTAGATATGCGTATTATAGGTGTTATATCACACTTTTCAAATTTGAGTTTTAAAAAAATATTAATAACAATACAAAAATTATAACTTTTAAAAATCTAAATGAAACTAACAATATTCACTACAAAACGTCTGAGTAATAATGAATAACAAACAAGAGAGATTTTACAATATACAACCTAATGAATGCTGAATCGGCACTGTCGATACTGCACGTGTGGCTGAGTCAGCTGGAGGCGACGAAATATAATTGCTACATAAGTTCACACAAAGTTCATGTTATAAACTTATATAACAACTTCCATCCATTTGAAAAAGCATCAACTTTTAAGGGAAGTTCTATGTCTTAGGGCTTAAAAGGCTGTGAAGCTTTCCTCTGGAGTTAATGTTTGCTGGACATGGTAGTGGTGCTGGCTCGCTAGTAGGGTCAGATTTAGTGAACTTACTGAACTTTTTCCGGATTGCTGTGGCGGTGAGCAGGAGAACCACAATTATTTAACATGATTGCACTAATTGTGAACAAGGAGATGTGCTTCTCCAGGAATGGTTGGTTAATCAGTTGATCCAATTCTCTGGAGTACTGGCTGAGTTTGTGATTGGCAATGTTAAGGTCTCGGACATCTAGTTCTTGTAGTTTTAGGGAATTCAATACTGGGAAGTTGACTGACGGTAGGCATGTCGTCGCACCAGTTGTAGGGGATATTTACTGGATGATATTTGAGTGTGATGCTATTTTTGGTGGTCCGTCTGGCATGGATTCTGGTATTGCCGATGAAGGCGTTGCATTGGGGCTGCATTTGATGGTGATGGGCAAAGGTCTGGAGATGAAGATCAACCAGAGGTTTATGTTGATCTCTTGTATATTATAATCTTCTGCATATAATATCGAACTTTGGTGAACAGGTGGTGAGAAGTGTCATTGGCTGTCTGAGAAGTTGTCCTTCGCAGATGGTATCTTTGTCTATTGGATGTGGAATTGACTTGCAACAAATTTTATGCTGTGTGTTTAGTGGGTTGCAGTCACTCAGGTCTTCGAATGATGTATATAATAACGAATCCTCATCTCTCGCGATAAATTGTGTTTTTATTAAGTATGTGATGAAACCCTGTCCGATCATCCAAAATTGGGATAGGATAAAGGTGATAAAGAGTGTAAATCTCAGGGCCAACTAAAGGAATTAAAACGTCGTTGAGAGTGTTTTCGATAAAAATGTAACTCTCCATTAGGCTTTCGCAAAGATCCAAGATATTGATTTGGAATTCATGAAAATCAAGATCATTCGAAATGTATAGAAGTGATTAATATTATTTGAGAATATTTTCTCTTCCGATTGAAATTTTTGTAAGGTGTTGTTAAAGCTTAAAATTACTGAGGTAGTTACGGATATTTGTTTCTTCAGTAATTCTTGAGTTTGCTGTTGCCGCATCTAAGTTTCCTGAAAGGGCTTTCTAAACAGCCCAGTCCGTTAATAAGTCCGCGTTTTCTTCTTTTAGTAGTACAAGTTTGAGTGTCAGCGAAAATGTCTGTATAATTAGAGTTAACGGATTTTGAAATTTGTTTCAAGAGGCTCACATGTGTCTGTACTTTAGTTTTAAAGGATTTTGTGTTAGTTGTGTTTTTATTAATAGTTTCTAGAATTCGGTTTAGTATAGCGTCATTAGTTGAAATAGCATCTCTGAAGGGGTTGAGGTCTTTGAAGACTAGAAGTGTCCATTTGTCGTTAGAAATTTTAAGTGTAGCTTCTTCATGGAAGAAAACTCCTATTGTATTGTTAACAGGTGTAAGAGAGTTGTTGAAGGTTGACGACTGAAAATAGTCTAAAGAATCTGAAAAGAAGGGATTTATACAAAATAGGGTTTTAGTCTGTCAAAGTTAATTTTACTTATTTGGTTAGTCTGTAGGTTTATGACTTGCAGAATTTTTGGGTATCGCGGTAATTTCAAATGGCCCATTGAATTTGTTTTCCGATTTGTTTTTAATTCCTTCACGTAAACTTTGTCGCCTACTTTCTATTCCGGTTGGTTAGTTGAAACATCGTACTTTTGATTTTTGTTTTTGTTGGTCGATTTTAGCGCGGGCAAGTCTATAATAGTAATTGAATCTGTTGTTAAGGTCCCTAACGTAATTGGAAATGAGTTTTTCCTGATCGTATATTGTTTCGGGGGGTCTACTAGAAGTGTGCCCAAAGATAAGTTCATAGGGTGTGAAACCGGTTGTCTTGTTTTTAGTGTTGTTGTAGCAGATAACTGCGTAAGGGAGGACGTTGAATGGATGTTCCTTCGGATGTTCAGCTATATTTGCTCTTATCATTTCCGCTAAAGTCGCGTGAAACCTTTCGATAGAACCATTTGATTCGGGATGGTGGACACCTGAAACGGATAGTTTTAGGTCTCATAGGTCCCTTATCAGAGTGTTATCAAATTCACGTCCATAGTCACAATGGATGCGAAGAGGTGTATCGTAATGTTGGAAGAATATTAGGAGGGTGTTCACTACAGTTTTAGCTGTTTTGTCACCAATAGGGTAAGCTTGAGTAAATTTGGTGAGTTCATCCCTAATAGTCAGTGCGTAGTTTCTAGTTGGATATTCGAAAATATCAATGTTGATACGTTCGAAGGGCGTTTTTGGTGTTTCAGTTATGAGAAAAGGAGCACTTAAGTTTTTTCTACAGAACTTTACCTTTTGGCAAGTTTCGCAGGACTTAATAAATTGCTCTACACTTTTGATTAGTACAGTCCAATTATACTTTTCTTTAATGCGTCGGATGGTCTCGTTAATTCCACGATTAAGGTTATTTTAGCCGCAGTGGTACTGTTGCAGTATAACGGGCATCTCGTCTTGTGCAGGGGTTGTCATAATATTTTGACAAATTTTACGTTTTACGTCTTTGTCTGCAAGTATAAAGAATAGTGTTTCAAGAATCGGTAGTTCTACGTTGATTTAAATTTAAAAAGTTTCGGATTCGTCGAACTGATCTTGGTTGTTATAGATGTTATTAAAAAGAGGTGAGACAACTGTTTCAGTATCAAAGGGTAAAGGGACAATTAAATATTTTCTATTCCTTATAATTTTATTGGTCAGAACCTTTAGAATATCAGTAGTGAAATTTTCAATAGTGAAATTTGGGTCTTCTTCGAAAATGTCTTCGATGATTTTGTCATGCAAGTCATTGAGTTTATTTTGCCGTATTACAGACGGTCGAAATTGGTTTGGCGTTTGAAAATTCGTCAGTCGAAATGGGGGATCGTGATGATTGGTATTATTTGGGGTTGGATTTGGCCTCGAAGATTGATTTGGCCCTACAAAATTTGTTCTAATATTTTGGTTGTAAGATTGAGGGTGGTTTTGATGTCGCAACCGACAATCTACTGGAATGTGGCTTAATCTCCCACAATTAAAACATTTCTGTGGTTAAATGGGTTGTTTTCTGACCTGAAATGTGGGTTTAGAAGGAGCAAATTTGTTCGAGAGTGTGCCTCCAGAAGGTCTTTGGGATTGCTGGCACGAATTATTTGGCCTAGACGTGGTTCTATTCCTGTAAGAAGTGTATTTACAAGGGTTGTCTGAGCTCTTTTTGTTCACTGGTTAGCCCAGTAGATTTTTGAATGCATGAGTGCATTTTCGCACTCAAAACCTGAAGGTCAGAAGGGACGCATTAGAAAGTTGTTTAAGGCTTTGGAGATCGTGGATCGAAAAAGACAGACGCGTGAATCTCCGAAAAGTAGCGTCAAAAGATGTTTGATTTCTAAATATGAAGCGGGGTTCCTCGAGTTGATTAACTGAGCCGCTTTTCCTTTTAGCTTGTTTTTAATGTGGATCACCAATAGATATTTTTGATCCGCGGTCGACATGTTGTAAGCATAATTACAAGCATGTATGAAGGTGGTCAAGGAGATTTGGTCTCCCTCAAATTCGGGACTGATTGAAAATATTTCCGATAAACGGTATTTTTCGGTTTCATCGGAAACAACGTTGTTTGTTGCTTGTGTCATTTCGATGTGTTAGAAATAAAGGTGTACACAAGTTGGAAAAATAAAAGAATAAAAGTAAATGATGGTATGCAAAATGGGTTTCAATAAAATATATTATAAAATTAGTAAGCGTATGTAAATGGATAATAGAACGTAAATAACTAAATAAAATGTAAGAGTCAATCAAAATATATCAAATAAATATTTCAATTCAAATAAATCAAGTAATGTTTCAATTCAAGATAAGCAAATAAATAAATATTATCAATCAAATAATCAAATTAAATAAAATATCAAATAATCAACTATATAATTCAAATAAATTATTCACTACTACTCACATCAACAGAAACATTGGAAGATCCGTGTTCTCCTTGTTATCACAGTTGGGACTTCTTTCAGGTTCTTTGCTCCGTTGAGGAATAGAATCCGCCGCTACCAGTTAGAATTAAGCTAGTGTTCTAGTAACGTTGACGGATCCTACTGACTGCGGCAATTTGTAATATCACACTTTTCTAATTGGAGTTAAAAAAGATTTTATTAATAACAATACAAAAATTATAACTTTAAAAAATGTTAATGAAACTAACAATATTAATTACAAAACGTCTGAGTAATAATGAATAACAAACAGGAGAGATTTTAAAATATATAACCTAATGAATGCTGAATCGGCACTATCAACACGACGATTCCCATGGTTGCTCGGCGGTACTGTAATGTGATACTGCACGTGTCGCTGAGTCAGCTGGGAACGACGAAATATAGTTGCTACATAAGTTCACACAAAGTTCATGTTATAAACTTATATAACATAGGTATTATTATTTTTTTGCATTTATCTAGCGACTTCACATAGGACAACAATTCCCGATTACCTTTTACAAATTTGTAAAACTATTCCTCATATTACTTTACATTGAAGAATAGCCTCCACGGTGTCCTTGTCCAAACGGTTTTTGTTCTGTCTGTCTGCCGTGAAGTCATCACTGAACACACGTGTTCTAGAATTGTGTTATGGCGGGGAATACTGGAAAAATATTCACAAATTTTCTTGATTGAGTAAGCTCCTTGGCTGTTTCAGTTCACGAACCACATTTCTGTAACACTTTTTGTCTTCCATTCTTCAATTTTCTTATTTATTTCAACAATTCCCTTCAAGTGAATACATTCAGGAAAACAGTTATCACCAGCGATGATGTCCTCTTCTTGTTCAAGCATAAGATGTTTTCCTCTATATTAGTCCACTCGGGAACTGTTATAAGATGTGCTTTTTAGTAGTTAGTCATTTCTACACAAATTGAAAAGTCAAACATGACATTTTAGAACTATGATGATTAAAACCAATCTGGTATCTTTTTTTTCTAACCTTTTACCTACTATTTTACAGATAATTTATTTTATCCAAAATTAAATTATTTATTAGCAAATCTTCCATTACCGGCTATAACCTAACAAAATTGTTAAATGTTAAAACACCTATCTATTTCTAGGGATTGCACCTAAATTAACATTGTTTCTGTTTGTCGGATCAGTGTTGTCAAATGTCGGGTCATTTAATTACATAGATGTGCTTCTGTCAAAGTTAGAAAATAGTTTTCGTTTTTCTCGTTTATGCTATATTTATTTTTAGTTGTTTATTAAAATACTACATGAAGAAATATCAGATGAGGTGCACTATTAAATTACAAAATTGTTCTGATTAAGATTTTTTTATTATACACTTTGTCCCAGGTAAGAATGGAATAGAAAGGGAATGTTGGAAATCGCTGGAATTATAATGTTTGTTGAAATAGGAAAAACTTCTATAATTTATATATCTTTTATATAGTACTTGCAATATCTTTGACTATTTTGGGCATTTTGGATGTTTTGCGATTTTGTCTCCTATATCTAACAAACATAAGACGTATGAAAAAGAGATGAAAAATAATTTCTTAATTTTTGAGCTGACCGAGACAGCATTTACAGATCTTCAAGTATAAAATTATTCCAGAAAAATCTTTATAGTTCGGTACTGAACGCTTGAAAAACATTTATTAAATATTAATAAATGATAAAGTACACGCTAAATAATAATATTAATTGCAGTATTTTGTAACGGGTGAATTGCCGTTCTCCCCGTTACATTGATATTTACTAATATTTGTCGCATTAATAAAGTACCTTTTATATTTTTCAAATCACTTTTCTAATTATATCGTTTTCTGAACTGAGTTCTACTGCAATAAAACAGTGTCTTTACCTTAATAAATAAACACGTAAGTAAATACTCCTATTTTATTCGCTTATGCAATCGCTTTTTTCGCTTTTAATTGCTAAATCACAGTTAATTCGTTTGGAAGGTATTCTAAGTCCAACTCTGTCCTTTGATTTGGCGCGGTAATGTCTGACAGAACGAACATCACGTGCTAGTTTGATGTAATTTCCGTCCAAACTGGAAATATTAAATAAATATAATTTTGTTGGGAAGAAGGAAACTGACATTATTAAATTTTTATCTACGATTTAATTAGTAAAATTTTACTTTATTCTTTTATCGAAATTATCTTGTATTATTTCCTGTATTGACCAACTATTGATTAATATTCCTGCTTTCGCGCTTAATAAAATTTGAAATTTAACATGTCATTTCCTTTCCCCACTTTTAGGATTGGACAAGTGGGATTAACGCATGTCGAAGGAAGTAGATTTCTCTCTTCTGTTTCGACCGCCGGAAAAGACGGGTATGTGGGCGAATTTCGTTCTGAGTTTAACTTTTTATTGGGAAAAATTCTTTATCTTTATCGGGAAAATATCTGCTAGAATTTGCTTAATTTATCGTTTTTCCTTATTATCGTACCTTTGATTGTAATTAAGCAAATTCGGTTTATCGTTATAGTTTGATTTATCGAATGAATTTTTTTTACAGTTTTTTTATCGGCTATAGTGCATATTTTATCGTATCTATTAATAATTTTGGAAAGAAACTTTGGATGAATCTGGTTTCATATTCATCATAATATCGATATACCGCGTTTTCTTGCAACGATAAATAGTTGGTGGCTTAATTGCGTAGTTCATTTATTTTTTTGTAATTTTTTTTTTGCTTTGCATCTGCGACGTAGTTGGCATCGATAAGCAATCGTTAGTTGCTAGAGTTTTCACAAGTATCGTGATTAAAAAAAATAAAGAAAAAGGGAACAATTATTGCTGGCCTCTTTTGCATTTTTAGGTATTGGTGAATCTGGAGAGTTTGATTGACGATATCTGCCAAGGATCAGGAAAGGACAAATTGATCCACTAGACGAGGTCTCCTGTGAGCCTGAATTTAGTAGCTGACGAAGCTCCCCAACTGGGTTGGACTGTAACTGGGAAGATCATGTCAGTGACTTAAAATTTCTATTTTTTTTTCTTTGCATTTCGTACAGTATTTCATATATATATTTCTATTTTATTGAATTTGATTTACATCTAGATATACCAGTAAATATATTAAATTTTTTTAAGTCACTCGCTGATCTTTCATTATTCATTGGCCCAGATTGGTTGCTTGTCTGCTTAGTTATAAATAAATCACATTTTAATTTCTCCTTTCTCTGAGTTTGCAGTAGAGAGCCAAGCAGGTTCTGAGCTAAAGCATTTTGCTACGCCTAGTTTTCTTTATTTTAATTGTTTAACTTGGGAAAATGTTGATGACCAGATTTCACATCTGATTTTTTTTCTTTATTTATGTATATAGATGCAATAATCATTTTTATCGTTTATTACCTTATCATTTTTAAAGTACCGTACATTGACATAAATTTAGAGTACTGAATTTTCCCATTATCTCGGAGGAAATTCGCTTTCATTCAGTCGTCGAACGGTTTGTCGGATTAGAAGGCACATTATTAGATCTTGAATATAATTTTTTGTCATATCGTTATCTTTAAACACATTATTAGCTCTCAAACATAATTGTTTATCTATCTGATTTACCGTTAAATTTTACCTGTAATTAATAATTGATTTGTTATTTAAATCTAAATTAATTTGAAACTGAAACTTAGCAGTTGCAATTTACCTTAAGTCTTATCGTTATATATTTTTACCTAGAATTTGAAGCATTTCAAAATTTACTTTTATTAGTTAAAGTATTTTTCATTCATTTTTGGTAGCATTTAAATAGTTAATTTAGAGTGAAGAAGTTAGGGAAAACTAAGGTAGGGTGCCTCACCTCATACACGTGCCGAATCGATCCTATAGAGCATATATACGCCTATACTAGTCAGGGGGAAAATTCAGTATCGATACTCTAAGGGCTATAACTAATTGGCCAATAAATTTTTTCATGTATGCCATCAACTGGGGCTAAGAGTGCCCAGATACGTAACCACTAGCCTCATATCAAGGGAGCAGAACTCTGGCAGTACTACCTGATTCGACTTGTCCTCTGGTAGGACAGTGGCAACTCCTGGCCGCCCTGAGTTATTGGAACCCCGTCTGCTGGTTGGCATATAGCTCCAGGATCAGGACCTTGGACAGCAAACCCACCAACGGAAAGGCATTCCTACCGAGGATATTGTAAGGCAAGAATTTATAGATTGTTTTGTTTGTAATTTCACTCTAACAGTTTTTATATACCTCGATTGTTTAAAAGTTTGTTCTCTGTTACCAATTTAACTAATAGAAAAATTGATTAATTTGTATTTAAATAAATAAATTGTAAATTTTCGTTATCTTGTCGTTTTTCTTGTGAACTGTGTGTATCCATTGGCCTGGCGCCCTTGTATAGTCCTTCTGCCAATTGAACAACGAACTCACGCCACCGGATACTAACTGAGCAGCCTATCGGCACAATATCGCCAAGACAGTCGAGAGAGAGAGGTGTATTGTCTAACAAACAGGACATCTCTCTCGAGCGGGTTGCCGTTACAAATTGGCGCCCAACGTGGGGCCCTCGAATATATTGCTTCAAAAATTGGTACATTGGCTGAAGGATTATCTTATAAATTTGGCCTGTGGAGGTGCACAGCGAAACAGGAAAAAAAATTGCAACTGGAGTTCCAGTTTTGAGTATCGAATATCTAGTAATCTATCAGATTCAATTATCGTGGAAATTTAAATCATCTGTTGATGAACAGTATCGTTTAATAACTTCAATATTTTGATCATATTGTTTTATCGAATTAATTAACTTTTATCTAACATAATAGAGAGATTTAATAATTGTTTATTTGTCGTACCTTAGATATGTATATATATATATATATATATATATATATATATATATATATATATATATATATATATATGTGTATATATAATATATCTTATTTACCGTTTATCTTATCTTGATCTAATTTACCGTTATCTTATTTACCGTGTGGAAGAATTATTTCAGTTATCGTTTCACCCTCTATATCTTTTATCGCTGTTGAGTGAATTGGAATTATCTGACCGTATCTTAATTTATCGTTTCCATTTCATTCAATATTTAATTACCGTGGGGGTACGCATACCTCTGAAATACTTCCCTATCTCGTAATTCTGTTATCTTACTGGTTTCTCTTCTTTAGTTATCTTTTATCTTATTTCCATTTTTTTTGCGATGGAACCCAACCATTTGAGAGTTAAGGAATTGGATTATGAACTGCAGATCCGGAGGATAAAGCCCATTGGGGATGTCGACTCTAAACGTAAGTTACTTAGAGGAGCCTTAAGTCAAGAAACTGCAAACCGAAGTTGTGTGCAATGTAGTGCTGGTAGTCCTCTTTCCTTTGATGTAGATACCGCCGAAATTAGGGAAACTATCAATGACTTGAATACCCAAATTGCTAACTTTACTGGTTCTATCTCCTGTCCATTGTATAAAAGAATTTCGTCCCGTTTAACTCATCTCTCAGGTAGAATCCATAGGCTGTCAGAAAATTCAGAAGAAGAAGAAAGGACAAAGGCCGACTTGCAAACTGAACTTTTAATGTTAGAGGGGGATTTAGCTTTCAAATTAGTACCTTCTGCTTCTACTCCCCAAAGGACCTCTTCTGGCCATGAATTTACTCCCAGTCCTTCTGTCTCTCAATCTATCGCACCTTATAAGTGGAATCTCCATTTTTCACAATCCAAGGGAATCCGTTCATTCTTTCCTTGAAAAGGTTGAGACTCTCTGTATTGCTCGTAGTGTCACCAAAGATGAGCTATTTACTTCCGCTTGTGACTTATTTAAAGGGACAGCCCTAACTTGGTATAACAGCACTAAGGATAAAGTCAGCACTTGGGACCAACTAGTTCAGAAACTCAAAAGAGATTTCTTACCGTACTTTTATGAAGAAGACTTACATAGGGAAATTGACTCTCGCACACAAGGAATTAATGAAAAGGTCACCCTATATATAGCTTGTATGGTTGGTTTGTTTAATCGTCTTACCGTCAAATTAGATGAGAAAACTATCGTTAATAAAATTCGTCGAAATTTAGCTCCTCATTTTCTTTCCCATCTCGCTTTACTTCAAATTGATACCGTTGACCAGCTGTCTGACATTTGTAGACAGTTAGAAGAGTCTGTGTCGTGGAGCAAACGTTATAAACCACCTCCAAGCACTTCTAGTAATTTATTGGAGCCTGACTTAAGTTTTTCTGCCTCGTTACCTGGTGTACCCAAGAATAACTCTTACCGTAATCAAAGTTTTTCCTCCTTTTTATCGTCATCTCGCAATATAAGTACCGTTACCGTATCTGGCCTTCGTTGTTGGAACTGCAATACCGTGGGACATACTTATTCCGATTGCCGCCGCCCTAAGAAGCTATTTTGCTTTGGATGTGGTGCTAAAGAAGTCACGAAGAGAAACTGTCATCGTTGCCTATCTAGGATTCCAAAAAACGTAGTACCGACTGGAGATGGTCATCTGGATGCCGTCGCCAGTACTTCCAACCAAAGTCCAGGAAACAGTTCCGTTCCTCCTACCGATGCCCAAGGAAAAGGCAAGGGCAAAGGAAAGAAGTCCACGTAAAACCCCCTATCTCTTCCACCCGCAAGGAGTGGAATCTTTGGCTTGAAAAGGTCAGAGAATTTTGTCGTCCTTCTTGTAATTTAAGCCCCCTTTTCGTCAATAAACCTCATGACAACAGGCCTTATCTATCTGTTAACGTTTTTGACCGTGAAATCACCGCTTTAGTGGATAGTGGTAGTACCTCTTCCGTTTTAGGTTCCGCAGGGTTCTCTATCCTAAAGGATTTCAAGTTACCGATTCAATATCATGATACGGTGTTAATAACTACCGCTGATGGGAAACCTCAAGACCTATTGGGATATGTTGTCTTACCTATTTCCGTAAATAATGTCGTTAAATCCCTTAAGGTCTATGTCATTCCGTCTGTTAAGCACACTCTTATCCTGGGAATGGATTTTCTTCAACTGTTTCAGATGAAAGCTAACTTCTCGTCATTATCTTATAAGATGTCGCAAATTTCTGCTCTTAATACCGTTCCAACAGATTCAGACTTAACCAGAAGTCTACAGCCTGATTTTAAAGAACAAGAAGTATCTCTAATGAGCCATTCTAATGTTGTTGTTGATTCCTTTTCTCAGCCGATTCCGAAAACATCCATTCAGGGATCTTATCGAAATATCGACCTTGCTTTTCAGAAATTTTCGGCCGATTTATTAGGTCCGGACCCTTGCTTCCGATTGAAAAATCAGTATGTAGTGGTAATAGTAAATTGAGTTATTAACCATGTCAAAGACTTGAAACCATCTCTTTCCAACCCTGACACTGAGGATGAACATGTATCGGATGATTCTTCGGACTCTGAATATGATTCTGCTCTGGACTAAGTTAAGTACCGTACCTATTCTCTTTATCGACTTATCTTCATTACCGACTTATCTTCTCGTTATTGGACTTTGATTTTGTATTATCGTATCTTTTATCTTTCTTTACCTTGTCGTACCTAAATCTTCCTATCTATTTTCTTGGTCTCTTGGGTGGGCCTACGAATACCCCAAGGCGGTGAAACCATGCGCGGACGTAAAAGTCGTCCAACTGGATTCTAATTATTGCCATAACATCCAGGTCTTCTGTAGACTAATTTATATCTTTCATATCTTTCCTATCTTTCTATCATTTCGTGGTCTCTTGGGTGGGCCTACGAATACCCCAAGGCGGTGAAACCATGCGCGGGCGTAAAAGTCGTCCAACTGGATTCTAATTATTGCCATAACATCCAGGTCTTCTGTAGACTAATTCATATCTTTCCTATCTATCGTTTCAGTGGTCTCTTGGGTGGGCCTACGAATACCCCAAGGCGGTGAAACCATGCGCGGGCGTAAAAGTCGTCCAACTGGATTCTAATTATTGCCATAACATCCAGGTCTTTTGTAGACTAATTTCTATCTTTCCTATCTCTTCTATATATTTTCAAGTGGTCTCTTGGGTGGGCCGACGAATACCCCAAGGCGGTGAAACCATGCGCAGGGGTAAAAGTCCCCTAACTGGCCCTATATATCTTTTCTTTTACCATCTAGGTCTTGTAAGACTAAGTTACATTTTTCTAAGTCTCCAGGAGGGCTTGGAGAATACTTCTGGTAGTCCATGTTACCAACTAGGGAGTAAAAATCTTCCAAATGGTCACCTGCCTTTATCTATAACATCATTGTCGTTGTCGTTTCATGCTGATTTGCTGTTATCTGGAAATTATCGTCCCTTCAGGATTGCCAAAGCTGATGACATTTTTTATCTATGATAGTATCGTTAAATATTATGCATATATCTAATGTTGGTTCCCTTTTCTTTAATCCTCATTATTTTCACTAGGTTTTATCTTTCTAGAAGATCCATACCGTGGCTTAATGCTTTTACCTTATTTAAATTAGTTGAATCATTCGTGTCTAGGATTTAGGGCTGATAGTTAATTTATCTTGCCACCTGTTAGTGATACCGTCCCTGAGGATGAAAAGTCTATATTGTCATCACTTTCTAATTTTGATATCGCTACCTTTGTACCGTTAATGATAACTTTTCAAAGAAAATACCGTGTTTAATGCAACTTTTCTTGGGCGTAGGCTCTTACCGATATGAAGTGCATTTTAAATTGGAGATTTGGTTTTCTTGCGTTATCTGCTGTTCTTTGAGAACAATTATCTTGAATTCTCGTGTATAGTTGTTGAAATATTATCTTTTTCTCTTTGACTTAGGTTAACGTTACCTATTGGCATTCCCTTACTTTGCTTATTTTATGGTAAATATCTTTTATAATCTATCTAAGTTTAACTTTCAGAGGAAATATCTTTTTGAAGTATGATGAAGTGAATTATCTTATCGTTGATCTTGTAATCTCGTCTATCCTCTTACCGTTTGACTGCGAGGAAGCAGTGTACCGTATCGTACCTTACCGTGGCCATGGAAGCCAGTTATTTTTTTGGAGAGACTCCAGGCTCTGGACAGTGTGTTAGGGCTGTTATTTTGGTTGTAGGCTGGAGTTGCTCTATTTTGGAACTTGGACATGTAGTGCAGTGTTGCCGTTCTAGGTTCTGTGTTTATGTAGAGGATGGAGGTTTTGCGCAGTGTGTTAGAGCTGCATTTTCTCACTTTTCCCACTTCAAAAATATTTACCGTTCTACCTTACCGTTCGTTAATGTTTTTCTATCTTCCTCTGAAAAGTAACAGGTTTTCTTGATATCTGATTTAGGTGTACCTGAGCGAAAGCTGTTATCGATTTTCAATACCTTATCCCTTTATTGGATGTGAAGTTCTTATTTAGATTTGATGTTCCTTGTAGAACAATTTTTGGAACTCACTTTCCTTCTGGATATCTGACCTGTGACAGTATATCGTTTTCTATATCTCAATTTCTCTCAGATAATTTACCATATTTTGTGATTTCCATTTTCAGCAATATGACAAAGGTATATTTTCTGAATATTTTCTTTTCCTTTTTCTATTTTTGGGTTTATCTTCTATTATCGTTTATTTTCTTCCTGGGATTTATCGTAACATACCGTTCTCTCATTCTCTTATTTACTTTCCATGTCCAGAATATTGGGGTAAAATTATAATTAGTATCTTCCTTGGTGAAACAAGGTGTTATCTTCGATAGGAATTCCAGAGAATTCTATCGTTTAATCGTTATTTTGGTATACAGGACCCTTTTTAGAGGTGTGTGGGTCATGCTCCGGCAGGCTGAGGTTCGTGGGAGGATTGAGCACGGGGGCGTACCACTCGGACCGTTGTGTTACCTACGGGGCCGCAATATCTATGCTGGGGGGTTACTACTGTGCTCATTCTCAGCCCCATGAATCGCCATGCCGGAGGATTGGCCTACAGCTCTAAATTGGGAGTATCCTTTAGAGTTTTTTGTTTCTTTCTTTTTATTTTTCTCTTCCGCTGGTGGACCGCCACGTGGCAAATCTACTTCTCCGTATTCGGGGAATGGGTTCCTCTGAAGCACTGGGGATGTGGTGGATGCAGGCAGCTCGATGGCGAGCGTTTTCCATCTTGACTCGAGAAGAGTGTCTGTATCCTGGTGCGATGGAGATCCTCATTCCTGGAACTAGGAGAAGTGAGAGACGCCTTTCGGCATATGCCACCAGTGCTTATCCTATTAAGAATTCAATGTCGAGTCTCGTTTAGGTGTAATAAAAAGAATTGTGTTGTCTCGTGTATCTTTTGAAGAGTTTTTCGTATTGTATATGTAGAGTAAAACCTATTATCTTGTTGCCATACCAATTCCGTTATATCGTTATCGTTATTATGAATTTAGCTTTCTCCTAATAATTAGGCTTTTATCTGTTTTCTATCTGTATAGGCATTAGGAAAGTATGCCTTACCTCACTTATCGTCCCTCTTAAATAGGGAGCCCTTATCAAGGTGTACTTTTGATGCCTAAGTGTTCGCTAGATTGTGGATTATGCATTTACCTTACCGTTTGTACCTTATGAATTATCTCGTTTGCTTTCCACAATCGTTAAGTAACACAATTATCTTGATGGCAACAATTCATTATTGTATTCTATCTTTAACTTTATCAATTTATCTGCATTTAACTTGCATTGTAAATATTACCGTGTCTTTTTTTTTGGGTTATCCTAACTTAAGGCTTATATCCATTTTTTTTCTCTCGCTAACTGACTTGGGATCATTCCCTTGTATTATTATTATTGCGAAATACTTTGTAATATTATACCGTTAAAACTTTTTTTTCCTTTCATCTACCGTCTACCTTTCCGAATTTTAGTACCGATATCAACTTTCTGTTGTTGATTTGAATTTAGTAGTCATTATCGTATTCATGTAGTTGGTCAAACATTTCATAACTCACATACAGGGACCACCTAAAGTAGGTACCTTTTATCTTATAAATTTAATCTTTCCGAATTGAATATTTCATATCTTATCTAAGAGTATTTATACTACATAGCTTCCCATGTCGCGTTTCATTTTCAGAACTGTATTATCTTGGCAAAATTTAGGAAATTGATTTCGGAAATCTAATATCGTTGCTTATTTTGTAGGTTTTCTTATAGCTTACGAAAGGTTTTTTTTTCAGGTTGACCTTCTCAAAAAACCTTTCTTTACTCCGGGTTAGAGGGGTGTGTAACGGGTGAATTGCCGTTCTCCCCGTTACATTGATATTTACTAATATTTGTCGCATTAATAAAGTACCTTTTATATTTTTCAAATCACTTTTCTAATTATATCGTTTTCTGAACTGAGTTCTACTGCAATAAAACAGTGTCTTTACCTTAATAAATAAACACGTAAGTAAATACTCCTATTTTATTCGCTTATGCAATCGCTTTTTTCGCTTTTAATTGCTAAATCACAGTTAATTCGTTTGGAAGGTATTCTAAGTCCAACTCTGTCCTTTGATTTGGCGCGGTAATGTCTGACAGAACGAACATCACGTGCTAGTTTGATGTAATTTCCGTCCAAACTGGAAATATTAAATAAATATAATTTTGTTGGGAAGAAGGAAACTGACATTATTAAATTTTTATCTACGATTTAATTAGTAAAATTTTACTTTATTCTTTTATCGAAATTATCTTGTATTATTTCCTGTATTGACCAACTATTGATTAATATTCCTGCTTTCGCGCTCAATAAAATTTGAAATTTAACATGTCATTTCCTTTCCCCACTTTTAGGATTGGACAAGTGGGATTAACGCATGTCGAAGGAAGTAGATTTCTCTCTTCTGTTTCGACCGCCGGAAAAGACGGGTATGTGGGCGAATTTCGTTGTGAGTTTAACTTTTTATTGGGAAAAATTCTTTATCTTTATCGGGAAAATATCTGCTAGAATTTGCTTAATTTATCGTTTTTCCTTATTATCGTACCTTTGATTGTAATTAAGCAAATTCGGTTTATCGTTATAGTTTGATTTATCGAATGAATTTTTTTTACAGTTTTTTTATCGGCTATAGTGCATATTTTATCGTATCTATTAATAATTTTGGAAAGAAACTTTGGATGAATGTGGTTTCATATTCATCTTAATATCGATATACCGCGTTTTCTTGCAACGATAAATAGTTGGTGGCTTAATTGCGTAGTTCATTAATTTTTTTGTAATTTTTTTTTTTTGCTTTGCATCTGCGACGTAGTTGGCATCGATAAGCAATCGTTAGTTGCTAGAGTTTTCACAAGTATCGTGATTAAAAAAAAAATAAAGAAAAAGGGAACAATTATTGCTGGCCTCTTTTGCATTTTTAGGTATTGGTGAATCTGGAGAGTTTGATTGACGATATCTGCCAAGGATCAGGAAAGGACAAATTGATCCACTAGACGAGGTCTCCTGTGAGCCTGAATTTAGTAGCTGACGAAGCTCCCCAACTGGGTTGGACTGTAACTGGGAAGATCATGTGAGTGACTTAAAATTTCTATTTTTTTTTTCTTTGCATTTCGTACAGTATTTCATATATATATTTCTATTTTATTGAATTTGATTTACATCTAGATATACCAGTAAATATATTAAATTTTTTTAAGTCACTCGCTGATCTTTCATTATTCATTGGCCCAGATTGGTTGCTTGTCTGCTTAGTTATAAATAAATCACATTTTAATTTCTCCTTTCTCTGAGTTTGCAGTAGAGAGCCAAGCAGGTTCTGAGCTAAAGCATTTTGCTACGCCTAGTTTTCTTTATTTTAATTGTTTAACTTGGGAAAATGTTGATGACCAGATTTCACATCTGATTTTTTTTCTTTATTTATGTATATAGATGCAATAATCATTTTTATCGTTTATTACCTTATCATTTTTAAAGTACCGTACATTGACATAAATTTAGAGTACTGAATTTTCCCATTATCTCGGAGGAAATTCGCTTTCATTCAGTCGTCGAACGGTTTGTCGGATTAGAAGGCACATTATTAGATCTTGAATATAATTTTTTGTCATATCGTTATCTTTAAACACATTATTAGCTCTCAAACATAATTGTTTATCTATCTGATTTACCGTTAAATTTTACCTGTAATTAATAATTGATTTGTTATTTAAATCTAAATTAATTTGAAACTGAAACTTAGCAGTTGCAATTTACCTTAAGTCTTATCGTTATATATTTTTACCTAGAATTTGAAGCATTTCAAAATTTACTTTTATTAGTTAAAGTATTTTTCATTCATTTTTGGTAGCATTTAAATAGTTAATTTAGAGTGAAGAAGTTAGGGAAAACTAAGGTAGGGTGCCTCACCTCATACACGTGCCGAATCGATCCTATAGAGCATATATACGCCTATACTAGTCAGGGGGAAAATTCAGTATCGATACTCTAAGGGCTATAACTAATTGGCCAATAAATTTTTTCATGTATGCCATCAACTGGGGCTAAGAGTGCCCAGATACGTAACCACTAGCCTCATATCAAGGGAGCAGAACTCTGGCAGTACTACCTGATTCGACTTGTCCTCTGGTAGGACAGTGGCAACTCCTGGCCGCCCTGAGTTATTGGAACCCCGTCTGCTGGTTGGCATATAGCTCCAGGATCAGGACCTTGGACAGCAAACCCACCAACGGAAAGGCATTCCTACCGAGGATATTGTAAGGCAAGAATTTATAGATTGTTTTGTTTGTAACTTCACTCTAACAGTTTTTATATACCTCGATTGTTTAAAAGTTTGTTCTCTGTTACCAATTTAACTAATAGAAAAATTGATTAATTTGTATTTAAATAAATAAATTGTAAATTTTCGTTATCTTGTCGTTTTTCTTGTGAACTGTGTGTATCCATTGGCCTGGCGCCCTTGTATAGTCCTTCTGCCAATTGAACAACGAACTCACGCCACCGGATACTAACTGAGCAGCCTATCGGCACAATATCGCCAAGACAGTCGAGAGAGAGAGGTGTATTGTCTAACAAACAGGACATCTCTCTCGAGCGGGTTGCCGTTACAATTTACTGAGTTAAAAGAATGGTTCAACAAATAAAATTATTATTTTCTAAGTATAGATAAGATCGTCTAATTTTGGAATCAGGAACAATTATTAATATATCTCGAGCAGTTTGAACTGCTTCTGGGGATTCATATCTTTTTGAACTACTTCGACATGAAACATCTGAATGCGTACATGTCCGTCCTAAAGGAAATAAACTTCAAAATTCCTGAAAAATTCTGAGCCGAAGACTCATCTTAGTGAAACTAAAAATTATTGATTTCTGCTAGTGAGAAATTATTTTCGAACCATTCTTCCAAATTATGGCCTAAATATCGGTGTTTCCAAACAATGTTGGGTCTAGAAATTTTGTACAAAAGGTTTTTCCATATACCAGTAAGGTATTTTTTTCTTTTAAAAAGTTTTTCTTAAAGGGAACTGTCTAATCATTTTCACACAAATTAGATTTTGTATTGTGACTAAAGTTAAGTTCCAGTAAAAACTATTGTTTTTTTTTCAAAGTGTGTTTCAAAATTTAAAATTAGTAACATTGGAAAAACTGCATAATTTGGGGGTTGCTGCACTCCTTAAGATGATTTGAAATTAATCATACGATACACCGTAAATCATAGATTCAAAACTTGAATTCACAAAATTTGATAAAAAAACTGCAGAATTGGTAGTTGTTTGTACACCTTAGGATTACATACCGTTAAAAAGCCTGTAGTGCTATATTTCACAATTTATAAATCACAAAATTCAAATAAACTGCATAATTCGGAATTGATTTCAACGCCTTGGATATATTTAGGTGTTCAAGAGCACTACATCATTCAAAATCTCGTAAATAGTAGCTAATTTCGTCGGTTTTTAAATTTAAAATTAAAAATTAATCGTTTCGGGCATAGTTTTCACCCCTTAGACAAGGTTAGGGTTGTCGTGCAATACACCAATTAAAAGCCGGTCAATAGCTCATAATTAGAGACGCTACAAAATATTTTATGTTTATCTGCGACAGCGTTGCTAACTTTACGCCAATGTTATTTTGCAGTTATATATCTTAATTTGAGTCTCTGAAAACTAGTGTTGGTAACATTACAAAAACATGTTTCAGTATTGGGATTTTGTAATGTTTAATAGCCCTTTGATCAGAGGAATGTAGATATATCTAGTTTGAGAAATTACACTTTCATATAGTAATGTATTTTTTTATTACTAAAATCTGCATCATTATAATGTACAAAATATTTGAACTTATTTTATATGGTCCCTGAAATATCTTTTTTTAGTTCCAGAAATCTTGTTTTTCATATGTAATTAATAGAACTTTATTTGCGAGCACATTCTTAATGGTTAGCTTAATGATACTAAGGTATGGCAAAGAGGCAGTAAATGGAAATTAAAGACAAACATCTAGTTAACATGAAATTTCTTAAAACTAAATAATTCATTTATTTACAGATAGAATAATATATCAAATAAAAGTAAATGACAATTCCATTTGAATAGAAATTTCCAAATAATCTGTTTTATTTTACTCCTAATTCTTATTCAATTTCCAATTGTACATTTAATTAACAGTACATGGGTGACAGAGCTTTACACGTAAATTCGAGGGTTCATCAAAAATGTTAGTATATATATATATACATATAAGCGGACATTTGCTCTAATAAACTCAACTTGAAATGCACCCTGTATGTTTAACTGTCTATGGACTACCCAAAATTTATAACTTTCAGGTATACTGAATTACAAATTAAACCACCTGTTTCTCGACCTTTTTGTTACGGTGGTGAAGAATAGGTACCACATAAAATCAAATTATTATTGTTGTGCACATCGGTATGAAACGTGCACCACGGCACCGAAGCATCTCATCGGTGCATTCGCAGACTGGTGACACAGTCACTTATAGAGGATCCACTAAGATTGCCAAGGTCAAATATTGTTAGGATTCCGTATATCCAATATATCGATACCCTTATAATATCACTCCGGATTTCTGCCTCTGTCACATCACAACAATTTTCTCCTAAACTACTGGACGGAAGAGGTTGAAATTTGGTACCAATGTATAATTTGGTGACGCGATCAGGAGTACATATCGTAAAAAGAAGAAACCTGATCTCCCAAACTACTGAGCCTAAAATTTTGAAAAAAATAGCAAATATAGAATGTTGCCCGAACTTTACAGGAAAAATAAGGAGACACCATGAAAATTATTAATGGGGGGGGGGGAATTATAAAGTTTAATGAAAATTGAAAAATAAACATTTTTCAAACGCATCAAGTAATACGTCAAATGAAAGGTCCTATTCTGAGGAACACAAATATATTTTTTTCATATTTAAAAAAAATAATTAAAAAGATATTAACGAAAATATACCAAAATTTACCCATCCCCCCACCCTTTATCTCCGACTATAGGACGTAAATTATTGAAAAAAAATAGAGGTATAGGGTCTGACCTGAAGTTTACTGGAAAAATAACGAGAAACCTCTACTTTTAATTTTGGGGCGCAAATTACAGAATTAAATGGAAAATATAAAATTAAAATTGTTTCTAACGCATCATGCTATATATCAAATGAAAGGGCTCATTATAACGGAAACAATTTTTTTCATATTTTTAAAATAAATTAATTAAAAGATATTAACAAAAATATAAAAAATTTTACCCATTCCCCCCCCTAATATTCATTTTGGGGGGCAAATTATAGAATTAAATGGAAAATAATTAAATTATAATTGTTTCTAACGGATCAAGTAATATATCAAATCAAATGGCTCATTATGACGAATACAAATTATTATAATAAATTATATTATTTTTTTAATATTTTTAAAATAAATTATTTAAAATATATTAAATATCCATTCCCTCTTTAGTCCCCAAATTATAAGACCTAATTTTTTTACAGGAAAAATACGAAGAAATATTGGGGGCCAACTTATAAAATTAAACGGAAAATAAAAAAATATTTTTCCAACGCATCATGCAATACATCAAATGAAAGGGCTCATTATGAGGAATACAAATATATATTTTTGTATTTTTTAAATTAATTGTTTACAAGATATTAACAGAAAGATATAAAAAATTCTCATTTCTCTCTTTATTTCCGAAACCATACTACTTAAAATTTTGAAAATAATTAGAGGTACTGGGGCTCACTTGAAATGTATAAGAAAAGTTATTAGAAAACCCCCATAGTAATTTTAGGGACAAATTATACAATTAAATGGAAAATAAAAATTTAATTTTCAAACGCATCATGTAATATATCAGATAAGACCCATTATGTGAATAACAAATATATCATATTTTTAAATCATTTGTTTAAAAGATATTAACAAAAATATTAAACATCGACTTAATTCCCACTTTAGAAACTACACTATTTATATTTTGAAAATTATATTTTATTTGTAAATAATTTGAACAGATTTAATAATTTATAATTTAAAACTTGACCTATTTTGCATTTTATCTTCCAATCTACAGAGCCTCAAAATTCATATTGAATATTGATAGTTTTTGTCACAGTTTTTGTTTTCAGTTCATTTATTGTTTGGTTAGGGTTACGCCAGTCAACAGTTCGGTTTGTGTAAAATAATTATTGTTTTGATATAAACTATTTAAAGACATGGCATCATATCCCCCAAAGAATTGTTGTGTTCCTGGGTGTGAAAACCGGATGACCCTAAGACACCGGTTTCCTAAGGAAACGAATATTGTTCAACAGTGGTTGGATAATATAAACAAACCTAAATTGTTTCTTTGGACTTGCTAAAATATATGACTCTTATAGAGTATGCGGGAGGCATTTTGAGCAAAAATATTTATCATATGGAACCAAAAGAGGACTACAGCCAACTGCTGTCCCAACTCTTTTTCTACCAGGTATGTTTAATGACACAGATTGTATAGTTATTTTATATGGACTCGATAATAATTGAAAACAATTTGTTGTAATGTATTTGCATGTTTAATATAAGTTTTTATATTTGTAGGAAAATAAATAGATGTAGTTGCATCTTCAAATACAGTTGAAGATTCTGAAATTGACATTTCTGCTGTTCCAAGTACAAGTACAGGTGAAAACTTGCAACATCATTTAGTTTCTTCTGAACTTTCTTCTACTGTTACAAGTATTAGAGGATTCTGAGGTATGCAGAAAGTGTATGTGTTTAAAGACTAACTATTTAATCTTTCTTCTTTGTAGGGTCGTAAATATTTTTCTTTATTTTGTATCTTTCTTTAGTAATAATATGAGATTTCAGGTGCTTCTAGTATTTTATATTCACTTTTTAACCTTTATAAACTTGCCAAAATATTTTATTTAGATTTATAGAATTTTCTACAATTTATATTTTCATACTACATATCTGTAATTATTCTTTATAAATTTGTTAATCATGTATACTTTATATGCTTGGTATGTAATATTGAACTGTATAAATTAATAAATTCCTGAAAATGCAGGTGTTTGACTTTTAAATAACCAAATTTTACTTAAAGCATATATAGTAAACTCAGTAAACTCATGAACGATTATTTTAAATTTCCGGCCACATTTTGAATTTGGAAGCAGCCTCGTGTGGCGCCTTCGTGTTGTGCAACCTAAAAACAATTGTCCACTTCTATATAAGCGCGTTTCTCCTCTATGAGTGACTGCTTTGTGATAGCAATTTCGTTTAAGGTTTGGGGTAGTTGTTTATTCGTTGCACAGCCTGGTATGATGTAAGGTTTTTGTTTTCCAAGATAATACTATTTCGCATTTATAAGTATTGATATTGTGTACCTAAATTTGGAATAATAACAAACAAGAATATATATATATATATATATATATATATATATATATATATTAAATGAACTTTAATTTTCAAACCTGAGTTGTACTATTTTTTTAGTGTTTAAAAGTTGTACTACCGTGCTGTTAGAAACATGAACGGCCGAACACTCGGTTTCAATTTGATAGACATGACAGGAGATGAATTGTATGCTGAAATAGATATGATCGAGGATAATTGTGATCCAATTCCTTCTGATCGGGAATCAGACAATGATAGTGAGGTCGAGTCTATACGCGAAGGTTCTGGTATGTTTGATAAACCTGACGTTGGCGAAGTTGTGTTGTTTGATTATGAAGACGAGCTTTCGTCTGCAGTCGAATGGGATGCAGAAGATACAGTGCCACTATTTACTATAGCAAACAGTTTGCAAATGAATTTGAGAACATTCTGGGATAAATGTATTTCTAATATTAAGAAGCCTGACATATTTACTGCAAATTTTGGTCTACCAAAGATTATTGAAAGACGTGCAAACTTAACTCTCTATGTAGCCTTTAATCTTCTTTTCACCGATGATCTTTTGCAGTACATTATTTTACAAATAAACCTTTATGCAGAACAAACATTTCAAGCCAATGGGAAAACATAAACTCAAATATGTTTTGATGAATTCAAAACGTTTTTAGGTATAAATATTCTTATTGGCATAAAGTGTTATCCAAGCAAACTAATGAGAGTACATAGATTTGGTTGGATTCTTTCAAAACTCCACCTAAATGATAGCAGCCTAATGCCAGTACGTGGCGCTGCCAATTTTGATAAAGTACGACCTTTAATTGATCAACTTAAAACATTTTCGGCTATGCCTACAGCCTCATGAAAATATAGCTGTCGCGGAATCAATTAGAAAGTTTAAAGGGTGGTCTTCTCTAAAGCAGTACTTACAAAAAAAAAACAATAAAGAGGGGTTATAAGGTTTGGGTTTTAGCAGATCAAACAGGTTATTGCTGGAATTTTGAAATATACACAGGGAAGACCGGAGATAAAACAGAAACCAGTTTGGGCGCAAGGGTAGTGAAAACATTAGCTACTCCACTTAAAATAAAAATCACAAAATATATTTCGACAATTTCTTCTTTTCGGTAAAGTTAATGGAGAATCTTTCACATATGAACTTTATGCTTGTTAAACAGTAAATGCGAAAAGAAAACGTCTACCCAATTTCAAAAGTGATAATGAACTAAGTAGGGGGGAATATGACTGGTATTCAAGCAATAGTGGATTGGCAGTAATTAAATGACTTGACAAGAGATCCGAGTATATGTTGTCTAATTATCATGACCCTACACTTGTTACACAAGTAAAAAGAAGACAAAAAGACGGAAGTATTATACATATTCCTTGTTCTTTATTACTTAGTGACTATAATAAGCACATGCATTTTGTTGATAAATTTGATCAAATACGAGCATATTATGGACTTGACCGAAAAAGCCATAAGTAGTGGCGCCGTATTTTTTTTCTTTTTAGATACAGCAACAACAAATGCATTTGTAATATATAATCTATACCAGAAAGCCATTTCCAACCCCACTCTCGAAGATTCTCTACGAAAAGTTTCAGAAGGTCTAGTTGCTAGTACATTAGTACACAAACAAGGTGTGAATATGGAGTTGTTTTCAGTGCCTATTAATTTTCATAAGCCCACAGTGGCAAAGGACGGAAGATTAACAGAAAGTGCACACAAGCCAATGAGAACTACGGGTAGAAGATGTGCTTACTGTAGCTCCAAAGAAAAGGATATCCGTATCAACTGGCAAAGTAATGTGTGCTAAGTGCCATTATGTTTGTAAAAAACCAAAGTCTGTTTTCAATCTTACCAGGCTAAAAATTAATTCTAACCACTTTTAAAAATGTATTAATAATATCTTATTCTTAAGTTGATATTAAAGTATAGTGGTTCACAAAATGCACCACCCAATATATGCTGTTTTACGTATTTTTATTTTTTATTTATTTACAAATGTATATTTGAACTGACTTACTAAAACGAAATAAACTTCAAGTTGTTAATTTTTCACACATTTTTTCCTGTCCCGCATCGGCATTTATGAGAGCGGAATTTCCGTACCTGAAAAAGTTATATAATACACTGTGTATGCAACTGCTTATGGGCCAACCATATAACATGTCTCGAACCACCCTGTATAATTATAATCTACAGCGCCTTATATTTATTTATGCATATGTAATTGCTCAAGGCAACTTCATTGTAGGCCTTAAATTAACATGAGAACACGTAACTTGTTACCCATTCAAAAATCGCAGATTCAGCACTTTTACACTTAAAAATCTTGAAAGGTTCACCTGTAAAAATGTAACGCTAGAAAAATATCAAATAGTGATAAAATTCTTATAAGATTCTACACATTAATTTGTATTGAAAGAATTTTTCATCAGCAGTTTTAATCTCAAGTAGGTTTCCAAATCAGCCTCTATCGAAACTCTTGTAATTTCAAAACTCAGCTGTCATAATTGTCACAATCTCGTTCTTCTTGGTAATGCGATTTTTCCCGAATAATCAATTTCTAGACGTCAAAACTCCGAAATGCAATTTCGATAAAGTCATAGTATCAGTGCCGTTTGCGAGAATTGCGTATAATTTATTAATTTACAAAAAACTGGGACACTCACAGATTAGAAATCCATAATAGTGTCCTCGAAATATAATTTTTGAATGTTGATCAGTGAAAACTTAGCACAGTAATGATTAATTAAATATAGGTATTAATGATGATCGAAATACAATTATTAATCTACGCCCAAAAATAAATTCTTAAAATGATTTCTGACGGCAAGATCTGACCTCTCAAAGATGTTGAAATAATCGCAATATGTATTAAGAGTTCTTATCAGTCTACAGACAGGCGCATTCATACTTGAATTGGTATTGCGAAAAGGCTAAAGTATTAGTAGTTCTTAGGTTTCTTAATTGTAAATGTAAATTTATCTTTGGTATTGTATCGGTAGAGTCTAGTGTTTTAGTCACAATTTTGTAAAAAATACTAAATCAGCAAGTTTTCTGCGTTTCATAGTAGTTTCATAGTAGAATTGAAAATCTTCTCAAGATACCAGAGTAATTTTTGTTCATGATAGTCACGTTTGCCTTAAATGCCAAACATTATAAGAATATATTTTGTATACTTTCAAGTCTGCTTTCATAAATGACATATTGCAGGTTCCAAACCACAGGCAAAATTGATGCGATTATGTATAAAAGCAATGTACAATATTAGAAATGAATGGTTTATTAAATTTTCTGCAGTTCCTTAATACAAACACCAGCAGACGTTACAGTGATTAACAATGTTTTCAACATGTAAACTAAAAGTCATTTTATAGTCCAGTATCACATCTAAGTCACGAATTTCACAAACATGTTTTAATTTGTTGTTTTAATGATATACTGATTCTCAAAAACATTTTTACTTCTCGTGAATGATATCGAGACACATTTATCCAAATTTAAAAACAGATTGTTGTTGTTACAGTAACTTGCAAACATAGTCAAATCAACCTGAACCCGCTGGCAATCATTTTCGTCACTAATGGTGCTGAATATTTTTAAATCATCAGCGTAAAGTAGGACTTTTGAATTATGGAAGTGGCTATCAATATTATTTAGAAAAATAATGAAAAATAATTGACCTAAATGACTGCCCTGAGGAACTCATGATGTTATATTAAAAGACTTTGAACAATAACCATTTATGAAAACTGACTTAGTTCAATCATCTTTGTACGACCAAACCCAGCGACAAAGAAGACCACCCATACCAACCTCCGCAAGGCGCTGTATCAGCAATGTATGGCTGATTTTATCGAATGCCTTGCTGAAGTCGGTATATATGGCATCAACCTGTACACAATTGTCCATAGATTCTAGAAAAAAATCAGTAAAAGTACAAAATTTGTCTCTATTGACCTGCAAGGATAAAAACCATGTTGCCTGTTTTAAGATGACTAGTGGTCGCCGGGTGGTCGAAATTCGACCCTACATCAAGGTTCGTTTGTCAATCAGAATTAGAGTGGACGAGAAACCGGAAAAGAAAGCGTCAACCATAGGTATTCCAAATAATGTTGAAAAATGACGCCCCCCAGTTTTTGGTGGGATTGCAGTTTGTAACCTAAAAATTTTCGTCATTTGAAATTTTAATCGAGCTCATAAAATAAAATAAAAAAATATCTAACGACCTTGTAAAAACTACAAACATTAATATATTTTCTGTTGTACACTGATTGTCAATTTGTTACACCACACCTTCGGAAGATTGTGAAAATAATGTACTAAGAAAATAATTCAATTGACAACAAAAACTTATAGTCTAGTAGGGAAGTGAGTTGTCTGCGAAAAATAGTTCTGATGATTTTAAAAATATGGGGTTTGGTTTTTTCGATTCAGAATTAAATTCTGAGTAATGGGTATTTTTCAATTTTTTTGTCAAGAAAAATTGTAATTGTTATAAACAAAAAACGTACAGAAAAAATGAGGGTCTCCGTTTTTTGATTATAACTTGAAAAATATGAAAAATAGCTTTTTTTGAAAAAAGATTCTAAAAGAGGAGAAAATTTCATAACGACAAGTCCCGACTCCCGAAACTGTAACTCCATTATTTATAATTTTAAATTGACATTGAAAATACCGCTCCGCGCGGCTGTTATCCCGCTGCGACGTCACCGTCAAGCCAACAGAGCATCACCAAATATATATTTTTTTAATATTTGTTATCAATTTAAAAATTTTAATAAATTACAGTATTATCTAGAGACTTAAAGGAATATAGTCCAGTAGACAAAAAATTGTTCATTTCATTTTTGTTAAAGTTATTCACATGTTAATTAATTATTTTTTCATGGACTTTGGATAACTGAAAATCAGTTCTAAAAGTTTAAATAAAGTACCTAAAAATATTTTGAACTCTGGGAGATTTTCTTATTGACTCAATGAACCAAATTCCATTAAAAAATTAAAAAAAAGTTATTTCATTTGTTTATTATGATTTTTTTAAGTTAACAAAAAATGAAAAATGCAGATTATGTTAATAAAAATAATTTTTTTTTATATTTTTAATTTCAGCTGCTTTTTTATTTATTTTTTGCATCCTATTTCATTACTAAATTTTTTTTTTCGTTATTTGTTCATAAATTTGTTATAAACAAATAGACTATTTTAATATTTGAAGAAAAAAAATTGCCATTCTGTTGTATGGGTCAAATAATGAATTAAAAAAAATTTTTTTCTTCAAAAAATTTTTAATTGTTTATAATCTTTTTTTTATTTGTCACCCCTTTAAATTATTAATTAAGGAATCGTTTTTTTTCTAAATTCATCATTTACTATCGTCATTAGAATTCAAAAAAAAAATTTGCAACTCAATTTTCATTGTTTATTTAATAAACATTTAGTTATAAACAAATTCTGAACCTATTTTTTTTATTTCCGTTACAAAAAAAATAAATACAGCCATGTGCATCAAAGTATTTATTTATTTATTTTTTATTTCATTCTTAAATATTTAATATACTCACTGTTGAACCCGGCACCTATCTTATTAACTTTTAAATTGCTATAACTTTTAAACTATTAATGATACGGTCTTGGACATTCAAGATAATATTTTAGATAATTAATTATTATTAATTATTTGTTTATAACTAAATGTTTATTAAATAAACAATGAAAATTGAGTTGCAAATTTTTTTTTTGAATTCTAATGACGATAGTAAATGATGAATTTAGAAAAAAAACGATTCCTTAATTAATAATTTAAAGGGGTGACAAATAAAAAAAAGATTATAAACAATTAAAAATTTTTTGAAGAAAAAAATTTTTTTTAATTCATTATTTGACCCATACAACAGAATGGCAATTTTTTTTTCAAATATTAAAATAATCTATTTGTTTATAACAAATTTATGAACAAATAACGAAAAAAAATTTTTAGTAATGAAATAAGATGCAAAAAATAAATAAAAAAGCAGCTGAAATTAAAAATATAAAAAAAAATTTTATTAACATAATCTGCATTTTTCATTTTTTGTTAACTTAAAAAAATCATAATAAACAAATGAAATAACTTTTTTTAAATTTTTTAATGGAATTTGGTTCATTGAGTCAATAAGAAAATCTCCCAGAGTTCAAAATATTTTTAGGTACTTTATTTAAACTTTTAGAACTGATTTTCAGTTATCCAAAGTCCATGAAAAAATAATTAATTAACATGTGAATAACTTTAACAAAAATGAAGTGAACAATTTTTTGTCTACTGGACTATATTCCTTTAAGTCTCTAGATAATACTGTAATTTATTAAAATTTTTAAATTGATAACAAATATTAAAAAATATATATTTGGTGATGCTCTGTTGGCTTGACGGTGACGTCGCAGCGGGATAAAGGCAGCGCGGAGCGGTATTTTCAACGTCAATTTAAAATTATAAATAATGGAGTTACAGTTTCGGGAGTCGGGACTTGTCGTTATGAAATTTTCTCCTCTTTTAGAATCTTTTTTCAAAAAAAAAGCTATTTTTCATATTTTTCAAGTTATAATCAAAAAACGGAGACCCTCATTTTCTCTGTACGTTTTTTGTTTATAACAATTACAATTTTTCTTGACAAACAAATTGAAAAATACCCATTACTCAGAATTTAATTCTGAATCGAAAAAACCAAACCCCATATTTTTAAAATCATCAGAACTATTTTTCGCAGACAACTCACTTCCCTACTAGACTATTACAGAATAATTAAAACGAAAGTTAGTGCTACTTGTCCGAAAATTCAATACTGATCTACTACATTGACTATTTTACTATTGCATAATAAACAGCGCTTGATGCTGAACTATCAAAGATGGTCTTCACATGATTTAACAGCAGGTAACGCTTCCTCCATATAAAATTACTCAATAGTCTGACCGTTTTCGAAGGAAAAATACATTTATTTGTAGAATAGACTTGTGTATCTAACTTACCATAACAAATTAAATGCATTGCATTGAATTGAATTTCTTTATATTTTACATTAAAATGTGAATAACATGTTTATTTTAGATAAAAGTTAGTTACCTTGTAATAAAACCAGGATTATGCAGGAATGGAACCATGTAATAATAAATAAATTGTTTATTAGATAAAATAAATCCCTTTAAAAATATCAACATTATATTCAATAATAAATTAATATTAAATGTAATATTTAAAACATTAGGTATACCACAATTTCAAAAATATTTTTAGATTTGACCCTGAAAAATTTCAATAGTCTTAAAGAAAGAAATAAAACGAAATAGAATCTTTATTCTGGTATATCACAGTTAATGATTTCAGCTCGCAAGCAGAAAATGAAATCAACCAACTCAAATTTTGTATGAAGTAGTTATACCTGCTATTACATTCCAAACAACTACAAAACATAAGAACATATTAATAAACCTTCAACCAAAATCTTAAGATTCAATATAATTTCATTAACTTAAATTCATTTCATGTGTGTGTGTGTGTGTGTTTCAACACATAGTAAGGTAAGCAAAGACTATTTCTGTTTTGTATGGAAAATGTAAAGAAATATAAGCACCTGCTGTTAATTAATGATAAATAAGTAATATACACATTTTTAAAAACTTTTCGCAGTGAATGAAGTTGAATCTTAAACTTTACATATTGAATTTACAACTTACCTTTACCATCGTGCTATAATAATCTTACACCAAACAATATTTTTAAATGTCAAAATTCAACTCAAGGCGCTACATCAAAGATGCCATGCGTTCAGAGCTGCCAGACTTAACTATTTGTCTTGAATATTACAATCAGTGCGTTAATTTACATTTTTTGTAATCTTATTCAAATTATATGAAATTTATACGGTAAAAATTAAATAATCTTTAAATTGAAAGTATAACGTTAAAATTAATAAAATATTATCAGAAATAAATTCATCAGTTGCAACATAATTCTTATTTTAGTTGACAAACCATATTTACAAAGAAATGAAAGTTGCAAACTTGCGAGAGCCCGATGAATGGCCATTCTTATGTAATATAAGTTTTCCTGGGTTCTATTTCAGTAGCTTGAAAATGTAGAATAACTGCAGGAATAGGTCAAAATTTGTTACTTTTTAGTTTAATTTAATTTGTTTCAGACAAGCAGGGAATGAGTGCATTTTCTTATATTTACCCTAATATATTTTAAAGGAAGCGTTTTAAATTTATAAAAAATATACACTTTCATTTTCCACACATAGTCTTTTATTTTATCTGCTTCAGGATTCGCTTGATTTTTATAAGAATACATATGTATTTAATTTTCTAATTTGGCCACCAAAAATTAACAATAGAGTTTTATTTTACTAATGATATTTTGAGGCTCTGTAGATTGGAAGATAAAAGGCAAAATAGGTCAAGTTTTAAATTATAAATTATTAAATCTGTAATTCAAGTTGGTAAAATTACAAATAAAATATATTTTACATAAAATTTAAATAGTGTAGTTTCTAAAGTGGGAATTAAGTCGATGTTAAATATTTTTGTTAATATTTTTTAAACAAATGATTTAAAAATATTTGTATATCTGATATATTATATGATCCGTTTGAAAATTGAATTTTTATTTTCCATTTATTTGTATAATTTGTCCCTAAAATAACAATGGGGGTTTTCTAATAATTTTTCTTATAATTTTTAAGTGATTATTATTATTTTCAAAATTTTGGGTATTATAGTTTCGGAAATAAACCGAGAAATAAGAATATTTTATATCTTTATGTTAATATCTTGTAAACAATTAATTTTAAAAATATGAAAAATATATATTTGTATTCCTCATAATTAGCCCTTTCATTTGATGTATTGCATGATCCGTTAGAAACAAGTTTAATTTTTTATTTTGCCCCTCAAAATCAATTCTGCTTTTTTTTCAGTTAAGTTCATGTGAGGGGGTGCGTCTTGCGTCTTATAGTTTCGATAAGGGGGGAGGGGTAATTTTTTAAATATTTTTGTTAATATCTTTTAAATAATAATTTTTAAAATATTTTTAAAAAAATAATTTGTATTCATCATAATAAACCCTTTGATTCGATATATTACTTGATCCGTTAGAAACAAATATATATTTTTTTATTTTCCATTTAATTCTATAATTAGGGGTTTCTACTTATTTTCCAGTAAAGTTCAGGTGAAGCGCTATACTTCTATTTTTTTCAAAATGTTACAGTTTATGGTTTAGGAGATAACGGGGGAAAAAGGTATTTTTTTCTTTTTGTTAATATCTTTTGATTAACTTATTTTAAAAATATGAAAAATATATATTTGTTTTCGTCATAATGATAATTTGATATACAACATGACGCCTTAGAAAGAGTAGAGGTTTCTCCTTATTTTTCCAGTAAACTTCAGGTCAGACCCTATACCTCTATTTTTTTTCAAAACATTACCTTTTGAATTTTCGGTGATAAGGGGGGGGGGTAATGGGTAAATTTTAGTATATTTTGGTTAATATCTTTTTAACTAATTTTCTTTAAATATGAAAAAAATATATTTGTGTTCCTCAGAATGGGACCTTTCATTTGAGGTATTACATGATGCGTTTGAAAAAAAATTAATTTTAAATTTTCATTTAATTCTATAATTTGCCCCCCAAAATTAATATTAATGATTTCTCCTTATTTTTCCTGTAAAGTTCGGGCAACATTCTAGATTTCCAATTTTTTTCAAAATTTTTGGCTCTGTAGTTTCGGAGATTAGGGGGGGAACGGTCGATTTTTTTAATTTTTCCCCCAGAATCAAAATTTCTTCTTTTACGATATGTACTCCTGATCGGGTCACCAAACTATACATTTGTACCAAATTTTAACTTCTTCCGTCCAGTAGTTTAGGAGAAAATTGCTGTGGTATGAGAGAGGCAGAACTCCGGAGTGATATTAAGTACGCTACAGACTACGATTATTTTCGTCCCTTTGTATCGCCGCGATTCGGAACGTCGTGTTGACTCGCCAAATCAAGCACAGCCGACCGACGATGCGGCACGACAGTTTTGCACCACAACATCGGTTTTTAGCATATTTTTCACGACGTTCCAAATCGCAGCGATACAAATGGATGAAAATAACCGTGGGGGTACTTTATAAGTACTTTATAAGTGTAAGAAGCAGGACCTGGAGATTTATTGCAATCAAGATTACTAACTACTTCTTGAATTTGGTATTCTTTGATGACTAAAGTTTCATTCGGATTATCGTTCGTAAATGCATCTTTTCTATCCCTCAGATTTAATGATTTAAGTTAATTTTTTTCAAAAGATATGTCCAAAGCTGGATGATGAAAATCTTTTGGAATGATGGTGCCAATACTATGCGTAATACTATTTATCAATACTAGTAGTTTAATCTATATATAAATAGGCAAAGACAAAACGGTTAGGTACCATTTTCTCCTCTGTTTCTCAACCGATTTTCTTTATTTTTGTTTCGTTTAGTAGCTATTGACGACCTTCAGTGCAGAATATATAAAGAATCTTTATTTATTTCTTTTAAAATAAGTAATTTAAATATAAATTATTAACAAAATTCGAGTGGTGCCCACTATGAACAAGTAGCTTAATCAAATGTTCGAAATTTAACGGCAGTTAACAGTAAAATTCCAATTGTGGACAATAGTAGCAAGGTATAAAAAATATTACTAAAATAATCGACTTTTACTTATAAAGAAGATGTATGTATCATGTATGCTCTAAAAGCCGTCTTTTCTATTCATTTATGACGTTAATTTTTTTCAAGAACCATGACGACAGCAATTAGTTAAGTGACCAAATAGAATTGAAGTTTGCGCATTTACAAAAGAATCCAGATCAAAAGTTTTATGTAAGTACACAATTTAGAAATTAAAAAGTTAATTGATATATTTGGTTTCCGAACTTCAAGAGTTGAGTATGTACATTCTTTCAGTCATGAATGTCTCACAAATTGAAAAACAATTTAGTAATCTATATATAAATAGACAAAGTACCATTTTCTCCTCTGTCCCTCAACCGATTTCCTTTATTTTTGTTTTGTTTAGAAACTACTGACAACCAATAATTAAAATATTAACAGCCATCGTCTTGGTAGCGAATTGATTTCAATTTGACATTTCATAAGATTGTGAGTCGTTAGGTTAAGGTACGTTTTCAATTCAATGCGAAAATGAAAGTGTAATGTTTATTTCATCATTGTCCAATGTCTTTTAAAGTCCAAATAAAAATATTAAAGAAAAAACTGCCTCTCTTGAAATAAAATAAATCGTTGATCTTTAACTTTCTATGAAATAACTGATAAATACTTAGGTTATGTACAAACAGCCTTGGACCTCCGGCATATTCCCCCAAAACTAACACAAACCAATCACATCCTGACTAATCTTGAGCGTCTTTATCACTTTATAAGCGTCTTTGAGAGCATCTTAGCTGGAAGTCAATGTTAATGATTTAAAATATTTGCTTTCATATTGTCATAATTGTGTGATTAATGTGTCTCCATTTTTTGGATAATAGAGGAACTATCGGTATTAAACTTCCAGGTATTGTCTGAGAGCATATACTTTCTAGAGATAGCCTGCAGTGCACAAATGTCGTGGTAAAACTAAGGAGAGAGAGGACAATAGAGAGGGAAAGAGGCTATTTCACTCGATTGGGAGCTGCTTCCAATGAAATACGTTCAGCATGTTGTTCATTGGCTGCTTCCACCCACTAAGTGAAATAGCCTCTTATTGTCTCTATTGCCCTCTCTTTCTAGCGTTGCCACGATTTTATGCTTGACAGGCTAGATCTAGATTGTAAATGATCTAAGGGTATTGTAGAGTACCATTGTTCATTCCATAATGATAAGTGGTAAATGTAATGAAATTTTTTCAAGGTGATTTGTATTAACTTTTAATTGAATCGAAAGTGAGCATTTGGATTTCAAATGAATTCAGTCATAATAAACTGACAAAAAAAATTAATTTCGTTTTTTAGGAACTGAACGTCTATTTTGCTTTTGGCAATTGAATATGCCTCGCTATCATACATTAACTAATAGAACCGAAAGGCAACACCGTAGGAATCATTATCTGTTGAGAAATAAATATAGTAACAGAAATTCAAATATACATAGAAGTAATGAAAATGATGCCAATAACAGTTCAAATAGACGTAGAAGCAACCATATTGATTATCGGCAAAATTAATGAAACTGAAAATAATTTAGATATTTTTTAGGATAATTTTAAATGCGCTTTGAATATTGTTCCTAGAAATTTTATTAGTTATAATTGTGCAAAATGGATTTAATATGTTGTTTTTGTAATGCTATACATTTCCAGTCTGAAATAACTCAAAATGATTCAACTTCCTTCACATCATGTTGCCATAAATAAAAAGTTGCTTTGGTACCATTGTCTGAAAATGTTTTTTAATATAATTTTTTCAATCAATTAAATTCAAATACTTTTTTTTGAAAATCGAAAATCAAAAAATTTCTTTGAAAATATTCCTGCTTATAATTCAGTATTTGCAATGGTCAGTTCCGAAGCAAAAATTGATACAAATTCTATGCAAAGAGTTTATCATTTCAAAATTCATGATGTGTTTTATCATCGTTCAGGTGCTTTGGTAAGTGAATATGGTAGGTATCCATGCTACGCACAGTTGTATTTTTATGATGTTGGTACTGCGGTTAATTTCAGATTACGTGAAAATGCAAATATACGTTGTGATGGTCAATTAATGCGGAAAATTGCGATTGAATTAGGTAGAGTTAATCTCTAAATCCATGCATGAATTTTGCAGGAAGATATGTATGATTATTAAGGTTAACAGAGATTTAGATATTAGAAGATTTAATGATGCTATTCAAACAGATGTTGCCGTTATTTTAGTACCGCAGACGGGGAACCATCATTTGAAAGAAATATTGTATTCAATAAAGTTAATTCCACCGTCCGTAACATTTCTGTTCTAGATAGTTCATTAGATCCTTTGGCCTATCCCATTTTATGCCCTAGTGGTGACAGTGGGTGGCATAATAACATAAATCATAACATACCAAGTACATCTAATGCCGTTGTTCCCAGAACTCAAGTTACAATGAGAAGATTTCAGTTTTTGCAATGGATAGTTGATGGATATGTTCGTATTCACGTTTGCATTTCATTAAACAAAATTAAGCAAATTTCAGATTTGAATTATATAGCAATCTCACGGATTATCTAAATTTGAACCCTAATGTAAATGATGATGTTTCAAATATTGGACGTCGAATTGTTCCTCCATCATCATTTATTGGCTCACCACGTAACGTGTATCAAAACTATTTAGATGCTATGTATATAGTCCAGCATTATGGTAAACCAAGTTTATTTATAACGATGACATGAAACGCTAATTGGCCTAAAATTATCAGTAACGTTCATAATAATGATACTTCGAATTTTAAGCCCGATATAATTGTTCGAGTTTTCAAATCGAAATTAAAAGAATTACTGAGATGCATAGTTACAAAAGAAATTTTTGGTAAAGTTCTTGCATCAATTTATACAATAGAATTTCAAAAGCGTGGTTTACCACAGGCACATATTTTAATTTCGTTGTCCAAAAATGACAAAATTCTTACAACTGAAGATATTGTTATATCCGTGGGTTCAATTTAAAATTATAAAACTAATATTCACTTTCACTTTTCTAGAACTTTCTTTACATCAAATTATACAGAACAGCTGATTCACAATAACATTACAATATACGCTAGTAGTCGCTGTATAACTAACTTGCGATCGTGGGCTGCCTCCTTTTTAAAACCAGCATAGAAAATTCTCGTAAAATCAATCATCAATGCTACAGCTGCCGAGTCATTTCTTCCCCACTTTAATTCTGATCGTCCCGATCAGAAACATCCTCTCCACGGTAGGGAGCGAGTCTATCTAAATGGACCACCTTCAACTTGGCCTTGGGTTTTCGACGGATCCGGTAGACGACGTCATTACGCCTCTTGCCCACATTGTATGGACCATCCCAGGTGGGTGTAAGCTTTGGGGATTTACCCTTGCTCCGTTGGGGGTTATACAGCCAGACTTTGTCCCTCTCCTGGAACCCGACTGAATTCGCCTTGAGGTCGTACCGTGTATTCAACCGGTCACTGGTGGCCAACATCTGCGTTCGGGCTAATTCGTGTATTGCCAGCATGTTATGTCGGAGCTGGTCGGCAAAATCGTCGATGTCTTGGGAAAGTCTTCGGGGGAGCCAAATGCCAAATCGCAGGACCCTGGCTAGAGTCAGGCATGTAGTATTATGTAGGGCAGAGCGATATGCCAACAGGAATAGGGGAATATGCTCATCCCAATCACGCTGGTTATTGCTGACGTCCTTGGATAGGTGTTGTTCCAAGGTCCTGTTGAATCTTTCCACCATTCTGTCTGACTGTGGGTGTAATGGTGTTATTCTCGTTTCCTGATCCCCAACATCGTGCAGACCTTCTGGAATACATTCTTTTCGAAGTTACACCCCTGGTCTGAATGTAGTTCCATCGGGACGTCAAACCTGCTGAATAGTAGTTCTACTAGCACCGTTGCTACCGTGATGCTCTCTTGGTTGGGTATCGCATATGCCTCAGGCCATTTGCTGAAGTAATCAATGGCGACCAGAATGTATTTGTTCCCCCTCTCAGACTCGGGAAACGGACCGGCGACATCGATGGCAATTCTCTCAAATGGGACTGCTGCATTCTGCCCTTGGTCCGGGTCTTCGGACTCTTACTGGCTGCACAGGTGGCACATTTGCGACACCAAGCTCTGACGTCTTCGAAGTAAATCACCCAGTAGTACCGCTGGCGAACTTTGTCTAGGGTTTTATTCATGTCCAGGTGACCTCCGGTAATCCCATCATGTACTTCGGCCAGGATGGCTGGTACCTTTTTCTTCGGAACTACCAGTTGGGACTTCGTTTCTCGCCCATCAGCGCTTTCCCAAACTCGCTTGAGCATTCCATTGTCTACTCTTAGAGCCCATAACGATTTCAGCACGCCGGAGTATCTAGCTACCTCGCCCCATCGTGGCCTGGGTGCCCCTCTCGTTTTGAGTGACAAGATTGGTTCGATGTCTGGATCAGCTATTTGGTCCTGGATGCACTGTTCCCTGGTCCAGTCTTCATTGGCCTGCACTCGGATCTGCCTGATGGAGATACCCTCTCGCTGTTCCGTCTTCAGACAATGTCCGCATTCCGCTCTACAGGGTCTTCTGGATAGGGCATCGGCATTACTGTGCAAACGGCCGGCACGGTGTTCCAACTTGAAGTCGTATTGCTGTAAATTCTCCATCCATCTGGCCAGTTGTCTTTCCGGTGTCTTCACGTCCAGCAGCCATTTGAGTGCGGCATGATCCGTTCGGATTAAGAAATGACGACCATAGAGGTATTTGTGGAAATGGTCTACAGCCCTTATTATTGCAAGAAGTTCTTTTCTGGTGACGCAATAATTTCTTTCCGGTTTCGAGAATTCACGGCTGTAATACTCGATCACTCTCTCTTCACCATCTTGCACCTGGGATAGAACGGCTCCCAATCCTCTGCTGCTAGCGTCGGTGTCTAAGATGAACTTGCCGGACTGTGTACGAAAGTCTAGGATTGGGCTGGAATATAGTGCTGCCTTCAGTCGTCTGAATGATATTTCGCAATCCTGATTCCAATGGAAGGTCTCTTTCTCAGTGTTCTGCCGATGTAGAGGGGCGGCGATGGTGGCAAATCCCTCAACAAAACGCCGGTATTATGAACAGAGGCCCAAGAAGCTTCGGAGTTCATGCTTGACTCTAGGGACTGGCCAATCACGGATGGCTTCTATCTTGTCTTCGTTGGTGCGGATTCCTGACTCGGACACTACGTAGCCCAAAAACTCTACTTATTTTTGGAACAAGGAACAATTCTTCGGATTGAGTCTCAGGTTGGCGTTATTAATTCTGGAGAATACTTCGCCCAGGTTCTTCAGATGGTGGTCGAATGTCTGACCCATGACTAGAATGTCGTCGAGGTATACTAAGCACGTCCTCCATGTCCTCTTCCTCCTTCCGCTCAGTACATACTCCATTAGCCTCTCAAATGTAGCGGGTGCATTACATAACCCAAAGGGCAAGACCGTGAACTGAAACAGCCCTTTACTAGTGGAGAACGCTGTCTTCTCTCTCTGGTTTGCGTGTAGACCAACCTGCCAATATCCACTTTTTAGGTCTAGCGGGGAGAAGCAACGGGAGCCTGCTAGTGTGCTCAAAGTGTCATCGATTCGGGGTAGTGGATAGCTGTCTTTCTTCGTGACATCATTCAGCTTTCTGTAATCCACGCAAAATCGGGTGGTTCCATCCTTCTTTTTAACTAGCACTACGGGAGCAGACCATGGACTGATGGATGGCTCAATAACTCCATTTTGTAACATGGACTCGATGTTTTCCTCGACTGCCTGTTGTTGCCTCAATGGTAGTAGTCTAGGTGGTATTCTGATGGGTTGAGCCTTTCCGGTATCTATTCGATGCTGGATGATGTTGGTGCGACCCGTGGTTCCATCTTGACTGTTAAAAATTTGCCAGTGCTTTGTGATAAATTGCTTGACTTTCTTCTGATTCTCTGGTGTCAGGTGTGTCAAATGGTCAGCAAACTGTTGTAGGAACTCTTTACTGGGCTCTGTCTCCTTCACCGACGTCTGGTACTATTCTTAGCAATTGATGATGGTCTCTACTGGCTCGAAACAAGCTATCTCTTGACCATTGGCAATTCTGATGTCGTTGTTGGACAAATTCAGGACTCTGATTGGTATATCTTGTCCGGTTTTAACTATAGCCCGTCCAACTAAGTAGTCATGAGTTGAGTGTACGGGCTCCACCATTCCAACGCAGCTCCCAGGATTGCTGTCTAGCTGCCCATGAATAATCTGTTCCGTTCAACCGGGAATTCTAGCTGAAGACTTTGCCACAATTTTTATAGAGATGACTGAACTGTTGACGCGCCGTGTCAATATAAATTCCTCATTTAGGAACCGAAGAACATCATACCTCGGGTCGAACATAAATTCATGCTGGCTAATTAGGTCCATTCCCAGTATAAAATCATCCTCAATATTCGCTACCAGGACCCTATGCCGGATCATGTTGTCCCCTATCTGTAGCACGGCATCTGCCTCACCCTGTATTGACATGAACTCGCCGGTGACTGTTCTGAGCTGGATGTTATTAGTAACTGGCCAAATTTCTGATGCTCTCAAAACCCTGGACTTGGCAATAGACACAGCGGTGACGGTATCGATGGTGATGGTAACTGCTCGCCCATTGATGGTGCCTCTGATGACTAGGCTGCCGCTATCTCGGCAAAATCCCCGGATGGATACTATCCTGGGGGCTAGTGGAGGGTGAGTCAGCATTCACCCCCTTATGTTGACTGGTTGGAGTTTCCCTGGTTCGTAAGGTCGGTTTGTTGGCTACCCCTGGTTGGTGATCTTTGCGGTAGCCTTACTCGGCAGTCACGTTGGAAGTGTCCTGTCCGTCCGCAGGGGTAACATGCCCCTCTGGTGCCAGTTCTTTGTGACCGTAATATTTTGTTCAGATCAGCCAGCAGCGCTTGAAATGTTGACTCTGACTCTTCCTGGTTGAAGAAAACTGCTCGGACCCTCGGCTTGGACATGTTCATGACAGCCTCTACTTCCAAAGCCCGAAGTAGAGCTTCATTACTTTTCTTGACGCCACTTAGTCTTAGATTTCGTTGTACTTCCACATCTCTGATGCTGTTTATGAAGCTCTGTGTGGCCAACTGGTCTTTTGTTTCCTCTGGCAGGTCTGGGTAGGACAAGTGTACTAACCGTCTAATCTCTGCTTCGAATTCTTGGAGGCTTTCACCGGATTTTTGAGTTTTTCCACTCAGTTGGACTTGGTATACCTGACTCAAGGATTGATTGTCGCTTATCCAGGATAGTGATGATCTTGTCGAAATTGCCTTGTTCATCGACTGGAATGCTTTGAAGGAGTTCTAGGGCCGGACCTCTTAACGAAATTACCAGAGAAGTAGATTTTTCTTGATTATCCCATCCATTTGCTCTAGCCACGGCCTCAAATTGTTGTTTATACATGGGCCAAGATGAACTGCCGTCGAATGTGGGTGGTTTACTAAAGGAACCTTTGGTACTCACGGTGTGCTGGTATTTTCCTCGCTGTAAGTCCTGTTGCATTTTTTGATTTCTGTTTCTACCTTGTTTTGGATGGCACTGATTTTAGCTTGTACTTCACTTACTTCACTTTGTACCATGTTTTTAATTGAACTGATTTCAAATTTCACCTGGGTCGGGATGGAATCGATGTCATCCACTTTTATTTCAAGAGTCTTCACATTACTTTTTAGGATCTTAATGTCGCCTGATTCAACTATTTGCATTCTTCCACTTACTGTTTCATTAACTTGCGATACTATTGGCATTAATTGTTCAAATTGCAGTTGTCTTTTTTCTTCCGTTATCTTCAATTCATTTTGTCGTTTTAATTCAGTTTGGTCTTGTTTCTCTTCAAATACTTTAAAATCATTTTGTCGTTTTTCTTCTAGTATTTTAAATTCATTTTGTCTTGTCAATTCAAATTTAGAGAATAATCCCTTAATTAAATTTTGCTGTTCACTTTTCATCGTGGAAACTACATTTTGTTGTTCACTTTTCATCGTGGAAACTAGATTTTGTTGTTCACTTTTCATCGTGGAAACTAGATTTTTTTGTTTTTCTTCCATTGTAGTGACAAGATTTTCTAATTCTATTTTACGTTTTTCATCAAAAGATTTTACTAACCTTTGTTGAATTTCTTCTTGATGTTGTTTTTCCTTCTTGTCACGTTTTTCTAGAATCTAGACTATTTTTTCGTCTAGTCCCTCCGTAACTTGCTTGACTATTTTTTTGGTAGTTTCGTCCATTTTTTCCATTCTTCGAGTTTCCATAAATCAAATTACGATTTTAACTGCACTTAATCCTTTACTTCTGATCACCAAATTTGTTGTAAAGTCCGTGGGTTCAATTTAAAATTATAAAACTAATATTCACTTTCACTTTTCTAGAAACTTTTATTTACATCGAATATACAACAGCTGATTCAAATAACACAATAACATTTTTTCATATAAGCTCTTCACTCCATCAACTGAACTCGCGATCGTGGCCTGCTTCTTTTATATCACCAGTGTCGAATTCTCCAGTAAAATCAGTCATCACTCCTACAGGTGCAGAGTCTTTTCGAGAACCATTTTTTATCTCAAAGCGATTGTTGTCGTACTGAAATGAAACAGGGTCGGCTTTGGGTAAATTTCGTAACAATATCATTTTAAATTTTAATCTTAATTTGATTAATGTTTAATTAATAATAAATATTTTTTGTGGTTTAATAATACTACTCAGGATCAAGACGATTGATACTTTCGGATAGTTTTTTAATTCGTTCGACACTGAATGTTAGAGTTAAAATAGACTATTAACACTATTAACTCTCAAACATATTAGACATATAGTATGATACTGTAAGACATGTAGTATAAAAAAGCTCCCATGTACCATATCTAGAGTATTTTAATAATCTAAAACGAAGGTTTTAAAAATTTGCAAAAGTCCAATTAAAAATGATTATATATCTCTAAGCATATGACTTCACCTCATAGGTTAATAAAAAACTGAAATACCTTTTATTTGTTTTTTAATGTACTAATGTAAAAATATTCCCAAAAGAATCGTCCAAACAGCTATAGATATTTCAGTTGTAACCAGACTACATTTACCTATCTTCCTCCAGTATATAGTTCAACTTATTAGCAAGTTTGTTGACGAGTGTAACTATAATTTGGTAACGAACTCAACACTATATACTAGGGATGGGCATTGAATGGAATAGTTTTTTTTATGTCCAAGCTTTTTTATTTATTTCATATAGTTGGTGTATCAAGCAAGTGCGCGTACACGTTTCTCTCTCATCTCACGTTTATGTACGACATTTCGCAGTTTCTAGTTAAATTCTAATTACAAAGTTTATACCGAAGTCGTCAGTAAAAGGTGCTCTACTACCTGTGACTTAAATACTCTACAAAAAGTGCATCGTGGTGCAATAACAGTAAATAACATTCATCCGAATTTTGCATTGTGTTTTTTTTTATTACAAATCACTCGGCATCTTATCGTTGTTTTTCGTATCGCAATGCCATCCGGCCTGTGTAGCAGCTGCGCGGCAGTTTGCAGTCGCACGAATCCCGGCATTCAGTGTCAAGGTGAATGCGGAATGGCTTATGATCTGAAATGTGCTAAATTACCATCAGTCTTCGGCGAGCTACCGGCGAACTCAGGCATTACTTGGAAATGTAAAGAATGTAAGGACAAACCCCTCAGAGATGACCCTTCTAAACTATTGCTCGATTTAGTTAAAAGCGTAAACACTATTATGTCGGATTTATCAGGAATAAAATCCGAACAATCCAACCTTGCTGAGTCGGTTAAATTTTTTGGAGATAAAATAGACGAGTTCAATACACAGATGGAAAATTTCCGTAAAGTATCTAAAGCAATAGCCGAGGTTCAAGAGGATATGGCGGTCCTTAGAAATGAATGTACCATGCTTAAATCTGAACTCGAATTCCTTAAGCAGCAAGAGCGCATAAATAACATTGAAATTTGTGGTGTTCCGGAAAAGAAGAATGAAAATGTCATTTCCATAATCAAAAAAATCGGCTCTGCATTAGGAATCGATGTCATAGATGGTGACATTGATACGATACATCGAGTTGCACGTTTTTCGTCTGATAATGAGACTGGCAAATATCCTAAAAACATAGTGGTGAAATTTTCATCACTTGAGAAAAAAACTGAACTCATGAACGCTTTTAAAGCTAATAGAAAAGGTTTAAACACTAAAATACTTGGTCTTGAACAAGACTCGAGGATATTTATAAACGAACATTTATCCCCTTACTACAAGCTTCTCTTCAAGAAAGCTCGAGATTTTTGTAAAAAATCAGATTATAAATACTGCTGGGTGAAGAGGATGAAAATTTTTATCAAAAAAGAGGAGTCCAGTCGTGCGGTGTATATCCAGAATGACAGTTTTTTATCCAAAGTTCAAACATACTCTTCTCAAATTTAATTTACTATTTCTGTGTTTAGTTAGTGGACATTATCTGATAAAATGGCTCCTTTTAATAATGATTTCTCAATCTATTACCAAAATACCAGAGGGCTAAGAACTAAAACAGTGGATTTCTATCAGTCAGTATGTACTAATGATTATGACTGTATCGCAATCACTGAATCGTGGTTAAAACCTGAAATCCTATCATCAGAATTATTCCCGCCAAATTACAATGTGTTTCGGGCGGATAGAGATCCGTCCATCAGTGGCAAAAGTGATGGGGGTGGAGTGTTAATTGCGTTATCTTCTGTGTTTTCTGTCGACCTAATCTCCAAGTAGTCCAGTGTAAATAGTGTTATTGAGGACGTATGGGTTTCCGTGGCACTGAAGGGTGGTAAGAGGATGCTTATTGGTAATCTATATATCCCGCCATATGCAACAATCAATAATTACATTGCTTTTTGCTCTAAGTTGGAAGAAATTCTTAGTAAGATAAACCATGATAACTTTTTGTTACTGGGTGATTTTAACTTACCCCATATAAAATGGGTAAAGAACGCAACAAGAAATTTCTTAGCTCCCCATAATGTCATGGAACCTTGTAGCCAGTGCTGTTCGGATTGGTTTTATTTAAATGATTTAAAGCAGTTTAATAGCATCTCTAATATACACAATAAAATCTTAGACCTAGTTTTATCGACATCTCTGAAAATTGATTTGAAGAAATGTAATAATCCATTTGTTACTGAAGACAACCACCATATGTCTCTTAATATTACCATTGATCTTAATTGTACAAAAGCACTTCCCTGTAATTCTTATAGTAAATTAAAATTTCATGGTGCTGACTACAATGTGATTAATGAAAGAATTAGAGAACATGATTGGGACAAAACTTTTTGCTCGGCTGATGTTGATGTGAATATCCTATCATTTTATAAAGTCTTAGACGAAATTGTTAATACTTATGTACCTAAAATTATAATTAGTAAATCTGCATACCCCCTTTGGTTCTCTAAAACTACTATAAATTTTGTCAAGAAAAAGGCTAAGGCGCATAGAAAATGGAAGACATATAAACAGTCTGCTGATTATAATCGTTTTTCGGATTTGAGAAAGAGGGTAAAAATTAGTATTAAAGCTGACTATAATAAGTACATCAGAATTACAGAAGAAAATATTAAGAAGGATACTAAATATTTTTGGTCGTTTGTTAGTAACAAAAAGAATAGCAAATCTATACCTACTATAATGTCTTATAATACTATTCAAGCAACCTCAAACAAGGAGATCTGTGAACTTTTCTCAGACTATTTCGGTAAAGTTTTCGAACCATCCAACACTGCAACGTTAGTCGAGCCAGTTTTCTCTCAAAATTGTTACACTGTTAGCTTTATAAGTGAGCAAAGTATAAAAGCAACTTTACATGATCTCGATCCAAAAAAAGGTCCGGGCCCTGATGGATACCCTGCGGTATTCTTGGCGTCATGTCCCGATCTGTGTCTGCCACTCTACATACTCTACAATAAATGCATAAAACTCGGCATATATCCTAAGATTTGGAAGATCGCCCAAATAGTTCCTGTGTTTAAATCTGGTGACAAAAGTCATGTACAGAATTACCGGCCTATTTCCTTGCTCAGTCACTTTGGTAAAATTTTCGAATCTTTGATTCTAGAACAACTATTCTTCAAAGTAAGGTGTTCTCTTGACCTAAATCAGCACGGATTTTTTAAGAAGCGCTCCGTCGTAACTAATTTGGTTCCGTTTGTGCAAGAGTTAACTGCAGCAATGGAAAACAGCTTAGAGAGTTGTGCCGTGTACACCGACTTTTCCAAGACTTTTGATAAAGTTCACCACCCTACTCTCTTAATTAAGCTTGGGAATTTCGGTGTTCATGGAGGACTCTTTCTTTTCTTTTTCCTAAAAAGCTACTTAGAAGATAGGTCAAAATATGTTGTGGTGAACAATGTAAGATCAGAATGTATTCCAGTGACTTCTGGAGTGCCGCAGGGGTCACATCTTGGTCCCTTATTATTCAGCATTTTTTTAAATGTTATCGGTTCTTGCTTCTGCAACACCGAGCATTTACTGTATGCGGACGACCTAAAAATTTTCAGAACTATCAGGGACATCTCTGATTATGTAAAGTTGCAAAATGACTTAAACAGATTCTCTGATTACTGTATAAGAAACAGAATTTTTGTTAATAGTGATAAATGTCATTCCATCGTGTTCACCAGAAAACCTAGTCACTCACGAACCCCTTGTGATCTATATTTACTGGGTGACAAATTGAAGTATGTAGATCACGTTAGGGATCTGGGGGTTGTATTAGATTCCAAACTGTCGTTTGAAATACATATTGAATCACTTGTTCAAAAGGCTCAAAAAATGTTGGGTTTCTTATTACGTATAACCAAAGGTTTCAAAAATGCCAGATCGCTCACCACCCTATTTTATAGTCTTGTTAGATCGATATTAGAATATTCTTCGACAGTTTGGAATCCCTTTTATCATAAATATATTGTTAGAATAGAAAACGTCCAAAAAAATTTATAAATGCTCTAAATTATCGTTTTAACAGGGAAAGACATTTTCATCCATACACTGAAAATTTAAAATTTTATAACATAGTATCCCTAGAATTCAGGAGAAAATTTTCTGACATATTTTTCTTATATAAGATAATTAATAATCTCTTTGAGTCCGAATATTTAAGTAATCATTTCTTAATCAATGCTAGGCCTTACACCCTCAGAAATAGAGAAATATTTGCAATTGGACGCTCTAACTCCAATTATTATTTTAACTCGCCGCTGCCACGATGTTACCGATCGTACAATATGATCGATGAAAAAAATAATAATACCAGTTATGACATTTTCTCCTTAAGTTACTCGGTTTTCAGGAAACACATATCACAGGCTGTGGACCTATGTCAAGGATCAGTCTGTTAGTTTTGAATTTGTACCTTACGTTTTTCTTTTTTTTTTCCCTTTTGTAATTTAATTAAATGTACTTGCTTGATCTCATGTTACAATTATTGTTAACTTGTGCCACCCTGTAATAGGGCAGCTGCGACTGTCTGTAGGGGGGCCGTACTCTTTAAATAAATGAATAAATAGACGAATGGAATAAACGAATCATTTTTAATAATTGTAAATTATTATTTATCATATCCGGGAATACCGGAGTTGTGTAAATGTCAATGTTTTTTTGCCTGTCTGAATCTCATTTTTTATATTTTGTTTCTCGAAATAAAATCACTTCTCATTAGTAAGATTATACACTATAAATGGATGTGTACATTGTACATAGTCAATGATAATATTCAAACTGATACATGGAACTTCTAAAACATCACTGTGGAACATGTAATACATCCTTACAAAACTCATCAAATTGTTTCTGATAAATATTTTCATCGCATGGTGCACAACAATTTAATGTTTAGTAAAAGTTTTTATTAGTTATGATAAAAGCTGAATATAAAAAGTACACAACAATTAGGGTTCTCAGATTTGGACTTTCGGAGGGTGTTGAGGATCCCATGTGTGAAACTGGTTACGACCAGGGACGTGCTTAGAAGGGCTGTAGTTGACGGCAAATTATTAAAAACTTTAAAGCAACCCAAATTTCTTATCTTGATCACAAACATTAATAGGCAAAAAAGATTCAGGCTAAAAACTACATTCATAATTGTATCCCATCATACATTTGTGAGAAGTAAAAAATGTGGGTAATATCTTCGCATTAGCTTATTATAGACTTTTGATCAAAATTCCGCAAACTAGTTCAATTTTTCTTATTTCCTCCATATTAGGTTTTTTAATTTTTAGAATGGGCGTAAAATTTAGAGGCTAGTAATACACCACAAGTGTATAAAAGATTTGAGTATCAACAAAATATCCCACTTCGTGAAGTTAGGCCTTAATTTTTCTAAGTAGGCCATGATTTATTTGTCGCAAAGTAACATTAATAAGAAAATAATGTATTAACGCATTGAATTTTCAATAAAACATGAACGTAAATAAGGAGAAAAGGATTTATTTGTCTCAAACAAGATTAGCAAGTAACATGTTAAACGAATTTTCATTAGAGTATGAACCTAAATAAAGACTTCTCAACAAATCAGGATTAATAAAAAATATCCCCATTCATGCAATAGTTTAAAATCTAATTAAGTGCTTAAATGCTTCGTCACTAGATATTAATTTACAAAATTGCAAATTTACATAGAGACAATTTTAACAAATGGTGACTGTTTTTCGTACAACTTGGCAAGTGTATTTCCAGTAATACTATTTATAAATGTATCTGAAATTCTATGTCTGAAGTAAGTTACATTAAATTGCCAACGACCCCACACCAAAATTTACTTCAAAATCTAGTCTGTACACATCTCTCTGCCACTTCGTTATGGTTTTTCATATCACATTGATGAGTACATATTGTGCTTATTACAACCTTCACAATTCGTAAATCAACTATCATAGGACCACAAGATATAACTTAGTATGTATATTACTTTTCTTGAACTAAATTAAAAATCCTAATTGATTCTGGATTCTCAAGATCCCGCATCCATTACAACGAGGAGTTTGTTTAAAGATATAACAGTTTCTCACAACACATGAACACGTTTTGTTTATCAATAGCCTAAATCAAAACTTAACTCTTTTAGTTTCATAACGTTCTGAATTGTCTTATTGGCTTAGAGATTTCAGGCTATCGTTGACTAAGGTACGGGATATCTAATTACAATATTTAAAAAAATTCATAAAATTTATTTTATTTTACCACTTGAGAAAAATATGTCTAATTTTTTATGCTTTAATATCAAAATTTTTATATAAGCAGAAAGTTAACCACAAAAACATTTTATATAGAACATGTACCTTTAAGGACCCTTGAGGTGAGGTGATAACAACTATGAAAATATTCCTTCTCCCCAAGAAAATATTTCCCTTAAAAATAATATATATATAATATATATTTTAATGCATATCGCCATTGTCGAATATGTTGCAAGTTATAAACAGTTTAAAATAATATTTCATTTTGTTTTTTACTTTTCATCTCAGCTATAGACACTATACTAATCCGAAAAAAGAGCTAAAATAATGCCTAAGTTTCCAAAAATTGTTTTAAATAAGAAATGATCAATTTCGGACAAACTTTGTAAAGCTTTACATGCAATATTATACCTTTACCCAATATCCTAAAATTTCTAATATTTCTCATTAGTTTATGAGTGAAATAAAATTAAATTCGTCAAGTAACAAATTCATGCGACATTAGATATTATTGATCTTATTTACAAAGCGTACTCAAACTTTACATATTATTAAAATGCTATAGGACATTTAAAAAACTCCATTCGAAATTATGTTCAAGACAGTTGAATATATCAGCAGTCCCAATACGGCACTCTATGAATATGAATGTTCACAACAGAAAATGTGATAGATCTAGATACGTCCACTATCAAAAAAACTAGTAGGTACGAAATTTCTAATTATTATTTTAAGCTTTTGGGCTAACATGCATAGTAACTTTCTTTGCAATTACAGAGATAGCAAATAATTTTGTTTATTATTTTTTTTTATCGTGGAATAGCCAACTCAATTGTGGTAGACATTGGTACAGAATTAAAATAAAAAGTTGTTTCAAAATTCGCTCTCTTCATAACTTCACGTTTACACATAAAACTACCATCAATTTATTGTTATAAAGATTACATTCTATCTCAATTGAACAACTTCCACTTGTAAATGAAACTTTTAGAAACAGTCCTATGGCGATTATTGATAAAAGACGAAATTTTAGAGATTTTTCAAATCCATTGAACACAAGACAATATATTGTCTCTATTAGAGAACTTTCATCAGTTGTGCTCCCCTCAACTGATTGAATTTTCAAATATTTATTTATGTATATAGAAAATATAACTTAATTTATTTATTTTATCGCTAAATGTATTCCTACACCCAGGAGTGTCAGGAAAATCGATCTCACAGAGTCTCCAAATCGGGAGTCATACTGTGTGTTACGCCGTTTCCCTGTAATTCCTAGGATATAAAACACACGAAAAAAGTCGTAGAGGTTTACTAAAACCTGTCAAAGAAATGACGATACTAACTTTTGACATTTTTCATTCCATTGAACGCAAGACAATATATTATTGATACAGTATACTGATCGGTGCCATTCTTGCATATAATCACTCAATCCAGTTAGTAACAAGTTAGTGAAAATGGAAAAGCTGTGGAACCTTTAATGTGTAAATGGTTTGGTGTTAGGGTGCAAATCTGTGTTTTTACATTGTTAGTGACAATGTTTATGATTTTAAAGCATCAATATTCACTACAAAAAACTCAATTTTGACTTAATAACTAACAGAGGACAAATTATGCAAAATCTGAATTATTCAACAGTAAATTTTGATAAGCATAAAGAGTCATGATGTGGTTTAAATTCGGAATGTTATGGAGTTCCGTAACCGTAACCGAAACTTTGGGATATCCGAAATAAGAATCTATCCGAAACCGTAACCGAATCTGATATAAAAGTTACGAATAGTTTCGGATAAGGACGGATTTGTATCACAATGAGACATGCACTTTATAAGGCTGAACTGGAAAAATAATCGATGACGAGTTACCATTTACAATATCGGGTTAAGTGGGGTGGTTAGTCGGTTCAAATTCAATTCCAAAAAATCTAATATCCATAACTGAAACTATCCGATAATCCGAAATAATTTCATATTCGTAACCGTAACTGAAACCAATATAATATTATTCAAATATCCGTATCCGTATCCATATCAAAAAAATCCTAATCCTTAACATCTCTAGTTTAAATGCTTGTTTCTAAATTTAAAATATATCTGAACTGTAAAATATCTAATATATATATCACTGCTCAAAGTTCAAAAAAAAGATCCAATATAAATATTTGCCATTAAACTGTAAAAAAAAGTCGTAATGTAATAAATGATGAATTTGAAAAAAAAAACAATTGTTTTTATTGACAATTTAATTTAGTCACAATATAAAATTTAATTAGGTACACAGTCTTTCAATTCATCTGAAAATGATTAGATATTATTCGTCTACAAAATCCCTATTTGCACAAAACTTCAGGGCATTGCTAGGACACAACGATACTTTGGAAGAATGGTTCGAAAATAAATTCGCAGAAATCAATAACTTTTTAATAAGACGGGACTCCTGCTCAGAGTTTTTCAGGAATTTTCAAGCCGATTTCGTTTCGGTTGGACCTGTATATATTCAGATGTTTCCTGGCTTGCAAGAACGTCGGACCTAACTTATCTAGATCTTTATTTATGGGAGTACCTCAAAAATATCCAGTTCAGAGTCATAACAGATTTTAGAAGCAGTTCAAACAAATATACTAGGGCATACTAGTACTGTTTTGGGTTGCACAATTAGACGATCTAACCTATCCTTAAAATATGATATTTATTTGTTGAACTATTTTTGTAACTAATTCAGTAAATACTGCTGTTAATATTTTTAATTAGTGTTTCTTTTACAAATGTGATAATAATTGTTCTTCCCGCGTTCAGCATCGAAACATGGAGATTTTTCTGCATAATTTTATATTTCAAAGTGGATTTACATTTAAAAATGAAAACAAATAGTATGGTATTTAACCAATTGTTGATTGTTCTGATAACACGAAACATCGTACTGAAAATCTGTATTGCTGTCTTGTTCAATCAAAAAAGTAACAAGGAGAAATTATTTTTTGAACCCTTTTCATGTGCTGTTCTCAGCAATATGTGAAAAGCGTAAGAAAATCCAGAGGTATCAATATTAGTTAATGATAATGTAAGCACTATAAAAGTATATAGTAGTATATAAAATATGTATAATAATAAAATTTTAAAAAGTTATTACCCTTACAATATCTAAAATTCCATTACAACTACATTTCTTCCTTTGTAAAAGTGTATAATAAACAATTTTTAATCAGGAAAATTTATATATAATATAGTGAGAAAAAAATCCAACTTGATTGTAACTTTTATGTAATTCCACTTCAAACACAAGAAATAACATTCAATAAAAAATTTGAAATACCAGTACACACCTACTAATTTAATAATATACGTCCGGGTTATGTTCCTATTACATCAAACGCGTATTTTTGATATAGTTTTCAAGTTTTCCTATTCAGAGGTAAGTTACATATTCCTGAAAAGCATTTTTCATGTTAAATTTTACAGAGTCAATAGCCAATTTGACGAAATTAAATAAATAAATCTTTGCTCATAATCCCCAAAAAGAAAACAAGATGTCCCATTCAACTGCTTTTAATTAACAATGTAAAATTACAAATATTCTTAAATTTCACTAACACTATGAATAATATATCACCGTTTTGATATTCCCATTTTTAGTTTATTTTCATACAATTTTGAAATGTTGTGTAATTATTTGTATTATTGTAGGACTAAAATAACAATTAAAATCCTAATTTGCCATGAATTGTCTAACACGATTCTATTACAAAGGGACATATTATATTAATCTAATATTTATTAAATTTCAAACATTTAAATTCAAACATTTAAGAATACAACTTCATAATATCTAAAGTTAAAAATTTGGTATTTATTATGGCCTGGAATGTCGAATGCTTTTTTTATCACAGTGGCCCGTAGCCGATTTTCGAATAATCGTCTTTCAGGGAAATGTCGGTATAACGAAGCAGAGATCAAATACACGACGAAATATTGGAACATTTTTTATATTTCAACAGTTTAAAGATTCGGTGAACTAACAAACCAAAACAATTGTTAGAATAAACCAGAAGAATATTATTAGGAAGACGATGTGTGTCATCTTTAATAAACAATTACTGCAGTAAATTTGTGTAAAAAAAATGTACCTAAACTTATCTATGCGACATTGAAATTTGTCACTTTGAAGGATAATTGCTAACTGTGTATGCAAAAGATCAGAAGGGTATTAAGGATTAATACATTTCAGAGATTCAAAGCACTCATAAAATAATTTTTTCTACATAAGAAACAATCAAAGAAATGTAATTATTAATAGAATGAATTTATGATGCGGACACCTATTTACTATTGTTAAATATATTTCATAACATAATATAAAAAGTTGTGTATTACAAGAAAACTCTAATTTATTTAGTTTTGTAAAACATTTAGGGGTATGCAGAGAAAATTAAAATCTGATTTATGCTAGAGAGCATTTTAATTTAAATACAAAACACAATGTTTTTTTTTAGATTTTGTTAAAGAATAATGAATATCTTCATATAGGAGTTTAGCAATTATGATACTATCTTTTCGAGAGTTTTTAATCCATCGAAGGCAAGACAATATATTGTTTCCAGTAGAGAACTTTCATGTGATTGATAGATCGAATAATTATTTATGAATTTCGCACAAATACCCGAACTTAATATGTTAACGTAAAATGAAAATCGACATTTTGGAGCTTCAGGGAAAACTAGCCAACAGATTAACAATTAATCTATTTGTTATTTGTTTCTTGTGCTTACTATCCCAGGAAAGGGTAAATACAGCACGGCTCTCAATTTAGAATCACCGTGGACTAGTTTTCCCTGAAACTACTACATGTTCAATTTGAGTTAAAATGTTAAACTCAGCCTTAAATGCAATACATAAATAATTATTCGAGATTTTAATCGCCGAGGGAAGCGTAACATTTGAAGACTATCGACTAGAAATAACATATTGTCACATAATCGCTTTGTGGGTTTTAGTTAACATATAAATTTGTTTCGTGTGACTTCTATCATAGGAATCAAATGGAAAAAAAAGCATTACACATGGCATCACTTTTTTTTCTTTTCTTCTAATAACGATTTTCATTGTGCGTTAAATAGTTAAGCTTGGTTATATGTATGAAAAAACATTAATAATTATTGAAGATTTTAATATGTTAAGGGAAGCGCAACTGATGAAGTTTCTCGGCCTGAAGCCATATATTTATTGTCTTCCTTTCGATGGATTGTATAATGTCCAGAAGATAGTATCAAAAAATAATTACCTAATAAAAAAAGTTGAAAAAATATAATTTAATTTAGCATTCGTTGCGTTAAAAATTGAATTTGATACTTAAATCATATATTTAATCTATATATTAATATGTAAAAGGAAATGTTGTACCCCTATTTTAAGAATATTGGTGAATGATGGAGTGTAAGATTTGTCACGGTTAAAATACATAATATTAAAATTTACTTAAAACATATTTATTATATAAACTAAGCCATAGCTTAGTTTAAGAGATTTAATGAAAAAAGTTTTCAACACAATGTCATTTTTTTTAAGATTACCTAATATATTTAAGCATTTTAGATGAAAAAAGTCAAAAAGTAAATGAATCAATTTTGCTTGGTTGTATGTAAAAATTGTCTTTGCCATGTATAATGAGATGATTTAGTTCAACATTTATATAATATTTTCATAGTACCCAAAGCAGAAAAAACTATAGCTCAAAGATGTTTTTGGTCCTAAAATATTCAACTTTCTGTCTGATGAGATTAAAGGGTTAAATTCACTTTCATTATTTAAAAAGAAATCCAAACAGTGGATTCAAAGGGTACAAATGCATGAATATTAAATATTAAAAATATATACAGCTTTTAACATGTTAATAAAATCGTCTTTATAATAAAACATGTTAATTACTAATTTTTTCTGAACTTAGTTTATTTGTAAGCTGAAAGTCGCAAGGTCATTTACCTACTCAGAAGGATTATCCTTCTTTGGGATTTTCATTATATTTGTTTTAACTTATTTTTTAATTAGGAGTACAAACGTGATTTTTTATTAAGACTAATTTTTGAGTTATAAAAACTGTATGATGTTTTTTTTTGTTGTTGTTTGTATCAAAAATGGAAAAAAATATATTATGAGAAACAGCAAATTGAGTAACTGCATAAAATGTCAATAGAAAGTCAATAATTACTTCTTATCATCAGTGAAATAAGTAGTCATGGTGAAGGATTTTTTATTAGTTTTGTTACAAAAAATGTGTCCCTTATTATGTGTCATGTTTTTAGTAATAAAATTTAGGGGTTTTGGAGTTTCCAGTCCCAAATTGCAAAACAATTTAGAAAAAAAGGGTACCTGTCATCTAATGATATTATATTATTATATTATCAAATTAATGTTATTAGCGTTTTTAAAGGTATTTGAAATAATTGAGCAACTAGTGTTTAGTAGATATTCTAATTACGCATGTCATCTGATGGGAAATATTACTACGAACACATCTGAGATCCTTAGAAAGGGTGTGAATTGCCACTTTAGTTGACATGAATAATAAGAAAACACAGGATAATCAAAAATTATCATTATTTTTCGAACTCTTAAGGAACTGTTAGAAATATATAAAAATATCGGATGAAAGGAAATTAAACGAATTATTGGGTTCCATTGAAAAATCAGTTTATCCATGGTTAGTTAACCCTTTCAAAATGGGACTGATGATAACTGGCACGATAAACAGAGTTCATCATAGTCATTCTGGCTCTTGGTAGTATAAAGGGTAGCAAGAGTTATCCCCCCCACTAAATTTTGCTATGGCATCAGACTCTGATATTTAACAGTGTCTAGATGTCAACATTTTGACAAATTTTCGAATAACATAATATATAATAATAGTATACATAAGTCATACTGAAATTGAGTAATCCAGTTTTTTCAATCTCTAACTACACCTCATCCTCTCCTAAGAGCAGAGTTTAAAAATATATATCAGCATAACCACAATATTAGCGAAAGCCTCGTATAAAAGTGGAACAATATCGAATTACTGCAGTTCATATGTACAATTTAACTAATTATACTTATTTACTTCACTAGGTATATTAATAGGGGTACATAACGAGGTTAATAGGCTCATTAATACATATTTCTTTATTTTTTAGGGGTTCTTGCGTAGGGGGTTATTTCAATTTAAAATTTTACTTTTGTTTTACTGTCTCGTAATCAATCTTATTTTAAAATAGATATCTAGATTGAAGGTTACAAATGTAATCTTGTAGGGCCTTTCCTCTTTAGACATAGTATTAATACCCAATGTGGCTTAAAATTTCTAAAGACTCGAATGTTTCATTTTCTTGGTGAGCTATCCAGATATGAGGATGGCCAATATGGTAGCAACCCAATGAATCAGCATGTTATAGTAAAATAAATGTTGAATGGTTCGTCTGCAAACTTTCAACGGAAAAATAACTCCAAGATTTTTGTAGTTTGCATGGTGATGTCACTAGGCCTAACCCAGAATATTTCTTATGAGAATATTGCAAGCAATAAGAAAATTAAACTCTACGTTTTTTTCTATCAGCTATCAAAGCTGTGGTATTTTATTAAATAGATGCATGACAACCTTAGGTTCTGTCTGAAGTTAAATTAGGAAATGTTCCTAAGAAACGGCTTAAGCATAAAATTGTTGATGACGCTATAAGCACCAAAATGTATATTTAGTGAGGTCTTGAGGATGTAAAATACAACTGAATAGATGTGGACAAGAGTGCTGTCTTCTATGGCATTTTTGTTAAGTGTGAGAAATCGAGTACCTAGTACCATTATCATTGTCCCCTTGAAATTAACAGTAAATTTTTATTATTGTACTATTAATTTAAACCCTTTAGACATATAGATACTATAAGACTAACATTCCTATTTAGTAGTATCATTGCAGAGCTTTTCACCTCGGTAATGCTTAATAATAATAATAAGAATTATATATAATTATACCGCGACAATTTAAACAAAATGCAACGGTACCCGAAATCGTCATTATTTTGTCCCCAAACTATACTAAAATAATGCATATTTTAGGGACAGTCCCCAAATTATCATTTCGTATACCGCCAGTTTGCAAAAGGCATGTTTTGGGGACTGTCCTCAAACTCCACGGAGGGCTCAAAGAATGCCTTCGTTAACCGAAAGTTACTTTTTAATAGAAAAAATTGTTTATATAACAATTGAACTATATAGGTATACATAAAATGTGATTTAGAAGCTTTTCCTGTAATAAAATTTTACTGTCCCAAACCATGCGTTTGACTTGACACACACACACACACACACACACACACACACACACACACACACACACACACATATGTACATCATGAGATCAAGAAACTGGCACACGCCATTAAGTCAGAATATGACAAATATCAGACGTCAACGACGCGGCCACCTCCTGTAGCGAAACCTGCTACAACACAGACATCGCCAGTAAAGGTGTCAAACACTCAGACACAAGGTGGACAGCAAAAGGAGGTCCCAAAAACGGCTGCCTCAAAAGCAGCTAACTCAAAACCGGCTGCATCAACACCGGCGGCCCCAAAGCAGGCGGCTTCAATAAAAGTAGCCTCTGTAGCAAGGACCTCGCCACCGAAGGTCTCGCCTTCAGTAGCCTCATCAAGTAAGGCACCACCACTTAAAACTCCTAAACCGGTGCTAGCTAGCAAGCTAAAGCCCGGTAAGGAAGGTTGCCAGAACATCGGGCAAACCACCCAGGCAACAACAAGTAGGGTGGTCAATTCAGAAGCGGAGAGAAACAATGGATTAAAATCCAAGTTTAAAACGCAGACCAAAAACCAACCTGCAAACCAGTCGACTCACTGGCAAGTGGTAAAGAGGAAAAAGGCCCGAGGACCAATAAGCAAAAACCAGCGCCACATTGTACGCTGCTTATAAAGAAAGGCGAGAAGAGCTCCCATGCAGATATCTTGCGAGGTATCAAGAATGATCCCACCTTGCAGGATATAGGCAAAAAAGTCAATAAGATCCGACGAACAGCTAAGGGAGATCTACTTTTGTTATTCGCCAAGGCAGACGCTCAGGAGATGGAGCGCTATTGTAACGCCATCAAGAATAAGCTCCCAAGCGGGGCCACTGTACAATCTCGAATACCGCAAATCGAGATTGAAATTAAAGACTTGGACGAGATCAGTACCAAGGAAGATGTAATAAACCTGCTCAAAGATAATATCGACGGCCTGGCAGAGATCACTGAGGAGGCAGTGAAATCACTTCGACGGGCATATAGATCAACACAAACGGCAGTTGTTTGTCTCCCAGAGGTCCAGGCCAAGAAAGCCATCGCACTTGGAAAGCTGAAACTTGCGTGGGGCACAGTACGTGTTCGCGAGAGGATCAGCCTTCGACGGTGCTTCAAATGCTGGCACTTTGGGCACAACGCCCAGGCGTGCAGAGGCAAGACTGACCGAAGCAGTTGTTGTCACAGATGCGGAGGCGCTGGTCACAATGCCTCGGCTTGTCAACAACCTGCCAAGTGCTTACTCTGCAAAGAGAAAGATAGTAGGTCAGACTGCCGGCACGTTGCGGGTAGTTGGAAATGTCCGATCTACCAACAGGCGATGAGAGCAGCACAAGCCCGTAAATGAAAGTACTGCAACTCAACCTCAACCATTGCGAAGCAGCCCAAGACCTACTGGTACAGCGGGTGCGGGAATTGGATTGCGACGTAGCCATAATCTGCGAGCAGTACAAAAACTTCGACACCCTGTCCTGGGTAAATGACACAACGGACAGAGCAGCGATATGGGCTTGCGGTAAACTTCCGTTCCAACAACTCCCAAATACCCCCGAACCATGGCTTGTGAGAGCCAAAGTGGGAGGGGTTCACTTCTATAGCTGCTATGCACCTCCTAGTGCACAGCTCGAGGAGTTGAGTTATTCTTGGACACCTTGGCGGAGGATGTACGGAAGCGTGAATCGGTCGCCATCGCAGGAGATTTCAACGCCTGGGCAATTGACTGGGGATGCCGAGAAACGAAGCGCGAGAGGACGAGCTCTCCTTGAGACCATGTCTTCGCTCAACCTGGTACTCCTCAACACAGGAGCCGTAAGCACATATCGCAAAGGCACAGCCAGCTCCATTATCGATGTGACATTCGTTAGCAGCAACCTAATTAAAGGGGGCTGTGAGTGGCGGGTCGATGAGGAGTTTACTAATAGCGACCACCAAGCTATTATATGGGAAATCAACACCACTCCCAAACGAAGATTGTGTGTCAGTCGTGCGAGGTCACAGCCAGTCGGTTGGAACAAAAATGCTTTCGATGCTGATTCATTCGCCTTGGTTATGGAGCAGGAACCATTGTCAATAGCAACAAGCGCAGAAGCCACTGCCAAAGAGGTAATGACAAGCGTTGTCAAGTCCTGCGATGCATCCATGCCAAGGAGACGGCAGAACAACAGCCGCCCACCAGTTTACTGGTGGAATGACACGATCTCACAACACCGACGAGAGTGTCTCAAAGCACGAAGGCTGCATCAACGAGCACGGAGACGCGACAGGGTCACAACAGAAGAATTAAGGCTCGACTATGAGATCAAAAGACAACAACTACGAAGAGCCATTTCTCTCAAGCAAGAGATCCTACTGGAAGGAGTTGTGTGACGAAGTTGACCAAGATCCATGGGGAAAACCGTATAAAATCGTGATGCATAAAATCAAGGCCACCCCCATGACATCAACGAACTGCCCCGAATCATTGCACCGCATTGTCACTCACTTGTTTCCTGCGAAGCCTGAGCTACCCGCTTATCCTTCGTGGCAGGTGAGGGACGAAGATATACCATCAGTGACTATGAATGAGCTGATGGGCGCGTGCAAGCCGGCTCCAAAATTGTAAGGCTCCCGGTCCAGATGGCATACCTAACATCGCGCTAAAATGCGCCATAGCCAATAGGCCTGACATGTTTTCTACACATGTATGAGACCTGCCTAAAGCAGGGGGTTTTCCCGACTAAGTGGAAAAAGCAGAGGCTTGTGCTCCTACCTAAAGGGGGAAAGAAACCTCCAGACGAACCGTCATCATATCGTCCCCTCTGTATGTTGGACTCTGCGGGAAAACTCCTTGAAAGAATAATAGCAGATAGGCTGGAGCCCTACGTTGAGCCGAAACTTTCCACCAACCAATTCGGGTTCAGAAAGGGAGATCAACCATCGATGCCGTGACACTCGTTACCAACATCGCCAGAGAGGCTATCTCGGGAAAGAGATGGAGAAGAGGTGGAAAAAAGTACTGTCTAATAGCCACCCTGGATATCAAGAACGCCTTTAACTCGGCCCGCTGGGACCGCATTTTGGAGGCTCTTGCCAGGATGGAAGTTCCGCAGTACTTGCGCAGAATGGTTTCAGCGTATTTCAAGGACCGCATCTTGTTGTACCAAACTGAAAATGGGCAAGTAGACTATAAGATCACAGGAGGTGTACCTCAGGGCTCTGTTCTTGGCCCCCTCTTATGGAACGTAATGTACAACGACCTGCTCCTGCTCGGTCTGCCTGAGGGCGTCAGGCTAGTGGCATTCGCCGATGATGTGGCATTGATCATAGTGCGCAAGCACATAGAGGAGATACAAACAACCTTCTCATTCGCTATAGCCACAATTCAGCATTGGATGCTCGCAGCGGACTTGAGTTTAGCAGAACAAAAGACCGAAACACTTCTTGTTAGCAGTCGAAAGGCAAGGGAAACCATCACCCTCAAAATAGGCGACACCTACATACAGTCGCAGCCCTTCATCAGCTATTTGGGGGTGCTCCTGGACGCACGGCTCAACTTCAAAGAGCACATAATCGCGGCCAGCAAGAAAGCAGCTGGGGTACAGGGGGCATTATCTAGAATAATGCCGAATGTCGGAGGCCCTAGACAGATAAGAAGACAGCTACTGGCAACAGTAACTACTTCTGTTTTGTTGTACGGGGCACCGGTATGGGAGAAATCGCTCGAGCTACCATCGTACCGCCGGAAAATGAAATCAGTCCAGCGGCTCTCAGCGATTCGAGTGGCATCATCCTACCGCACTGTGTCTTACGAGGCGGTGAGTGTGATTGCTTCTACCCTACCAATCGACATCCTGGCTGCAGAAAGGGGACGGCTTTATCGCAGAAAGTTAGAGAAAGACCAACCGACAGGAAACAGCGATGAAAGAGCCATGAGTCTAGGGCAATGGCAGGAGAGGTGGGACAGCTCTACTAAAGGCCGGTGGACATATCGATTGATACCTAACATCAGTCGTTGGGTCAACCGCCAGCATGGGGAGGTTGGGTTTTACATCACTCAACTCCTGACTGGGCATGGATGCTTTCGAGCATACCTGCACAGGTTCAGGAGGGCAAACTCTCCAAACTGCCCACACTGTACGGACGTGGTAGAGGACGCGGAACACGTGTTCTTCTCCTGCCCCCGGTTTCAGGATCAACGTGCTGAAGTGGAGAGGATTCTGGAGACTAATATCGTTCCAGAACAATTAGTAGAAGCCATGCTGAAGGGCCCCCAAGCCTGGAACTTGGTATCAGATTACGCGGAGACTATCCTTAAAGAGCTCCGCAATACCTTCGAGGAGTAGGCTTTAGAGGCTTTCAATGTAAGAGCAGTTAACATCTGCAATGAACCACCCTTGCGAAGTAGTATTGACAAAGAGTGCCGCAGGGGACCATGGTTGTAGGAGAAAGAGGTTAGGGTTTTAGCGGGTATACGGTATACTGGTTTCAATGCAACGATTTACTCTTGCTTTGAAGTCATTGCATCGGGAGTCCCGCACGACGGCTAGCACGTGCTAGTTAAGTACGCAATGTATTTCCCCCCTCTTCGGATAAAAAAAAAAAAAAAAAAAAAAAAAAAAAAAAAAAAAAAAAAACACACACACATATCGCAAAGGCACAGCCAGCTCCATTATCGATGTGACATTCGTTAGCAGCAACCTAATTAAAGGGGGCTGTGAGTGGCGGGTCGATGAGGAGTTTACTAATAGCGACCACCAAGCTATTATATGGGAAATCAACACCACTCCCAAACGAAGATTGTGTGTCAGTCGTGCGAGGCCACAGCCAGTCGGTTGGAACAAAAATGCTTTCGATGCTGATTCATTCGCCTTGTTATGGAGCAGGAACCATTGTCAATAGCAACAAGCGCAGAAGCCACTGCCAAAGAGGTAATGACAAGCGTTGTCAAGTCCTGTGATGCTTCCATGCCAAGGAGACGGCAGAACAACAGCCGCCCACCAGTTTACTGGTGGAACGACACGATCTCACAACACCGACGAGAGTGTCTCAAAGCACGAAGGCTGCATCAACGAGCACGGAGACGCGACAGGGTCACAACAGAAGAACTAAGGCTCGACTATGAGATCAAAAGACAACAACTACGAAGAGCCATTCTCTCAAGCAAGAGATCCTACTGGAAGGAGTTGTGTGACGAGGTTAATCAAGATCCATGGGGAAAACCGTATAAAATCGTGATGCATAAAATTAAGGCCCCTCCCATGACATCAACGAACTGCCCCGAATCATTGCACCGCATTGTCACTCACTTGTTTCCTGCGAAGCCTGAGCTACCCGCTTATCCTTCGTGGCAGGTGAGGGACGAAGATATACCATCAGTGACTATGAATGAGCTGATGGGCGCGTGCAACCGGCTCCAAAACGGTAAGGCTCCCGGTCCAGATGGCATACCTAACATCGCGCTAAAATGCGCCATAGCCAATAGGCCTGACATGTTTTTACACATGTATGAGACCTGCCTAAAGCAGGGGGTTTTCCCGACTAAGTGGAAAAAGCAGAGGCTTGTGCTCCTCCCTAAAGGGGGAAAGAAACCTCCCGACGAACCGTCATCATATCGTCCCCTCTGTATGTTGGACTCTGCGGGAAAACTCCTTGAAAGGATAATAGCAGATAGGCTGGAACCCTACGTTGAGCCGAAACTTTCCACCAACCAATTCGGGTTCAGAAAGGGGAGATCAACCATCGATGCCGTGACACTCGTTACCAACATCGCCAGAGAGGCTATCTCGGGAAAGAGATGGAGAAGAGGTGGAAAAAAGTACTGTCTAATAGCCACCCTGGATATCAAGAACGCCTTTAACTCGGCCCGCTGGGACCGCATTTTGGAGGCTCTTGCCAGGATGGAAGTTCCGCAGTACTTGCGCAGAATGGTTTCAGCGTATTTCAAGGACCGCATCTTGTTGTACCAAACTGAAAATGGGCAAGTAGACTATAAGATCACAGGAGGTGTACCTCAGGGCTCTGTTCTTGGCCCCCTCTTATGGAACGTAATGTACAACGACCTGCTCCTGCTCGGTCTGCCTGAGGGCGTCAGGCTAGTGGCATTCGCCGATGATGTGGCATTGATCATAGTGCGCAAGCACATAGAGGAGATACAAACAACCTTCTCATTCGCTATAGCCACAATTCAGCATTGGATGCTCTCAGCGGACTTGAGTTTAGCAGAGCAAAAGACCGAAACACTTCTTGTTAGCAGTCGAAAGGCAAGGGAAACCATCACCCTCAAAATAGGCGACACCTACATACAGTCGCAGCCCTTCATCAGCTATTTGGGGGTGCTCCTGGACACACGGCTCAACTTCAAAGAGCACATAATCGCGGCCAGCAAGAAAGCAGCTGGGGTACAGGGGGCATTATCTAGAATAATGCCGAATGTCGGAGGCCCTAGACAGATAAGAAGACAGCTACTGGCAACAGTAACTACTTCTGTTTTGTTGTACGGGGCACCGGTATGGGAGAAATCGCTCGAGCTACCATCGTACCGCCGGAAAATGAAATCAGTCCAGCGGCTCTCAGCGATTCGAGTGGCATCATCCTACCGCACTGTGTCTTACGAGGCGGTGAGTGTGATTGCCTCTACCCTACCAATCGACATCCTGGCTGCAGAAAGGGGACGGCTTTATCGCAGAAAGTTAGAGAAAGACCAACCGACAAGAAACAGCGATGAAAGAGCCATGAGTCTAGGGCAATGGCAGGAGAGGTGGGACAGCTCTACTAAAGGCCGGTGGACATATCGATTGATACCTAACATCAGTCGTTGGGTCAACCGCCAGCATGGGGAGGTTGGGTTCTACATCACTCAACTCCTGACTGGACATGGATGCTTTCGAGCATACCTGCACAGGTTCAGGAGGGCAAACTCCCCAAACTGCCCACACTGTACGGACGTGATAGAGGACGCGGAACACGTGTTCTTCTCCTGCCCCCGGTTTCAGGATCAACGTGCTGAAGTGGAGAGGATTCTGGAGACTAATATCGTTCCAGAACAATTAGTAGAAGCCATGCTGAAGGGCCCCAAGCCTGGAACTTGGTATCAGATTACGCGGAGACTATCCTCAAAGAACTCCGCAATACGTTCGAGGAGTAGGCTTTAGAGGCTTCCAATGTAAGAGCAGTAAACATCTGCAATGAACCACCCTTGCGAAGTAGTATTGACAAAGAGTGCCGCAGGGGACATGGTTGTAGGAGAAAGAGGTTAGGGTTTTAGCGGGTATACGGTATACTGGTTTCAATGCAACGATTTACTCTTGCTTTGAAGTCATTGTATCGGGAGTCCCGCACGACGGCCAGCACGTGCTAGCTAAGTACGGAATGTATTTCCCCCCTCTTCGGATAAAAAAAAAAAAAAAAAAAAAAAAAAAAAAAAAAAAAAAAAAAAAAAAAAAAAACACCCGGGGTGGTTGTTGGTCCACTACCGGGCGCCTCCCCAGGTGGCGGATAGGGGAACGCTCTCCAGCAATGGGGAGTACTGAGGATTTCCTCAGGGCGGACCAAAATCAGATAGGGGAAGGAACCCCGAAAATAAACCATTTATGGATATGGGTGATAAGGTGAACTTAATACCCCAGGTGGGTACCTCTGCAGAGGATAATCCCGCCACCGGTTCCGATCGAGTGAAAGCCTCGGTGGCCGGTGCACGCTCCACGGATTCTGGGGGGAGCGAATTATCACTGGTTCCGTCACATAGTGACAAGAAGAAGAACACTAGTAATGGTACAACATCGACCATTACAACTAGAGCTGGCAGCAAGACACTATCCAGCCAGATCCTCCAAAAGGCGAATAGTGGAGTTGACGTCCAACAAAGGGCAACAAATGAGAGTGGCGCTCCAAACAAATTAGGAGCAAAGATCGATGAGCTCTTGAAGTTCATTGGGCCTAGGCACAATGTACATCATGAGATCAAGAAACTGGCACACGCCATTAAGTCAGAATATGACAAATATCAGACGTCAACGACGCGGCCACCTCCTGTAGCGAAACCTGCTACAACACAGACATCGCCAGTAAAGGTGTCAAACACTCAGACACAAGGTGGACAGCAAAAGGAGGTCCCAAAAGCGGCTGCCTCAAAAGCAGCTAACTCAAAACCGGCTGCATCAACACCGGCGGCCCCAAAGCAGGCGGCTTCAATAAAAGTAGCCTCTGTAGCAAGGACCTCGCCACCGAAGGTCTCGCCTTCAGTAGCCTCATCAAGTAAGGCACCACCACTTAAAACTCTTAAACCGGTGCTAGCTAGCAAGCTAAAGCCCGGTAAAGAAGGTTGCCAGAACATCGGGCAAACCACCCAGGGAACAACAAGTAGGGTGGTCAATTCAGAAGCGGAGAGAAACAATGGATTAAAATCCAAGTTTAAACCGCAGACCAAAAACCAACCTTCAAACCAGTCGACTGACTGGCAAGTGGTAAAGAGGAAAAAGGCCCCGAGGACCAATAAGCAAAAACCAGCGCCACATTGTACGCTGCTTATAAAGAAAGGCGAGAAGAGCTCCCATGCAGATATCTTGCGAGGTATCAAGAATGATCCCACCTTGCAGGATATAGGCAAAAAAGTCAATAAGATCCGACGAACAGCTAAGGGAGATCTCCTTTTGTTATTCGCGAAGGCAGACGCTCAGGAGATGGAGCGCTATTGTAACGCCATCAAGAATAAGCTCCCAAGCGGGGCCACTGTACAATCTCGAATACCGCAAATCGAGATTGAAATTAAAGACCTGGACGAGATCAGTACCAAGGAAGAGGTAGTAAACCTGCTCAAAGATAATATCGACGGCCTGGCAGAGATCACTGAGGAGGCAGTGAAATCACTTCGACGGGCATATAGATCAACACAAACGGCAGTTGTTTGTCTCCCAGAGGTCCAGGCCAAGAAAGCCATCGCACTTGGAAAGCTGAAACTTGCGTGGGGCACAGTACGTGTTCGCGAGAGGATCAGCCTTCGACGGTGCTTCAAATGCTGGCACTTTGGGCACAACGCCCAGGCGTGCAGAGGCAAGACTGACCGAAGCAGTTGTTGTCACAGATGCGGAGGCGCTGGTCACAATGCCTCGGCTTGTCAACAACCTGCCAAGTGCTTACTCTGCAAAGAGAAAGATAGTAGGTCAGACTGCCGGCACGTTGCGGGTAGTTGGAAATGTCCGATCTACCAACAGGCGATGAGAGCAGCACAAGCCCGTAAATGAAAGTACTGCAACTCAACCTCAACCATTGCGAAGCAGCCCAAGACCTACTGGTACAGCGGGTGCGGGAATTGGATTGCGACGTAGCCATAATCTGCGAGCAGTACAAAAACTTCGACACCCTGTCCTGGGTAAATGACACAACGGACAGAGCAGCGATATGGGCTTGCGGTAAACTTCCGTTCCAACAACTCCCAAATACCCCCGAACCATGGCTTGTGAGAGCCAAAGTGGGAGGGGTTCACTTCTATAGCTGCTATGCACCTCCTAGTGCACAGCTCGAGGAGTTCGAGTTATTCTTGGACACCTTGGCGGAGGATGTACGGAAGCGTGAATCGGTCGCCATCGCAGGAGATTTCAACGCCTGGGCAATTGACTGGGGATGTCGGGAAACGAGCGCGAGAGGACGAGCTCTCCTTGAGACCATGTCTTCGCTCAACCTGGTACTCCTCAACACAGGAGCCGTAAGCACATATCGCAAAGGCACAGCCAGCTCCATTATCAACGTGACATTCGTTAGCAGCAACCTAATTAAAGGGGGCTGTGAGTGGCGGGTCGATGAAGAGTTTACTAATAGCGACCACCAAGCTATTATTTGGGAAATCAACACCACTCCCAAACGAAGAAGATTGTGTGTCAGTCGTGCGAGGTCACAGCCAGTCGGTTGGAACAAAAATGCTTTCGATGCTGATTCATTCGCCTTGGTTATGGAGCAGGAACCATTGTCAATAGCAACAAGCGCAGAAACCACTGCCAAAGAGGTAATGACAAGCGTTGTCAAGTCCTGCGATGCATCCATGCCAAGGAGACGGCAGAACAACAGCCGCCCACCAGTTTACTGGTGGAACGACACGATCTCACAACACCGACGAGAGTGTCTCAAAGCACGAAGGCTGCATCAACGAGCACGGAGACGCGACAGGGTCACAACAGAAGAACTAAGGCTCGACTATGAGATCAAAAGACAACAACTACGAAGAGCCATTCTCTCAAGCAAGAGATCCTACTGGAAGGAGTTGTGTGACGAAGTTGATCAAGATCCATGGGGAAAACCGTATAAAATCGTGATGCATAAAATTAAGGCCCCCCCATGACATCAACGAACTGCCCCGAATCATTGCACCGCATTGTCACTCACTTGTTTCCTGCGAAGCCTGAGCTACCCGCTTATCCTGCGTGGCAGGTGAGGGACGAAGATATACCATCAGTGACTATGAATGAGCTGATGGGCGCGTGCAACCGGCTCCAAAACGGTAAGGCTCCCGGTCCAGATGGCATACCTAACATCGCGCTAAAATGCGCCATAGCCAATAGGCCTGACATGTTTCTACATATGTATGAGACCTGCCTAAAGCAGGGGGTTTTCCCGACTAAGTGGAAAAAGCAGAGGCTTGTGCTCCTACCTAAAGGGAGAAAGAAACCTCCAGACGAACCGTCATCATATCGTCCCCTCTGTATGTTGGACTCTGCGGGAAAACTTCTTGAAAGAATAATAGCAGATAGGCTGGAGCCCTACGTTGAGCCGAAACTTTCCACCAACCAATTCGGGTTCAGAAAGTGGAGATCAACCATCGATGCCGTGACACTCGTTACCAACATCGCCAGAGAGGCAATTTCGGGAAAGAGATGGAGAAGAGGTGGGAAAAAGTACTGTCTAATAGCCACCCTGGATATCAAGAACGCCTTTAACTCGGTCCGCTGGGACCGCATTTTGGAGGCTCTTGCCAGGATGGAAGTTCCGCAGTACTTGCGCAGAATGGTTTCAGCGTATTTCAAGGACCGCATCTTGTTGTACCAAACTGAAAATGGGCAAGTAGACTATAAGATCACAGGAGGTGTACCTCAGGGCTCTGTTCTTGGCCCCCTCTTATGGAACGTAATGTACAACGACCTGCTCCTGCTCGGTCTGCCTGAGGGCGTCAGGCTAGTGGCATTCGCCGATGATGTGGCATTGATCATAGTGCGCAAGCACATAGAGGAGATACAAACAACCTTCTCATTCGCTATAGCCACAATTCAGCATTGGATGCTCGCAGCGGACTTGAGTTTAGCAGAGCAAAAGACCGAAACACTTCTTGTTAGCAGTCGAAAGGCAAGGGAAACCATCACCCTCAAAATAGGCGACATTTACATACAGTCGCAGCCCTTCATCAGCTATTTGGGGGTGCTCCTGGACTCAAGGCTCAACTTCAAAGAGCACATAATCGCGGCCAGCAAGAAAGCAGCTGGGGTACAGGGGGCATTATCTAGAATAATGCCGAATGTCGGAGGCCCTAGACAGATAAGAAGACAGCTACTGGCAACAGTGACTACTTCTGTTTTGTTGTACGGGGCACCGGTATGGGAGAAATCGCTCGAGCTACCATCGTACCGCCGGAAAATGAAATCAGTCCAGCGGCTCTCAGCGATTCGAGTGGCATCATCCTACCGCACAGTGTCTTACGAGGCGGTGAGTGTGATTGCCTCTACCCTGCCAATCGACATCCTGGCTGCAGAAAGGGGACGGCTTTATCGCAGAAAGTTAGAAAAAGACCAGCCGACAGGAAACAGCGATGAAAGGGCATGAGTCTAGGGCAATGGCAGGAGAGGTGGGACAGCTCTACTAAAGGCCGGTGGACATATCGATTGATACCTAACATCAGTCGTTGGGTCAACCGCCAGCATGGGGAGGTTGGGTTTTACATCACTCAACTCCTGACTGGACATGGATGCTTTCGAGCATACCTGCACAGGTTCAGGAGGGCAAACTCCCCAAACTGCCCACACTGTACGGACGTGGTAGAGGACGCGGAACACGTGTTCTTCTCCTGCCCCCGGTTTCAGGATCAACGTGCTGAAGTGGAGAGGATTCTGGAGACTAATATCGTTCCAGAACAATTAGTAGAAGCCATGCTGAAGGGCCCCCAAGCCTGGAAGTCGGTATCAGATTACGCGGAGACTATCCTCAAAGAAATCCGTTATACGTTCGAGGAGTAGGCTTTAGAGGCTTCCAATGTAAGAGCAGTAAACATCTGCAATGAACCACCCTTGCGAAGTAGTATTGAGTAAGAGTGCCGCAGGGGACCATGGTTGTAGGAGAAAGAGGTTAGGGTTTTAGCGGGTATACGGTATACTGGTTTCAATGCAACGATTTACTCTTGCTTTGAAGTCATTGTATCGGGAGTCCCGCACGACGGCCAGCACGTGCTAGCTAAGTACGGAATGTATTTCCCCCCTCCTCGGATAAAAAAAAAAAAAAAAAACACACACACACACACACACACCCGGGGTGGTTGTTGGTCCACTACCGGGCGCCTCCCCAGGTGGCGGATAGGGGAACGCTCTCCAGCAATGGGGAGTACTGAGGATTTCCTCAGGGCGGACCAAAATCAGATAGGGGAAGGAACCCCGAAAATAAACCATTTATGGATATGGGTGATAAGGTGAACTTAATACCCCAGGTGGGTACCTCGGCAGAGGATAATCCCACCACCGGTTCCGATCGAGTGAAAGCCTCGGTGGCCGGTGCACGCTCCACGGATTCTGGGGGGAGCGAATTATCACTGGTTCCGTCACATAGTGACAAGAAGAAGAAGAACACCGTTAATGGTACAACATCGACCATTAAAACTAGAGCTGGCAGCAATACACTATTCAGCCAAGTCCTCCAAAAGGCGAATAGTGGAGTTGACGTCCCCCAAAGGGCAACAGATGAGAGTGGCGCTCCAAACAAATTAGGAGCAAAGATCGATGAGCTCTTGACGTTCATTGGGCCTAGGCACAATGTACATCATGAGATCAAGAAACTGGCACACGCCATTAAGTCAGAATATGACAAATATCTGACGTCAACGACGCAGCCATCTCCTGTAGCGAAACCTGCTACAACACAGACATCGCCAGTAAAGGTGTCAAACACTCAGACACAAGGTGAAAAGCAAAAGGAGGTCCCAAAAGCGGCTGCCTCAAAAGCAGCTAACTCAAAACCGGCTGCATCAACACCGGCGGCCCCAAAGCAGGCGGCTTCAATAAAAGTAGCCTCTGTAGCAAGGACCTCACCACCGAAGGCCTCGCCTTCAGTAGCCTCATCAAGTAAGGCACCACCACTTAAAACTCTTAAACCGGTGCTAGCTAGCAAGCTAAAGCCCGGTAAAGAAGGTTGCCAGAACATCGGGCAAACCACCCAGGCAACAACAAGTAGGGTGGTCAATTCAGAAGCGGAGAGAAACAATGGATTAAAATCCAAGTTTAAACCGCAGACCAAAAACCAACCTTCAAACCAGTTGACTGACTGGCAAGTGGTAAAGAGGAAAAAGGCCCCGAGGACCAATAAGCAAAAACCAGCGCCACATTGTACGCTGCTTATAAAGAAAGGCGAGAAGAGCTCCCATGCAGATATCTTGCGAGATATCAAAAATGATCCCACCTTGCAGGATATAGGCAAAAAAGTCAATAAGATCCGACGAACAGCTAAGGGAGATCTCCTGTTTTTATTCGCGAAGGCAGACGCTCAGGAGATGGAGCGCTACTGTAACGCCATCAAGAATAAGCTCCCAAGTGGGGCCACTGTACAATCTCGAATACCGCAAATCGAGATTGAAATTAAAGACCTGGATGAGATCAGTACAAAGGAAGACGTGGTAAAGCTGCTCAAAGATAATATCGACGGCCTGGCAGAGATCACTGAGGAGGCAGTGAAATCACTTCGAGGGGCATATAGATCAACACAAACGGCAGTTGTTTGTCTCCCAGAGGTCCAGGCCAAGAAATCCATCGCACTTGGAAAGCTGAAACTTGCGTGGGGCACAGTACGTGTTCGCGAGAGGATCAGCCTTCGATGGTGCTTCAAATGCTGGCACTTTGGGCACAACGCCCAGGCGTGCAGAGGCAAGACTGACCGAAGCAGTTGTTGTCACAGATGCGGAGGCGCTGGTCACAATGCCTCGGCTTGTCAACAACCTGCCAAGTGCTTACTCTGCAAAGAGAAAGATAGTAGGTCAGACTGCCGGCACGTTGCGGGTAGTTGGAAATGTCCGATCTACCAACAGGCGATGAGAGCAGCACAAGCCCGTAAATGAAAGTACTGCAACTCAACCTCAACCATTGCGAAGCAGCCCAAGACCTACTGGTACAGCGGGTGCGGGAATTGGATTGCGACGTAGCCATAATCTGCGAGCAGTACAAAAACTTCGACACCCTGTCCTGGGTAAATGACACAACGGACAGAGCAGCGATATGGGCTTGCGGTAAACTCCCGTTCCAACAATTCCCAAATACCCCCGAACCATGGCTTGTGAGAGCCAAAGTGGGAGGGGTTCACTTCTATAGCTGCTATGCACCTCCTAGTGCACAGCTCGAGGAGTTCGAGTAATTCTTGGACACCTTGGCGGAGGATGTACGGAAGCGTGAATCGGTCGCCATCGCAGGAGATTTCAACGCCTGGGCAATTGACTGGGGATGTCGGGAAACGAGCGCGAGAGGACGAGCTCTCCTTGAGACCATGTCTTCGCTCAACCTGGTACTCCTCAACACAGGAGCCGTAAGCACATATCGCAAAGGCACAGCCAGCTCAATTATCGATGTGACATTCGTTAGCAGCAACCTAATTAAAGGGGGCTGTGAGTGGCGGGTCGATGAGGAGTTTACTAATAGCGACCACCAAGCTATTATATGGGAAATCAACACCACTCCCAAACGAAGATTGTGTGTCAGTCGTGCGAGGTCACAGCCAGTCGGTTGGAACAAAAATGCTTTCGATGCTGATTCATTCGCCTTGGTTATGGAGCAGCAAGTCCTGCGAAACTTCCATGCCAAGGAGACGGCAGAACAACAGCCGCCCACCAGTTTACTGGTGGAACGACACGATCTCACAACACCGACGAGAGTGTCTCAAAGCACGAAGGCTGCATCAACGAGCACGGAGACGCGACAGGGTCACAACAGAAGAACTAAGGCTCGACTATGAGATCAAAAGAAAACAACTACGAAGAGCCATTCTCTCAAGCAAGAGATCCTACTGGAAGGAGTTGTGTGACGAAGTTAATCAAGATCCATGGGGAAAACCGTATAAAATCGTGATGCATAAAATTAAGGCCCATCCCATGACATCAACGAACTGCCCCGAATCATTGCACCGCATTGTCACTCACTTGTTTCCTGAAAAGCCTGAGCTACCCGCTAATCCTTCGTGGCAGGTGAGGGACGAAGATATACCATCAGTGACTATGAGTGAGCTGATGGGCGCGTGCAACCGGCTCCAAAACGGTAAGGCTCCCGGTCTAGATGGCATACCTAACATCGCGCTAAAATGCGCCATAGCCAATAGGCCTGACATGTTTCTACACATGTATGAGACCTGCCTAAAGCAGGGGGTTTTCCCGACTAAGTGGAAAAAGCAGAGGCTTGTGCTCCTCCCTAAAGGGGGAAAGAAACCTCCCGACGAAACGTCATCATATCGTCCCCTCTGTATGTTGGACTCTGCGGGAAAACTCCTTGAAAGGATAATAGCAGATAGGCTGGAGCCCTACGTTGAGCCGAAACTTTCCACCAACCAATTCGGGTTCAGAAAGGGGAGATCAACCATCGATGCCGTGACACTCGTTACCAACATCGCCAGAGAGGCTATCTCGGGAAAGAGATGGAGAAGAGGTGGAAAAAAGTACTGTCTAATAGCCACCCTGGATATCAAGAACGCCTTTAACTCGGCCCGCTGGGACCGCATTTTGGAGGCTCTTGCCAGGATGGATGTTCCGCAGTACTTGCGCAGAATGGTTTCAGCCTATTTCAAGGACCGCATCTTGTTGTACCAAACTGAAAATGGGCAAGTAGACTATAAGATCACAGGAGGTGTACCTCAGGGCTCTGTTCTGGGCCCCCTCTTATGGAACGTAATGTACAACGACCTGCTCCTGCTCGGTCTGCCTGAGGGCGTCAGGCTAGTGGCATTCGCCGATGATGTGGCATTGATCATAGTGCGCAAGCACATAGAGGAGATACAAACAACCTTCTCATTCGCTATAGCCACAATTCAGCATTGGATGCTCGCAGCGGACTTGAGTTTAGCAGAACAAAAGACCGAAACACTTCTTGTTAGCAGTCGAAAGGCAAGAGAAACCATCACCCTCAAAATAGGCGACTCCTACATACAGTCGCAGCCCTTCATCAGCTATTTGGGGGTGCTCCTGGACACACGGCTCAACTTCAAAGAGCACATAATTGCGGCCAGCAAGAAAGCAGCTGGGGTACAGGGGGCATTATCTAGAATAATGCCGAATGTCGGAGGCCCTAGACAGATAAGAAGACAGCTACTGGCAACAGTAACTACTTCTGTTTTGTTGTACGGGGCACCGGTATGGGAGAAATCGCTCGAGCTACCATCGTACCGCCGGAAAATGAAATCAGTCCAGCGGCTCTCAGCGATTCGAGTGGCATCATCCTACCGCACTGTGTCTTACGAGGCGGTGAGTGTGATTGCCTCTACCCTACCAATCGACATCTTGGCTGCAGAAAGGGGACGGCTTTATCGCAGAAAGTTAGAGAAAGACCAACCGACAGGAAACAGCGATGAAAGAGCCATGAGTCTAAGGCAATGGCAGGAGAGGTGGAACAGCTCTACTATAGGAAGGTGGACATATCGATTGATACGTAACATCTGTCGTTGGGTCAACCGCCAGCATGGGGAGGTTGGGTTCTACATCACTCAACTCCTGACTGGACATGGATGCTTTCGAGCATACCTGCACAGGTTCAGGAGGGCAAACTCCCCAAACTGCCCACACTGTACGGACGTGATAGAGGACGCGGAACACGTGTTCTTCTCCTGCCCCCGGTTTCAGGATCAACGTGCTGAAGTGGAGAGGATTCTGGAGACTAATATCGTTCCAGAACAATTAGTAGAAGCCATGCTGAAGGGCCCCCAAGCCTGGAACTTGGTATCAGATTACGCGGAGACTACCCTCAAAGAACTCCGCAATACGTTCGAGGAGTAGGCTTTAGAGGCTTTCAATGTAAGAGCAGTAAACATCTGCAATGAACCACCCTTGCGAAGTAGTATTGACTAAGAGTGCCGCAGGGGATCATGGTTGTAGGAGAAAGAGGTTAGGGTTTTAGCGGGTATACGGTATACTGGTTTCAATGCAACGATTTACTCTTGCTTTGAAGTCATTACATCGGGAGTCCCGCACGACGGCCAGCACGTGCTAGCTAAGTACGGAATGTATTTCTCCCCTCTTCGGATAAAAAAAAAACACACACACACACACACATATATATATATATATATATATATATATATATATATATATATATATCGGCCAAAGCCGACCCTGTTTCATTTCAGTACGACACCGATCGCTTCTAAGATAAAAAAATGTTCTCGAAATGGCTCGGTGGCTGTGGAGTTGATGATTAATTATACTGGTTTTAAAAGGAAGCAGTCCAAGATCGCAAGTCAGTTATACAGCGACGACTAGCATATATTGTAATGTTATTGTGAATCAGCTGTTCTGTATAATTTGATGTAAATAAAAGTTCTAGAAAAGTGAAAGTGAATATTAGTTTTATAATTTTAAATTGAACCCACGGACTATATAACAAATTTGGTGATCAGAAGTCCAGGATTAAGTGTAGTTAAAATCGTAATTTGATTTATGGAAACCCGTAGCATGGAAAAAATGGACGAAACTACCAAAAAATAGTCAAGCAGGTTACGGAGGGACTAGACGAAAAAATAGCCCAGATTCTAGAAAAACGTGACAAGAAGGAGAAACAACATCATGAAGAAATTCAACAAAGGTTAGTAAAATCTTTTGATGAAAAACATAAAATAGAATTAGAAAATCTTGTCACTACAATGGAAGAAAAACAACAAAATCTAGTTTCCACGATGAAAAGTGAACAACATAATTTAATTGAAGGATTATTCCCAAAATTTGAACAAAAACAAGATCACATTGAATTAAAACTGAAGAAAAAGACAACTGCAATTTGAACAATTAATGCAAATTGTATCGCAAGTTAATGAAACACTTAATGAAAGAATGCAAATAGTTGAATCCGACATAAAAGAAATAAATGACGACATAAAAATTCTAAAAAGTAATGTGGAGACTCTTGAAATCAAAGTAGACGACATCGATTCCATCCAGAGCCAGGTGAAATTTGAAATCAGTTCCATTAAAAACACGGTACAAAGTGAAGTACAAGATAAAATCAGTGCCATCCAAAATAAGGTAGAAACAGAAATCAAAAAAATGCAATAGGATTTACAGCGAGGAAAATACCAGCACACCGTGAGTACCAGAGGTTCCTTTAGTAAACCACCCACATTCGACGGCAGTTCATCTTGGCCCATGTATAAACGCCAATTTGAGGCCGTGGCTACAGCTAATGGATGGGATAATCAAGAAAAATCTACTTCTCTGGTAATTTCGTTAAGAGGTCCGGCCCTAGAACTCCTCCAAAGCATTCCAGTCGATGAACAAGGCAATTTCGACAAGATCATCGCCATCCTGGACAAACGATAGGACAATCAATCCTTGAGCCAGGTATACCAAGTCCAACTGAGTCGAAAAACGCAAAAATCCGGTGAAAGCCTCCAAGAATTCGAAGCAGAGATTAGACGGTTAGTATCACCTACAATTTTAAATTATCGCAGTCGTTATAATTCTGCAATAATTTTAACATTGCATGAAGTGTGATTCTGCTAAATGATGCATAGCATATTTTTGCTAGTTTCCTTAAAAAGTGTGTAAAAATTGTATATTAACGTCAAAACAAACATTCGGTTAACCGTGGCGAACAGAAATTCTACACGCTTTTTTTGTTATTTTGATATTATTTGGTAAACTCTTGCCATAGGCCTCTCGTGAATTGGGTAAACAGTGTTGAGTTGATTCAGTACAATCGTATTATGCCAGTTATGAGCCAAAACATTTTGATTTGTTCTTGTTGCAATAAACAATGTGATAAGCTAACGTGCGTCCAGTGTTCGGTACGTAAAAAGTTGTATAAGAACAGCTGTGTTGATCTTTCCCAATCGGAGGTGCGAGTTACGAATAACGTATATAAAGGTTATGATTGGTCTTGCATCAACTGCAGAGTCTTTAAAAGTGATATGAACGAGCTGAAGGCATTAATCCTTAGTCCACAAGAAGAAGTGAGGTCTTTAAAAACTCAATCAGCAGAAAACGTAAAACCTCATCAATGTGATGCTGTTAATTTTGAGGATACTGTTGCTGAACTAGCTGAGTGAAACCGTCGTAAAAACAATATTGTGCTTTTTGGAATCAATGAGTTTGACCCAAATCTGAAGGCGGCTTTGCGTAATGAGGCTGACAAAGTCAAGGTTATAAAAGTCATAAATAAAATCGATTCATTCGTTACATTCGATAACATAAAACCCATAAGACTATAAAAATACTCAGGAAACAAAATTCGTCCAATCAAAATAACGCTAAAAGATGAACATCAGGCTAAAGCAATTGTATCAAACTCTAACAGCATCAGAGAGCATGAAGTTTACAAAAGTGTTTATGTATCTTTTGACAGAACATCAAGGCAGATCTCACCTTAGAGCATGAACTTTCTGAAGATAGCCTGCAGTGCACAAATGTCGTGGTAAGACTAAGGAGACAGAGGGCAATAGAGAGGGCAAGAGGCTATTTCACTCGGTTGGGAGCTACTTCCAATGAAATACGGTCAGCATGTTGTTCGTTGGCTGCTTCCACCCACTAATTGAAATAGCCTCTTACTGTCTCTATTGCCCTCTCTGTCTAGCGTTGCCACGATTTTATACTTGACAGGCTATACTAGTTGGTAAATGATCTAAAGGTCTCGCATTATAAAAACATAAAACAACAGCTTACCGAGCGTCAAAATGCAGGTGACAGGAATTGTAAAATTAAATATATCAACGGTACCCCTAGGATAGTGTTAACTAGAAATTTAAACAAAGTACTCCCAACAGCAAAAACTTCAACTATGATCTTCTTCTTTATTATCAAAATGTCTAAGGGCTTAACACCAAACTTATGTCGTTTTATTCCTCTGTTTTGCGCAATGACCATGATGTTATAGCTCTGACGGAAACAGCATGGAGTCTCTAGTAGTGAACTGTTTTCTGATTCATATACATTAAATAGATGTGATAGAAATTTGGTCACAGTGGGGTTAAAAACCGGTGGTGGTGTGTTGCTGGCATGTAAAAGAGATCTAAAGCCAGAACGAGTGAATGTGTCGTTAGTCACTCAAGGTTTTCCCGATATAGATTTGGTATGTTGCAAATGTTGGATTAAGTACCAAGTTTTTTGTATTTGTCATATATATTAGGCCGGCAACTAGCGTAGAAGTCTACATATCATTTTTTATCTTTTGGGAGCAGTTAAGTTACATTTTTGCTAGTACTCTATAGTTTTAAGTGATTTTAATATACCAAATTATATTAACATAAATAATAGTCTGGATTCTAATTTTTTTAGCAATAAGCGAATTTCAAGCATTCTATAGTCTAGATCAATTTAATACTGTTATGAACGTAAATAATTGATATATTGATCTGATCTTGCCTAATATTCATTGTTCAGTTTTGAGAGATGATGTACCGCTATTAGAAGAGGATGTGCATCATCCTGCTTTGTTCATAAATGTAAATTTGACTGTTAAACAAGCCAATTTAGTTTCTGGTGGTGAGGGTGAAATGTATAATTTTAAGAAAGCTAATTACATAGGACAATATAATGAGTTAATTAGAGTAAACTGTCCCTAAATATAAATATTTTAAGAGAAAATTTCCTACATTGTATCTTTTCCCTTGATCTTATATATAACATTAAACTAAAAGCTGGAATCCTCAAAAAATTTAAAAAACAAGATTAGAATGCCATCTAATTGAATTCAAGCGACTGAGATCTCTAATAAAATTACAATCTATTACAATCTGAAAGAGCCTACGCAAACCATTTAAAAGATATACAATCGTCTATTAATGAGGATTCCACTGTTTTTTGGTCATACATTCACTCTAAAAAGAAAGTATCGCGAATTCCCGGTAAAAGGTAGCAGAATGGTAATGAATATACAAATCCCCAGGAAATAATCAATGCATTTGCTAATTTTTTTGAAAGCGTCTATACTGAACGAACCAAAAATAGCTTAAAACTATGAACGTAAATTTAATAGCTACAATAACGTAATACATGTCGATAATTTGACAGAAACTGAAGTGTTACATGCTATTAAAAAATTAAAAGATAACCTTACATCGGCACCAGACTTAATTCCGTCCTTTCTAGTTAAAGATTGTGCACATGTGTTGGCTCTTCCTCTAACAATATTGTATAATTTATCGTTGAAAACATTGACATTTCCGGAAAAATGGAAAAACGCAAAAATATGTACAATTGTAACAGTTTGGCCCTACTGTCGCCAGTGTAACAATTTGGCCCTATACCTGTTGTATAATGGGGAAAGAAATATATTATATAGAACCTGAGAGAAAAGGGGAATGCTGCCACCACCCGAAGAAAATTTGTGTTGGGGAGAAAAACTCCGGGAACCCTTCTCTGTAAATGTTAACTGAAAAATAAATAATATAAAAGGAACTTTACTGCCCCTTATCTGCCTTCACTCTCAGTCCTTGGTAGCTTCTGGTCTTCGTCACCTGGCCTCCTCTAAGAGGGTAAGTCCCCAGGCTTCTCAAATGCTGGTGGTTGTATAGGAAGAAGGAAGGAGTTAAAAGTAAACAACCAAAAAAAAATGACACATATATTGAAGAAAACAAACTGAATGGAAAAAATATAAAAAAAATAGAAACAATAAAACAATCCCGATATGTAACACAAAAACGAAAAAAATATATAAACCAAGTAACCTCAACAACAAATGTAACTCCCCCAATTTATGTTTTTAATTAATTGGCCCAAAAAAAAAAATATGAAAAATAACTTTATGGGACACAATATTAATTATGTCCCCTGTACCCTGGGAATGACAGGTACAATTTGACCCTATTTTATGCCCTATCGGTGCCTACTATAATAGGTCCTCCCTTACATCAAGAAACGTCGGTGAGCCAGTTTATCCAACGCAACCCCAATAAACATATAATATATATGCATGTATAAATTACAAACAAACAAACTAAAACAAAACCCAATTTAAACAAAATATCATAAGACAAGCAAACTAAACTTTTGCCGCTCGTTCCTTTTTGCCGACTCAGGGAGTCAGATGAAATCTTTACCAGTTTACAATCTAGCTGTGCGTACTCCGACGCTACTTCGTCCCTATCACGAGGTCTCTTCCCGGCCGTTTGCTGGTCTAAGAAACCTCTACCCTGGGTTCACAATCTGAACCTACAACTCTACGGACAAACTCACAGGTTTTTGGCACCTAACACTCCTCGGTTAGTAAAATAAAAAGGTACTCACCGGATGCGATTTATCCGTTAATCCCAAAAGGTTTACCTGTGAATTAAAAGAAATTAAACCTCACTAAATTTTTAGCTAGCTACTCACTGTTAAAAAACACACTCGCGACTTTCGCGTTTCCCGTCCCTCGACGGTAAATTTTATAATGACTCTATAATTTAGTTCCTAAAACCCTATTTGGACAGGTGAAACGTTCCTCTCTTAGGAGTCTGGTTTCCACCTTTTTTGTGTCCCCTATAAATCCGTCGTGCCACGTACGACTACTTTTCTTGAGTTCCGGCCCCGAACTCGTTTGGAAATTCTCCGGACTAGTTCCTCGTGAACTTTAGCCCCTCCCATATGGGTACTATCTTCGCGAATAAGTTAACAACAAAACCCCCTACCGCGTGAGTTTTTCATTGTGCGATTGGCTGAATCTTCCGCCATTAACCGACGTGTTCTACGCACGTGCCTTTCTTTGGCATCAAAAAAAATTCTAGAACAAACTTTAAATAAGGACGGCAAAATCAGCAATTTTTCTCTAACTGCGTAAAATCGGCCATCTTTGGTTTTTGTTTAAAATGTTGCAACACTATTTGTGTCTACCTGGTTTCTAGCACGTACAAGAGTTCAGCTTTCTGCTAACCATGAATCGGCAAAAAAACAAAACGGAACGATATGCATAACTATTCATTGTTTAAAAAATATATTATAACATGGAAAATGGGTTAAGTTTCGCAACATAGGCAAGTGGTATACAAAGGTGAAATTTCATAATTCTAGCGACATTTTCTGCAATACGAGCGAATTTTTCTATACGACGTTTTTAGTTTACTTACGTGAACAAATATTAAATAACATATCCGACAAAAGAATAAAGAATTTAAAAAAAATGTATTATGAATTTCTTGTAAACATCCTCGGGATGTTACACAATACACAAAAATAGTGATATCACTGAAATCAATAATTACAGATCAATATCCATGCTATGCAATTTTGCAAAGGTTTTTGAAAAAGTTTTGTTTAATAGGATAAATCCACAAGTCAACTTCGTTATTTCCCCATATCAACATGGTTCTATTCGTAACAAATCTACGCTAACAAATTTAACAGTTTTCACTCAATACATCTCTGAAGCAATTGATTCTCAAGCACAGGTTGATGTTGTATATAGAGATTTTTCAAAGGTCTTCGATCGGCTGGACCAGAGTATCTTATTGAAAAAGTTTGGCGCTTATGGCTTTTCTGAAACTATGATTGGCTTCTTTCAGTCATATTTGCATCAAAGACAACAGTTTGTGTTCTTTAAGAACCACACTTCATCAAATTTCCTCGCAACATCAGGTGTTCCACAAGGGTCCAATCTTGGACAATTACTTTTTGTAATATTTATTAATGATCTGGTGATTTAAAATTATTTAATATAATATACAGTTCAACTGATTGCCAAACACTTCAGTTAAATGTAAACAAAGTGTCTTAGTGGTGGTCAATCAATAATTTATACCTAAATGCAAAAAATGCAATATCACGTCATTTACGCGGAATAAGAACACTGTTAACTACTGTTATATAATAGATGACTTACCGCTGAGTCGACAGTGTTCTGTTAAGGACTTTGGAGTCAGATTTGACTAAAACTAACCTTTGTAAACCACATAAATGACAAATCAAAGGAAGGTCTGAGATTATTGGGTTTCATAATTCGCAACTGTAAAGGCTTTAACAACATAATAGCTTTGAAAACAGTATTTTTTGTTTATGTCAGATTTAGGTTAGAATATTGCTCGCTAATATGGACATCTTTTTATAATGTTTATATTTATACATTGGAGAACGTACAACGAAACTTTTTTAAATTTCTATTTTTTTCTATTTATAATGCGTATCCTGAAAGATGTTACGATCAGGCCACTTTATTAAGATTATTTAATGTCGACAGCTTGGAACAAAGACGAGCATTTTTATCAGTTAAATTATTATACAATCTTATTCATAATAAAATAAACTGCCCTGATTTGCTTAGAGAACTTAACTTTCATGTTCCAAGATCTTGTATAGGGACTATGGAGTGTAGAGTGAAAGGAGGACAAACTTATATGGGAATAAAACTGAAAAAGTGTCCAGCGGACGGTTTCAAATAAGAAGTTAAAGAAATGACCAGAATGGCGCAAGTGTGACCACAGGGTATGTTATGAAGTTAATTGTCAACGGATTGAAATACACAAATCCTACATTTAATACTGAAGCAGCTGAAAAAGTGAGAATGATGTAAAATTATTAGTAAAAATCGTAAATAAAACGTAGAAAATCTGTTATGTGAACATCTCTCCGTTTTTTGTAATCTCTGCAAGTGATATGAGTTTATAGTGTGTTAATTGTGATATAAATTAATAAGCGTGTGCCCCAGTTTTGACTTTTTATAAAACGGAGTGATTTTATAATTGTTATTTTCTTATAAAACTTTTTGAAACAGTTAAACATTGGGAAAAATTTGTATATTTGTAATATTTTTATACTTATTAACAAATAGATGTTGGTGAATTAGATGTAAATAAAAATTATTTATTTTTACATTCTTGTGTTCATATTACGTATTTATTGTGAAAAGTTGGTGTTTCTAGTTCCTTGTTCACCTTTCTCTGGATAAAAGGTAATTAACAATTCTTTTCATCACTGAATAAACTGCTATAATTAAGTTATCTCTTCTGGTATCATTATGGAACAAATTTCACTTGCATTTTATGCTAGAATAGTTTCTTTTTCACTGATTCTAACATTTTCACACACTGGTTTTCCATATATTTTTTTTTTGTCTCCATTAACTACAATTAAATGACTATTTTTGGCATCTTTCTGCTGTAGGTCTATTTTAAATATTTCCAAAGGTACGCCTGGTGAATGGCCCTGGAAAAATATCTTCAGAAGTTTGTTGAAGTTCTCGATGGACAATGCCATAATCAGTTTAGTAATTATATAATAATGGGTTCTTCAGAGTTTAATTTGTGTAGGATATTTATCTTGACTCCTAAAAAAATGTACAAATAAAATTTTGCTTGCAAGTCATTTTTATCTATGTACAATGTATTTCATTGACTGAATACATTTATTAATATTAAATACAAATTTTACCAATCATTTTAAATCTGGTTGTTTAACTATGATGTTTAAATTTGCATTTTTTGGATGTGTACTTACTTTACAACACATTTTCAAAAAAAAATTCTTGATAGGTTCTGTTCTAACTGCATAAACTCTTCTTTCCTATTAATAATTAACCAATCTTGAGCGTCAGTTTTTGGTTTTAATGTTAGCTCTCAGGCATGTAACAAAACCATATTTTCTTATTTACCCACACATTTTTGGTTGGTTTATTTCGCAGATCATATGGAGAGAATATTTTGTGGGAATATAACTAACTGAAAATAATTTTCAATTTAATCATGTCAATAATACTACATTTATAACAAGTAAATAAAAACTTTACAGCATTTATTTTTAGAAATACTTACTTTTCATTATAAAACAAATATTATAATCTGCTGTTGTAATTTGTAAAATGTATAGGTTAGAATTTTCAATTGTCTTTTAAATGTTATTCTACGAACAAATTACCCCGTCGTCCCAGTGGCGCCCCCAAATTGATAACCTTTTGTGGACACTTTTTGATACATAGAGTGTGTCCTCCTTTTACTCAACACTCCATAATAGGGACTAATAACTTCACGCTTTTTTATATATCAACTGCCAGAACCAACATCATGATAAAGTCGCCGTTATATAATATGTGTAGCGCGTTTAATAAAATTTGTGATATTTGTGATATTAATGTTAGTGTTCTAAATCACATAATAACATGTCTAAGAGAACGATTTTGACATTATTTACAACTAGGTAATTAACTAGTTATATGTTGTGTTCCTCTGTACTTTTTTTTATGTAACCCTATAAATGGGAGTTTTGTCCTGCTGGGTAATAAAGATTATGCCGACTTGACCATACAATGTATGGCATCAGACTCCATCTAAGGCACGCTACGAGTGCCATTAGAGGAAAATTCACAAAACCCCAGATATCCTAGGTATCAAAAGGGTTTAGCTCTGTGGGAGCCCTTGCCAGGTTTTCAGGCCCGTTTTTGGAGTCGTGGCGGCAGTTTCCCACGAATTTTCTGACCGTCCGGGCTGTTCCTAACGGCTTTTTGCATTAGTTGGCAAAGATGTTCGTCCAGACCGAGGTATTTTAAATTATTTAGTAGAAGTTTTGGGACTACTCTTGTTGTTGACATAACAATTGGTATAGTTCGTGTGTTGTTCATGTCCCACTGTGTCTTTATTTGAAATTCCAAATCCCTGTATTTGGCTATTTTTTCAGTCTGCTTAATATTGAGTTATTGTTATGTCAATTAAGTTTGTTTTCCTAGAGATTTTAACTACTAAAACTATATCTGGTCTATTGTGAGCAACAGTCCGATCGGTCAGTATCGGTCGGTCCCAGTACAGCTTGTAGTAGTTATTTTCTAAAATAAATTCTGGTTTGTATGTATAGTAGGGTGTTCTTAATGACTGTGATAGCTCGAGGTTTAGCGCTAGTTCCTGGTGCAGTATTTTTGCCACAACATCGTGTCGCTCTTTGTATTCAGTTGCAGCGAACGCTTGACAACCTCCTGTAATATGCTGGATAGATTCAGATGTTTGACAACCATATCTGTATCTGTTGTTGTTGATGGAAGGGTATTTGACGATGTACTTTAGATAGTTCTTAGTTGGAATTACTTGATCTTGGATTGCCAATATAAAGCCTTCCGTTTCAGGAAACATTTGACCAGAGATCAACCAGCAGTTCGACGCTGAACTGTCGACATGATCTTGGTTGACGTCATTTATATGTCTTCCATGAAGGGGCTTCTCTTTCCATTTGAGCAGCTTCTGATCAGGTGACTGGTGGTATACTTGAACTTGTTGCTCTGTCAGTCGCAGAGCTGTTGAGTCATCAACCTGACATATGACTCTGTGTCGATCAGAAAATTCTGCGAGTTTCTGGAAATGATAATGCAAATTTGAAATTTGTTGATCACGTAACTTGCCTATATCTGCCTCTTCCTCCTTCACACCGGGGCAACGTTGTACGTTCGACACAGTTCTCTGGATAGTGATTTTGAGCTTTTGTTAGTAGTACTCGAACTTTCCGTTGTAATTGTTCAATGTCGGTCTTGGACCAGTTAACTATACCGAAAGAGTAACTAAGCACTGAACACGCGTAGGTGTTAATAGCCTGAAACAAATTTTTAATGTTAAGTTTGGTCTTCAGCAGTCGTCTTACCCTTCTATAAAACTCTATTCTTAGGTCCTTTTTCATGGTGGTGTGATCAATTCGTTGAGCCTGCTTTATTCCGAAGTATTTGTAAGTATGACCTTCCTCCATGGATTCAATTGAGGTGCCATCTCCCATTTCGTAGGGCCCCTGCTGTATTTTGCCTTTAACTATATTTTAATAATTCGGCATTTGTCTAGGCCAAATTGCATGTGGATGTCACTAGAGAACCCTTCTACTATTTTAAGCATATCATGCAGCTGTTCTTTCGTAGCTGCCATCAACTTTAAGTCGTCCATGTATGACAAATGGTTTATCTTCAATGCTTGTACGTTGTTGTGCTTGAGACTGAACCCAAAGTTAGTCGAGTTCAGTTTGTGTGAGAATGGGTTCATGGCAAGGCAGAACCACAGCGGGCTAAGAGAGTCTCCCTGGAATATACCCTTTCTGATTGGGATAGAGTCGGTTTGTATCGAACAGTCGGCTTCATTCAGAAAGATTTTAGTTTGCCAAGTAGTCATGACATGTTCTAAAAAGTTAACAATACGATTATTTAGTTTATAGAGTTTCAGCACCTGAATGAGCCAATCACGTGTAACTGAATCAAAGGCCCTTTTGTAGTCCACATATGCCATGTAGAGATTTCGTCGTTTGGCGTGGGCTTGATTGCAGACAACGGAACAAATTATTAGTTGTTCTTTGCACCCCATAGAGTTTTCCGCGCATCCCTTTTGTTGTTCGGTAATTACGTTGTTCAGCTCACAATGTTTGAAAAGGGGATGATTAATGCACGACTTTATCAGTTTGTATAAGGTAGGGAGGCAAGTGATTGGTCGGTACTTCGCTGGGTCCTGTGTACATGGGTTATCGTTTGGTAAGAGGTATGTAGCACCATGTGTAAGGAAACTAGGGATCTTGTGTTCTCTTTTGACTCCATTGGTGATGGTCACGTTGATTCTGTGACCGTATTGGTGAGTGTTGTTGTGGTTCTTGGGCTGCAGCTCTTTGGAAGACAGGGGCCTCCTCAGCACCCTGCCACCGACGTCCCGCGTGCTGTCATGTCTAGCGCCGGCTCCAGCCATGCCTTGGCGATCCCCAGGCAGCGGCTCTTTTCCGATGCATCTACTCCGTAGCTCCATTTTCATGGGTGGTGTCACCAATTGACCCTGGTGACCCGGGTGAACTCGGAACCGTGAGGTTGTCATTTCCCAGATGAAATGATTTAAACCAGATCACCCCGTGCAGGTTTTGGAGAAGAGAGGAAGGCTAGGTAGTAGGTCAGCGGACAGCCGCCGCTTTAGTCGCCTCTTACGACAGGCGGTAGATACCATAGTACTATTCTAACTCGGACACCACACGGTTATTATTATTATTATGTTGAGTTAGACACCGTCTCAAAGCGCACAGCAAATTCGGCTTATGTCTTCCATCATTTGGACGTAATAAATAACAATCAAAAATATTGTTATGAATGGACGTCTCATCACGGTCGCATCGTAGAAGTCTGAAACGGTCGCATGGCTTACAGCTATTTATAAAGACTTTTTTCTTGACAATATTTTCAACGGTAGATGGCACAATCTGTATGCACATTCCGGTGCACTCATACGGCGATGAGATAGAATGGTCATTGAAACTGAAAACACAGAACCACTTTTCTTCTTGGCTTTTGAAATGGCTTCACCTGTGTCATGAGGTTCACACTTACTCGCGTACTTAGCGACATAATACGCAATTGCAGTTATATTGCCACATGGCTGAATATCAATGTTTCCTTTGTAAGGGCTTAGCAGAATGGGAATGTAATAGTTTACCAGAATTTGATCTGCAGTTCTTTTCAAACAACAAAATCTGCCATTGTTTACACTTCATCAGGACCTAAGCAAACAGTTGTCGCGCATGGCGCACTCGGAAAAACAAAACAGCAAAAACCATCTTTTCGATTTTTGTAACAACTGGCAGTGTGTTTTTGGACTTGCACATCTTTAATAAATTTCTGCAATACTGGATTACCGGGCTTCAGCGAGCATGAAACAACCAGTTCAATAACCTCGATACTTTCTTCTGTAGAGAAATCTGGTATATTATCACATCAAACCAACATATGTGGGCTTCCACGATTTTCGAACTCAATTCTATATCAGAAGTCCACAACTGGACCACCTAAGCAGTCTAGATCTCGTTTAAGGAATCTCATAAGAGCGTTAACACGAACTGTAAATTGCCGAGAAAGAACCACTGGTGTTTTTGTACCAACTCCAAACGCTCGGGAAATGACAGGGTGTCTAGCTCAATTTGATCATGCCCATCCGCTATTAGAAAAGCCTTAATCATATCCAGCCAATTAAGGTCGTTGCAAGAAAAAGTCATGAACCATGTGGGTGGCCCTAAGATTCGGACCATGGCAATGAGTTCAGAGCGACACTTCTGCCAATAAGAGGCTGATCCTCTGATATTCCTCATAATAAGATGCATGTTATCTATCAGTCCTGAGAAGTATGCTCATCCTTCCCCTGACGCATCCGGGAAGACACTGATATACTGGATTTAGCCCAATAATATCCTACCATCGAAAGAGCAAAAAACAAATAGTCGTTTCGGTTGAATCTCTTATTGACGCTCATTACCCGACTTAAAAAATAATATAAAGTTGGAATTTCTCTTTCTTCTCCAAATCCATTGTTTTAATATTATATTAAAATAAATACACTGATGTAATTTTCACTTAAATTTATTTACTATTGACAATTGTTTCACCAGATTACTGGCTTCTTCAGAATACAACGTAAGACTAACAGTTAAATGCCTTAAACTATTACAAAAAACTATGGTGATGCAATTACAGAGGTATTTAGAGGATTACTGAAGCAGGTAGGAGGAGATTATCACAATTAAGAAAGTACAATATTATAATTGAGTTTTTAAAAATGTATAAATTATGGCTGTAATGAGTTTATATAATTCTATTGAAAAGATTAAGTAATGAGGATGAATTGGTTTTCGGTTTGATCATTCAAGAGGTATGGTGAATTTTTGTTTTTGTTCATTTCTAATGACTCTAAAAGATATATTTTTTTTTCTTTATGTTGTAAATGTAACACTTCGAACATACCAAAGCTTTTGAGTGCCACAATTATAATAAGTCAACTTTTGCCGACCATTTATTGAATGAAAATCATGTACCTTAGAATACGTTCGAAGAATTACATTTACAACATAAAAGTAAAAAACTATATCTTTTAGAGTCTTTAGAAATTAACAAAAACAAAAATTCACCATACCTCTTAAATGATCAAACCGAAACCAATTCATCCCCATTACTTAATCTTTTCAATAGAATTATATAAACTCATTACAGCCATAATTTATTCATTTTTATAAACCCAACTATAATATTGTACTTTCTTAATTGTGATAATCCCCTCCTACCTGTTTCAATAATCCTCTAAATACCTCTGTAATTGCATCACCATAGTTTTTTGTAATAGTTTAAGGCATTTTACTGTTAGTCTTACGTTGTATTCTGAAGAAGCCAGTAATCTGGTGAAACAATTGTCAATAGTAAATAAATTTAAGTGAAAATTACATCAGTGTATTTATTTTAATATAATATTAAAATGAATTTTCATCAAGTAAAGACTGAAACTATCATCCATTTTTTTTATCGGCAAAAAGACAATACCACGCAATTTCTTCCGTCCATCCTTCTTAGTCCTCAGTTAAAGGTGGTGCTGTTTTGGTTAGTCTCATCATTGCGTTTGTTCTTGATTTTCTGGAGTTATAATTAAAGGAGTTAATAAGTGTATACATTAAGGGTGAACATATAATTATCTTAGGCAGTCACTTCCTTTATTGGTGAATATAAATTTCGATGCAATATGTCATGCAGTTGATATATATATTTAAATTTCATGCAACAGGCTGCATCTCGCTTTGGAGCTATAGCTCCTTTAGGTCCACGTACATGCGAATCAAACAATCAATAATTATAAGTATCAGTGTCCCCTCTATAGTATATCGGTATATCGCTACAGTTGTAGCATTTGTTGTAAGCGAGCCGCAACAGTGGTCCATAAAAAATACTACTAGAACATTTTTTAGGTTCGGTAAGCCTTCAGTACTGCGATCCTCATCTATGTGACCATTGAAATTAGTTTCAGCAACTGCTATGTTAACCCTCTTTCTATTATATAATATTTGCTGTCCAGGTCATTTGCAACAAGATCTTCAGGGTTAACCTCTCCTGACACGGGTTCATCTCGAGTAGCAGATTCACGATTAAATTGATCTCCAAGTATTACAATATAGTCAATATCACTTTTAGTCCATTGATTAGGTTCAACCATACAAAACGCTACACAAGCCACACCCGCTATATTGCTTGCCACGAGATTGTAAATAAAATCTTGAATCAGCTTGATGAAATGATCCATGCAATATAGCAATGTTGTCATTTAAATGAACATATTGGTCTCTAGGAGAGGACTGTGATATTAATACCGTTTATAGGATCTTCAGCGACTTGAATTAAATCTGCAATATCAACAATAGTCTCAACATATGGGGTAATATCTTTGTAAAGACAATTGTTAGATATTAACCACACTAGAGCTCGATGCAATTTAGCCATATCCACAATAAACTCTTTAGAGCGTTCCAAACTGTCCAGACTCTCCACAATTAGAACTAGTCCTACTTGGTGCGGCGCCAGTGGCAGTTGTTCAGCTATTTCAACAACATTTTTCGTAAACAAAATTATTTGTCCCTTGCACCAGTCTTGACAGAAACGGTTTTTATCTTTATTATTTCCATAATCAGTACAACTCGGCATAAAAATCGCTCTTCAAGTTTGGTCGAATTACCAAAAGCTGATATCTAACCATAATCAAACTACATATTTTATAGGCAAGTTAATTGTGCTCGAAAACCTAACGGAAATAATTAATAATTTCTTATGAGTAGCAATAGGTTTACCACTATCTATACTAATGTATTTGTTATTTACTTTGTTGTTTCTTAAAATTTAACATTATCAAGAGATAGAACAGCATAATTAGTTGAGAAAGACAATAATAAAAAATAAACTGATTTTAAACTCATTTAAAACAAATTGAAAATGTGAAAAATAAAATACAAATGACAAAAAGGGAGAAACCAACTCTTTTGTATTCTAGAGTTCTACATACTTTTGGGTGTAATATAAATAATGAAAAACTCATTAACAACAATATCACCCAGAGTCAAATTATTTTTTTATTTTACATTTTAATATATAATACCATACCTACTTGTATTTTTTTTGTTGTGGTTTTTGAAGAACCATATTCTCTGTATTTTTATAGGCTTTCCAAAATCCTTTCAATATTCCTACATAAGCAATATAATGTTTTAATCTGCACTTTTCTGCAGGTGGTATTATATGAGATCAGGTAATATATACTGTTCTTCATTTATAACAAGTTTGGCTAGCGCATCTGAAATATCATATAAATCATTTATATTTTCAAAGTTCACTGCCAAATAAGCACCGATTTGTAAGTTTTGTTTAATGTTCTGTTTACATGAACTGTATTTTTGATCAGAAGTATTTTTTACACATTTTCTTATATAATTTGCCAGATTTCGTAACTTTACTTGTACTGTATATGTTTTCCATCAGTTTACTATAAATTGACCGTACTTAGTTTAATTAAAATTTTAAATCTTCATTTAATTTCGCGCCTGTGGCATATTTAAAAAAATAATTTTAATAAATTAATAAATTAATTACTATTTTGAGTAACAATATTTGTGTAATATTCATTAAAAGGTTTGATAGAATTGAATGTTTTTGAGAAAAGTTCTAGTATACTATCAAAAATACTGGTATCTTCATATTAATACTGTATTTTTTAATTTTAATTACTTGAATTTCCATTTATTATAATAGCATGCTTAAAATATGACCTTATTGGTTTCTCATAATAGTATTTAAGCTTTGGAACTTATCAATATATATTGTTGGTTTAACTAGATATACCAATAAAAAATTTTAAACCAATATTTCTTGTGTTTTTACATTATAAATTGTTGTTCTGAGGTTTAAACCCATAGAACTTGCCATCTTCTAGGCTCTTTTTTATCAATATATATTGCTGGTTTAACTAAATTTACCAATAAAAATTTTTAAACCCAGATTTCTTGCGTTGTTACATTAAAAATTGTTGTTCTGAGGTTTAAACCCATAGAACTTGCCATCTTCTAGGCTCATGGAGTTAGGATTACCTCTTTTTTATCAATATATATATATATATATATATATATATATATATATATATATATATATATTGCTGGTTTAACTAAATTTACCAATAAAAAAATTTAAGCCCAGATTTCTTGCGTTAATACATTAAAAATTATGTATTATGTATTAGATTATGTACGCCTATGGTACGAATACTCGGTAGTGTTTATATTTACTCCTTGTTTAGAGTTGCAAAATCAGTGTTTTTTGGCCAAATTTAAATTATAAGTGGTGTGCATAAGTGTATTAAGGCACTAGAAAATCCACGTGAGTTATATCCTGTATCAACGATTACTTATTTAGTTAGTTTCTCTTTTTTCAATTTAGTGTCATCATCTAACCTCTATATTGGCACAAGATATTTTCGCATTTTTTTTATACTTTTGGCATTGGCGTAGCATTTTAGATTGGTTTTATAGTACCAATTAACTTATTATTAAGTAAAGAAATTTGAAGTACAAATAACGAGAACAAATTAGAGATGCCATCTACTACACAATGTGCTTGCTGCAATAAATACTTTAAAAATAGCCTCATGATAGGCTGGTGTGTCTGCAATATAAGCACTCATATGTGGGCATCGCCCTAGAGGAAGTGAAAGTCATTATTGATAATACTGATAAAGGTTTAGAGTGGTCATGTTCCAAGTGTTGAGAATTCGGTAACGAGTTAAAAGGATTGAAAGCCCTCATTTTGCAGTTGCAGAATGACATTCAGCAACTAAAAACTAGCCATGGTTCATCTGCCGTGGAACCTGTTCCGTTCGAACAAATTATTGAGAAAATTAACCAGAGAAATAAGCGAAAGTGCAACATAATCATGTGTGGTATTAAAGAACAAGATCAGCCGGAATCTTCGCAAGTTCGCTTAAATGCTGATAAGTCTGCTGTTGATAGTATTATTCAAGCGATTGCACCCGATTACCTACTTCCTTTCAGAAATTAAGCCTGTTAGGCTTGGTCAATTTGATCAGCGTAAACGTCGCCCTGTGAGAGTTAAATTAGATAGCGAAGATGCTGTTCACAGTATAATCCGGAAAGTCAAAGGACTGAGGAATCACAGAGAATATAGGATCAAGCCTATATCAATTACCTTTGATCGTACACCTCGACAACAAGATGCCTTTCGTATACTAAAGGAAGAGCTGAAGGACCGTGAACAGTCTGGGGAAACCAATTTACGAATCAAATACATCAAGGGCGTTCCTCAGATTGTGGGAAACTAACGATGCCCAACAGTCCGCAATTCTTGGTAGGTTGCTACCAGAATGTTCGCGGCCTCAAAACAAAAATTGATACAATTTACGCGTCGGTCTCGGACTGCGAATTTGATTTGATTGCTCTTTCTGAAACTAACTTAAATTCAAGCGTGAACAACAGTGAACTCTTTTCGACGCAGTACAATGTTTACAGGAAAGATCGGAAGCTTGATATTGTTGATCGTGTAAGTGGCGGTGGCATAACTTTAGCAGTGAATAGCAGATTTATCTCAAGTGTTGTGAACTGTACGTATATGGATACCAGCTTTCCTGAGATCGATCTTCTTGTGGTTAGATGTGATTTTTGGCATAAATCATCATATGTTGTTGTTGTATATATTCCACCTGATGTTGACCTGAATTCTTTTGAACAATTCTTTGAATCTTTTGATCAACTAGATTTTATGTGTAAGGATGAGGTTATTATTTTAGGTGATTTTAATATACCTGCCTTTGTACATCACGATCCAAATATCAGAAAGTCTTCAATTATGAATAACTTTTTAGCAATTTACAATTTACACCAGTTTAACGATGTTAGAAATTCCATGATGAGGTTATTGGATTTGGTTTGCTCCAATTTAGGTAATATTACTGTCTCACATGATTGTAATCCGTTAGTTCCCGAAGATACTTATCATCCAGCATTAGTAATTAACTTTCGGTCTAATCCGTGTCCTAATTCATATAACTTCAAGAAAGCAGACGTTGCTTCGCTATATTACTCTCTTTCTTGTGTAGATTGGTCTTTCTTAAGATCTTTTACTAACGTAGATGCTTGCTTAGAGGATTTTATACAACTTTGTATAACATCTTTGATACGCATATTCCTCGGTTTAATTCACACAAACGTATATTTCCTAAGTGGTTTACCTCTGACATAATCAAAAATATTAAAAGAAAGGCTAGGTTGCATAAGAAATTTAAGAAGTCTCATAATATTACTCATTTCGAAGAATTCAAACATTTAAGAGCTGTGGTGAAAAGACAAATTACCACAGCATATAAGGAATATATTGTAAGTATCCAGTCTTTGATACGAGTTGACTCGAAAGAGAGTGCGTTTGGGCAGTCCAGTGTAAACATTAACTCTGTTGGCCCAATCATCACGCATGTAAATTTGGAATTACCAACTATTTCCGAGCTAACTGTGTTTCAGTCTATGAAGAAGCTGAAAAATAAGTTTACATCTGGATATGACGGTGTTCCGTCTTTTCTTATTAAAGATTGTGCTGGAGTTCTGGATGTTCCTCTCAGTATCGTATACAACCTATCATGAAGATCCTTAACGTTTCCTTCTACTTGGAAATCAGCTAAAATATGTCCGGTATTTAAATCCGGAGACAAATCTGCTATCGAGAACTATAGGCCAATATCTATATTGTCGAACTTTTCCAAGGTTTTTGAGATGATTTTGTACGATCACATTTATCCTTATATATGTCATCAAATTTCTGATTCGCAGCACGGATTTCTGAAGAAAAGATCGACTGTTACCAACCTCACTATTATAACTCAGTACCTGGCGGAACGTCTAGATAATAAAAGTCAAGTGGATGTTATTTACACCGACTTTGAAAAGGGCTTTGATAAATTGGATCACGGTATTCTAGTTGGTAAATTAGCTAAATTTGGATTCGGTAGTTAACTCATTACTTTCTTAAATTTTTATTTTGACAACAGAATCCAGTCTGTTTTCTATAATGGATTTAAATCAAACGAATACGTTGCTACATCAGGGTTTCTCAGGGGTCAAATCTGGGACCTCTGCTGTTTCTTCTTTTCATTGATGACTTAACAAGTAGGTTAAAGTGTAACAATTTATTATATGCTGACGATTTAAAAATCTTTGTTGAGATTACAGGTATTGATGATTGCTATTTTCTACAAGAGAATCTTAATGTTGTTAGTGACTGGTGCTTGCAGAATAATTTACATTTGAATGTGTCTAAGTGCAAAATAATGTATTTTACCAAGAAGAATGCTTGTCTAGATTTTAATTATATGGTAAGAGATGATTGCCTTCCACGCGCGACTTTAATTAAGAATCTTGGTGTGTGGTTTGGTACTAGGTTGAATTTTTACGAAAATTGCCGAAGCTAGTAAATTATATGGCTTTATTGTCAGAAACTGTAAATCGTTTAGTAGTATAGATGCTCTGAAAGTACTTTATTATTCTTTCGTACGCTCCAGGCTAGAATATGCCTCGATCGTGTGGAAACCATTTTACAAATATCAGAAGTTAGCATTAGAAAGTGTACAGCGAAAGTTTCTTAAGTATCTGTTTTAAAATTGATGGAGTTTATCCCAATAGAGGAGTTAATGAGCAACTTATGTGTAAGAGATTTAATGTGGAAATTTTGGAGGTCAGGCGAATAATATTTTCGCTCACTTTTCTATACAAGCTTCTGCATAATGAAATAGACGCAGTCAACTTGTTATCACAGCTTAATTTCAATGTACCTTCTGTTTTTCTCAGAGATCCAGTGGTTTTTGAGCGTAGTCGTTACAAAACTAACTTAGGCATAAACTCTCCTATTTTTTGTATGACACAAAACTTTAACCTCATTTGCAGGGAATGTGATATTCATGCAGACTCTTTGCCTGTTATTTTGAGAAGGGCCAACGCTTTATTTAGTTTATAGTTTACTTTATTTTTGATATCACAGTTATCGAGTATTTGTTTATTTTGTTAATTTTTTTTGTTATTTTTTAGTACTGTTTGCTAGCTGTTTTTTTGTAGATTCCTTAATATTGTCCTGTTAATAGTTTATTACTGTTGGGCAATAAAGCTTTATTTATTTATTTAAAAATTGTTGTTCTGAGGTTTAAACCCATAGAACTTGCCATCTTCTAGGCTCATGGAGCTGGGTTTACCTCTTTTTAATATTAAATTTACTAACTTTGAGGCTCTCGGTGGGGGCGATTGCCCCCTTCGAGTATCCTAGTGGATTATATGTTGAGTCTGTACCTATATCAATTATATATTTGTTGTCGCACTTTTGAGAAGCAATGCTGTAATTATGATCAAGTTTTATAATATCATCCTCAGAATCTGAATCCATTTCTGGATGAAAATTATTTAGTGGCATATTTAGCAGAATAAATATTTTGTTAATTGGCTTACCAGTCTTTCTTTCTCTATTTGCTTTTCCTCTCCAATTCTCCATTTCATCCAAATATTCTAAAAATCATTAAACCTAAATTCATGGCTGAAAACAGTTTAATTGTATATTTGCTAAAATTAAAAAAAAATTAAATTTATTTCACTTACCCATTGTTCTTTTCCTAATCTCTTTTCTTTCCCAAGTATGGTTTGTATATTTGTTTGTTGGTATTTTTACTATTTATCACCACTTGATATCTTAATATTCTTTCTTTAACGTTTTGTATATGTTTAATAATGAAATCATCTACTGGCAATAAATTATCAGTAAATAACTCATTGAAATATATTTCTACAGTACCAAAAATATCTGTGTAGTCAACATTTTTCTTTATAGATTTATTTATTATGTCTGTCCAGGTAACGTGATAGTTTAAAAAGTTTGTAAAAGCTGGCATAAATTCTAAATTTTTGTAAGGATTTATCTTAACCATCAAACTACCATCATATGCAATGCAGTAATTTAATGATTCTTGCTGGAGTGTAATAATATCATTGAAAATGTCTGTACAGCTTGCAACATTAAATAGATCAATTTTTGTTTCAATGAAAGTATCATCATTATTACTTCAGACATATCTTAATTGATTTGTTGCAAATTCATCCGACAACTCTTGCCAGATTCTCTGTGCATTCACTTTGTATAATTGTGAATTTTTTAAAAAAATTGCAGTCAAAATCTTGTTTTGTAGACGATATGTTTAGCTCGTATATACAATTTTTATAAAATTCATAACAATTACATTGTTGTTAAATTTAGAAAAGTCTAAATTGTATATAAAAGTTAGCAGATTGATATTCAATATACATACTGCACTTTATTAACTTTTCCTTGCAAGAATTCATGACACTGTTGCATGTAGTTCACCATGTCTGTAGTGTTTGTACTTTGTCTTGCAGCTTCTATGAAGGTAGTTGACGGTAGAACAAAGAAATGCTGTGGAATGGTATTTTTTCGCATCCATTCACTTAAAATGTACTTAATTTGAGAGACATGTTTTTCCTCAGTTATTACATGGTAATAAGGCATTATAACATTGCCATTATTGCCCACCAACGAAAAAAAGGTTAAATTCTTGCTTATATTTCCATACAATTTAACTTTATTCAAGCAATTACTCTTTTGAATTAAAATAGATGCAGTAGAGTTATTTTCATTTTAAATATTATTCTGCTCAGGACAACTATATACAATATGAAATGGTCGTGCACTTAGTTCTTTAATTATTACGTTTACTCAACATCAAATTTAATATCAAGTATGCAATGGATAATATTTTGTGTGGGTTCTTTGACTTTTTTTCGACGACTTTTTTTCTTCCTTTACACTACCGATGATAAAAAACAGCCTACGAAGCCCTTGAAAGATATCTTCCCTATTTTTACATACAAACAAATACAAATTTGGTTTCTTCAATTTATTTTGAAGTTTTCCTACAGCTTCACCCTACACTGGATCAGTCATAATGAACCAATCTCTTTAAAAATCGGCAAATATCTTAAAATTTCGAATGTACAAGTTTTTTGTACTTTCGACAATGATCCCGGTTTTTTCTTTGGCCTGTTATCCCTAATATCACTTAATTTATTTATGCTGAATTGAAAACTTATTTTTGATAAAGGAGCGTAGGTACACAAAACTAATTTGGAGAATATGTCATTCTAGGCTGCCACATATATGTACCTGCTGGTTTTCGGTGGACTACCTGTTTTCAAATAGTTCTAGGGATCTCTTGAAATTAGTGAAATTCGTATAAAATTTATCGCTTTAGAACAACTACTAAGTAGCAATTTTTATATATTTCGCAAGAAATCTATATAAAACATGAGTTTCTAGGAACATTCCGTATAGACATGTTTCTAATTTTAACACATAACTAGAAAGTAAATAAAATACTTTTTGTAAACCTGAAAAATGAGAAGAAAATATCTCATAACCGATTTCTGAATATGTCCTTATTTGTTTCTCGGGTTGGTTATGCAACCAAACATTCAAGTCGTATTCGTGGCATAACACTGGTCTGATGTTCAGTTATTAAAATTGTCGACATGAATTCCACACTGGAATATGCCAGTACTTGAGCTGTTCATTTTATATATATTACATTTTAAGCTAAAGGTTGCAATGTTGAGATGACAACTGGTTTGCCATTTAAGTACAGATTCTTTAATACCGAGCCTCACACAAGTTAAATAATTTATAACACTTACTCGTATCTAATTTAATGCCGCTTCACGGACGACTTGCTGAATCATTTGTTTTTATATTGTCGCTTTTATGTAGTAAAGAATTCATTCTGTTAGTAGCTTTTGTCTATTTCGGATCAAATTTTAATAATTAGTTTTTTTATTTGAGAATAAATTGTTTTTAAAAACGTTTATTAAGAGGAAACTAATTTCACTGGGGTAGTCAGTAGGATAGTCGCAGAACAAGAACGGAAAAGCCACGGCATCTAGATCGATTTTCCAGTTTTGCAGTACTTGAGTTTCAACTCTTTAGCGTCTGTCGTACCCCGGACGAAAAAAGACTACAGAATCAAGGAAGGCAAGTGCTGAGTACCTCCTTCCAAACTTTCATCCTCTGCCACAATAGGAGAAAGTCTAGAATTGGTTTCCCTGAATAGAAAACATTAGGTCAAGAAAAATTGAATTTTGAAGGAAAAAATAAATAAAGATTAAAGAAAAATTTAATATTGATCTATATTCAAATAAATTTTGTTTAAGTATTTTTAAAATATATTAGAGTCCAATTAGAAAATATAATGATTTTTATAATAAGTTTTTGAAAATTAATACTTATTTCGATGTATCTAACTATATTTTCAATTAATCTAGTTTTAAGATAGAGATTTTATTTGCTATATTTTATATATAACCTATTGTATTCAATATAACAATTTACTTTTTCTCTATAAATATTTCATATATTTACACCTATTTTGTCATCTATATTAACCATATTTCATGAACATTAATTACCTTGCTGAAGTTTTCAAAAGAAATCTTACCCTAACAAACATGCCTCAAGAAGGTTGATCTCATTCTTCACCCTTAGACGTTAATATTCCTATGCTAAAATTATATGTTGACATGATTACCCCTTTCGATGGTAACTCTTATAACCTTAACCAATTTATCTCAAACTGAGAATTTCTTATGAATGCTTACGAAGAAAATCCTGATCCACTCTTCATAAGCTATCTAATTAAAGTAATCCAGGCTAAACAAGTTGGTCGTGCTAATATATTAGTTGGCAACAGAGCTAAACTTAATAATTGGCCCTAAATTAAGGATGCCTTACATTGTTTTGGTGACAAAAGAAGTTTGGAGAGTCTTGAGCAAGATCTCCTAATGGCTCGCCCCAACAAAGGCGAAATTAGATTTCGGAAAACGGCTTCAAATCTTACGAAGTCATTTAGTACAAAGAATCAATAACTCCACGGAAATGAATACAGATACTAAAATCGTTTATCTTAGACATTATGACGAACTTGTCCTTAGAAAACTTAACTGGATCATTACAAACGGTTATCAGACTGAAAAAACCTGACTCACTTGAAACAGCACCTAATTATATTTTAGAGGAAAACAACTTTAACTACACCTTAACAACATTTCCCACACAAACACCGCAAACACAAAAACAACCAATTCTCAACCAAGGTAATAACAAACCAAATTATCAATCAAACAATTTATACACCCTTTGATACTTTCACCCCCAACCATTACCGAGTTTCCAACCAAATTTCAATCAGCCAATGAAACCAAACTTCAGTAATTCATTTGAGAGACCAATAAACTTTCAAAACCCACAATCTGTTTCAAGTCACCGATTCATGTTCAACCACGGCCTATTCATAGAAAGCTTCCAACAAACGAACAAGTCTTTGGACGCCCAAAAAATGTCTTTAAACCCACTGGTCGAATTCCGACAAATGTACCGGAACCAATGTCTGGAATAACTCATAACACCGTAAAATCTTATCTACCTCTAAAACCCCAAAATAATTATCCTAATAATTATTTCCTATCAACCGGACCACCGAATTTTTCATTTGAAGAACTGCATCAAACAAATGCTTCAGATCATGTAGGCGAAAGTTTCCCCTTACAAGAACAAGCTTCTTATATAAACATCGTAGAAAATATCCCACACAACACTGAAAACTTTTTTGACCAACAAAATATTGAATTCTATAGTTACAATGATACTAATGAAAAAATTTCCATTAGTTGGCTTAGAAGACCTTACGACATAAAAGAGATATTTTCTGACTCATGTTCCACGGATTTACCTTTTATCGAAATTAAAAATCCGCCTTTAAAATTGTTGATAGACACCGGAAGCATGAGGTCAATTCTAAACACTGCGTCTGTAGAAAAATATTTTCCCGAAACAATATATCGTCATTCGACTCGAATAAAAACAGCTGTCGGCGAAAGCGAATCCTTGTTCTCAGACGAGATAAACTCTTTCCGAGAATTTAATTCACCTAATAAAATCACGTTCGCCTTATATAATTTCCATAATCACCCCGACGGTCTCATAGGGTTAAACGAGCTTAAAAAAGTGAATCTAACCATTGACCTGAACCGAAATATACTTTGTAATGAAAACATTAAAACTCCTATTCACTTTAGACTTGACCGAAACACACATTACATTACTGTAAATGTAATGGAAAATGAATCAATGGTAGTAAACGTTAGACTTAGATAAACAACTCGATAATATTATACAAAATACTACCCTTACAGAAGAAGTCGGATGAGAACTAAACGAACTAATGCCAAAAGAATCCAGTGATGATAGATCAGCACATTCTAGCGCTGAATATTCTATCCTAAATATCCCGATCACAGAGAATAATGTAAACTCACATAACAATCAAATTATATTCGTTCAAGGCAAGTCTAAAACTTTTCCCACTATAACAAAACACAAACCATATGATATATTAGGTAACACTAACGCCCTTGATCCCTTTGACCTTACTGACGAAAACTTTACAAAATAATTCAAGGTAGCAACTTAAAAGCAAAAACTACTACTGTAACCAACAGAAACAGATCCCAAGAAAACTCTATAAACTTCGACGAAGATAAAACAATTTATATACAAAATAGACAAGCAATCCTAGATACTTCAGAGACCTTGGCATAAAAGTCAAAACTACAAACCCTCAAATTATTCATAAATCAAAAATTAAGAAACCAAGAAAAACTAATAACAAAAAATGTTCACAAGGACAATCCAAATATGCTCCGGGTCCTTCTCATATTCCTGATAACCCTTAGGACCATAAATGGTCAAGACATTCAAATAAAATAAATTAACTCCCCTCTCCTACCTTTTAATTTAGGACAAACGAAAATAATTGAAACAAAACATACCTTTTCTCATTTTATTGAAACGCCATCTCTATATTCTCATTAATCAACATAACATACTTCTACAAACACATCGAAACTATTATCGGCAAAAATTCAAACGAACTTCATTCACCCCTTAATAACCTTCTACACCATGCTGAATATTTATTAAATGTTGTTCAAAATAAAATGAGTAACATAGGCCCAAGAAATAGGCAAAAACGAGGTTTAATAAATGTAGTAGGAAAAACAAGTACATTTTTGTTTGGCACTATGGACTCAGAAGACGAAGAAAAAATCCAGTCTCAAGTTACATCGCTACAAAACGATAACTAAATTATATGATAATCAAATGCTAATCAAAAATAAATTTGTTGAACTGTCAAAAAACGTTAGCAAATACCTCAGAAATATTTTTACATATATCTCACTTTCAAATACCTTGGACCAGATAATACTAAATTGCCAAAATTTAATTAATTTCTTGGACAATCTAGAAAATGCAATTATGTTTGCCCATTTAGGTGTCCTTTATAATTCAGTTATCTCTCTAGCTGAGATCACCAAGTTAATAACTTATCTCAAAGAAATTTATCCCGCAAATAAAGTACAATCTTTTACCAACCCTTTGTACTATTATGAATTAGCTACCCTTCAGGTAAAATTTATTAATGATAAAATAATATTTGCAATTCATATATCTATTCTAAATGAAGAAAACCTTCAAAAATATCACCTTATTCCCATACCGAGAGAAAATTCAATAATTATCCCTGAATATCCCTACCTAAAACTCAGCACGAATCAGCACCAGTTCGAAGACAGCATCTGCCCAGTACTAGACCAAACATTCTTTTGCAAGAAAAATGAAACTATGAAAGAAGAAACCTGCATTCTGCCAACGATCAAAGCAGAGCAACCGAATTGCCATACCAGTAAAGCATCCCTGAACCAGCCAATCATTGAAGAAATTACCAATCAGTTTATCTCAATTATCCCAGCTAATTGAGCCATTAAACTATACCAATCTTGTGAAACAAAAGTCATGGTCCTAATCAAGAAAAACAGCCTAGTGTCAATTCCCCGAAACTGCAGCATCAATATTAAGGGAATAACATTTAACAATGTCAAAACTACCATCCCTGGAGAGCCATTTATTCTTCCAGAAATAACCAATAACAAATTATTTGACGGAACCCCCATAAAAAAAACCAATACCACTGCATACCCTCAATTTGGTCAAAATTAAAGAACTAAAGCAAGAAGCCAATTTATTGAAAAATTTAGCAATCAAAAACCACCCTGTTATATGGACCTTACCAAACTATTTAATCAGTATAGTTTGCTTAGTCATCATTATCCGCATATACATATGGTGGAGAAGAAAAAACACCCACAATGGTCCCGAGGAAGTTCCAGAAAACAGTTCCGAAAACAACCCTTCATCCGTGTTGTTTTCTCCTAAGGAGGGAAGAGTTAAATAATTTATAACACTTACTCCTATATATAATTATATATTATTTATTTTAATTATATATAATTTAATGCCGCTTTACGGACGACTTGCTGAAACATTTGTTTTTAAAATGTAGCTTTTATGTAGTAAAGATTTCATTCTGTTAGTAGCTTTTGTCTAGTTCGGATCTAATTGTAATTATTAGTTTTTTTATTTGAAGATAAATTGTTTTTAAAAACGTTTATTAAGAAGAAATTAATTTTATTCACACGACACTTTTATATGCTAACAGCAGTTCTAGCTACTCTACGAAAAATTAAAAATGAATGCATACAGTGTAGCAGTAGTCTCTATTTAGCAAATGCTGTTACATTACATAAAATTACATTACATTTTATGATATGTTCGGAACACTCTGTCTTTTTTGGGTTTAAAAGAGACAGCTTTATATTTACATATGTATATTCTCAATTGCTTGGAAAAAACTCTGCCTTAAGCGCAATCGCAGTAAGAAGAAAGGAAGACTCGCTGTTTGCCTCTCGTCCAGTACGGATCTCACTAGAAACTCTCAAGGAAAAAACGGTTCCCTATGTGCTAGCTAGTGCAACCCCAAAGTGCGTGTGCAGCTATTACTCACTTATTGTAAACCCCCTCGTGAGTGCGCATTGCCCAACAATATAAACTTTAGTTGTGCCTAAAAACCCAAGGTTAACACGTTCGCTACCGCTCGTCTCATATATGAGTCGTCTTGGTTTATTATATAGACCACCGGCTCCTATATGAGCCGATGCAGCACTTCTACTTTAAGTTAATTTTTTCTGTCTGGTCTATCGCTAGAGACTCTATACTTTGAAGAGGTCTGTACGAATATATGACACACATACGAGTCGAATGGTCTCGGGATATTTTTTAAGGTTTCCAGTGTATGTGTAAGTAAATATTAGTGCGATATGTCTTCGTCATAGAAAATACGTTTAACTGAAGGTGAGCTGTTAGAAGAAGCAAACATTGTTGTCGATTACAACAAAAGTATGTCTGGGATTGACCGCACAGATCAAATGATTTCGTATTACACTACACCAAGAAAAACCATTAGATGGTATCTAAAATTATTCTTTCATTTATTGGACGTTTGCTTATGGAATAGTAATTGGCTGTATCAGAAAGCTACAGGGAAGAAAAAGACTTAACTGAACTTCAGGGACGAGATAATACAATCACTCATCGACTCCACGACAGCTGACAAGGAGACAAATAAGAACTATGTTGTCCAAAGTTCCAGAATTCCTCATTTTCCAAAAAAAAATCGAAAAAAGACTAAGATGTCGCGTTTGTTCACAAAATAAAAAAAGAAAGCAAACATCTTTTGTTTGCAATGTGTGCGTAGACAGCAAAGGAAATCCAATAGGACTATGTCCGGATACTTGTTTTGCGCAACACCATACATAATTTTTCCTGTTTTATGTTGTACAGTATAACAGATTGTTTTGCTATTATATATTTTGTTGCTAGTTTTCTATGAAAACTCAAATGAAATATAATATTTTTAGTTTTTTAGTGTGTAAAAGGGTGTCTCATATATGGGACTTGCGGTCTATTAGTGCAAATTATTACTGTAGACCACTGTCTTATATATGAGTCATATTACTATAAAGAAAAATAAAATAGTTTTGCGAAAAAAACTCATCAATTTATTTTCATTACCTTATCTACTTGCATCTTTTACAAAAAAAACAAAGTGGTCTGTGACAAACGATTTTTTTTTAAATGGCGGTAGCGAACGTGTTAAGGCCGGCTACCCGCGCCGAATGCAGACAAATACATGGATGGCAGATTTCTCAAGGCTTTTACTAGATCTAACTCGTAGACAAGGTAAGAGTTTTCTTATGAAGGGCAATTGAGTTTTTTATCAAAATAGAACCACACAAAACTACAGTCCTCTTAATTAAATTCACTACATGATATTTCATTAAATTTCTTAACAATTCGTTACATTACACCATATTGCATGACATTACATTATTTACATTATAGAATGCTAATTTTTGTAACACTACATCCTTATAATAGTCCAAAAATTTAAACACTTATCCCCACTTATTATAGAACCTAAATATCTAAAATTTTGTTTTAACATTTTTACTATACATTTTTTGAAATTATGTTCTCATTTTTCTTTAACTCTGTAGGTAAAGCATTAAAATGAAACAAACCTTTCAATATAAATATTCTCTTTCATAATATTAAATAAAATGTTGTTCTGATTTTATGCTTCACTTCTCATCCCAGCCAACAGATAAGGCAAGTTCATTTTGAATTAATTTCAAAGACTTACTCAAGAAGTCCTACAAATTACACCTTAAAGTATTTTCGTTAGTTTTAATCAAGAGCTCTGGAAGACTTATATTTCTGACTTCTGAAGAATTAGGAAATATCAGATCATACTTCTATAAGAAGTCCGAAAATGAAATCACAAAATTTTTTCTGAGTTTAAGTAAAATCTGACGTCTAATAAATTTTTTTATGTGTCACTGTCGAAAATTTTGAAAACACAAAAATGTAGCAAAGATTTGCTAATATGACTCCAGCTAAAACATACAGTGATTTATAACGACTTCATATTTGAAGTTGATGCGTCTCCAAACACAGACAGGTATCCCAAAATATACACACCACTTATTTATTTAGGGGAAAACTGGTTGATCATATCGTAGACATCTCTTTCTCACAGAATATCCATGAGAAAAATTTCTGTAGAGAAAGCGAATAAATTCATCACGCAAGAAGTTATTTTTATATAAAATATGTGTTTGCTTGAATGTTATAATTGTCCGTTCTCTTGCTAAATTTTCCCAGTTGAATAACTTACTTATTTTATATAATGAGTACGTACTATAACTGCCAAACCTTATTCACACAGCATGTCAGTTTCTAACACATTTACATTATTCTGACTCATTTGTCTTCCAGTATTTGCAGTTAGTTGGTTGATTAATAAACTTCTGAGCTAGAAAAATCGATAGTTTTAAATTTTGAACATTTTATAATTTATTTCTGAAAGTATTGGGATCTAAAACAACCGAAAATGCTATTACGAATCTTAGGAACCCAGAGGGCAAAGCACAACTGCAAAAGGACTAAGTGCTTGCGCGCACCAGTATCAAGATTTGCAGCTACTCTTACGCTACAATTTATACATTTCATGTTACATAGGCTAATGATAGTTCTAATTCCTGAGAAAGCTGTTACAGCATTTCTTTATATAAAGATGGATTCAAATGAGCGCTAGTGGGGGGGGGTCCGGACCAAATTGACTAGAATAGGCGAAATTTCTTTATGGTTTTAGACAGGTATACCATATTTCGTGGGCTGTTGTTGTGAAAAGAGTACATCTACTATTTACACTTGTGATTTAGACCCATATAAGGTAGTTCCTTGAAGGGTCTTGGATTTAACATTTCTTCTTTTTAGGTTAGTCCTAGGTTTTGATTGTCTTTAATTATAGGTATCCAACATAATTTTGTGGACGGCCAGATTTACTTTTTTGGGAATAACACCACATAAATTTGAAAGGCTGTATATTTCAAATATTTGTATAAGCGACGTGGGCCAGTAGATGCACAATAGCAAATGTGTAAGTAGGTAGGTATTAATGTCTTCTAAAGTTTGTACTAGGTCGCGGGCCTGATGAAGGACTTCCACGGGCTGCATGTGGCCCAGGGCTGTATGTTGGACGGCCCTGTCATTAACTCTTTACGGGGAAGGATTTCCTCCTTCCCCCTCATTTGATCCACCCCAGTGATTGTAAGCAATAGATGAATAATATCACATCTGAACATTGCGTAGAGAGTTACAAAAGTATTATAAACAACGTTCTTACAAAGATTATCCTTCTCTCCTAGAAATCATATTTCTCTCTTGTCTTAAATACGAGTGATTAAGTTAAGTTATGCGAATGTATGATTTCTTCAACTTTCTGTTCTGCGTTCTATGAGACTAACTGTTTATTTTTCAATCTGTGACCTTGTTCAGAACACGCTGTCTTTAGGTTTAAAAGAGACAGCCTTTATATATATAAACTCAATTATTTGGAAAAAATTCGGTGCCTTCGGACAATTTCGAGATTCGCTGTCCAGCTCTCGACAAGGACAGATCTCAAAAAAAACTCTCAAAGAAAAACTTTACCGTATGTGCTTGCTAGTGCAACCCAATGTGCGTGTGCAACTATTACTCATTTATTGTAAACCTCCTCCTGAGTGCGTATTACGCAACATCACACATATTTATTAGCAAAATAGAACCAACCTCAAAACTACAGTCCACTTAACCCCGGTCAATACATTTTGGCACTGATCGACACAGACCTGTAGTGGGAAGTAATTCACAAAATATTAATAACAATACAGATTTAGAATAATTGTGAGTCCGGTGGCAATGGGAGCAAGGAAAAAAATCACCGTCGAAGACTGTTTTCAAGTTTTAAAAAATTTCAATGTTTTTAATACAGATGGAACTGTGAAAACTTTTGCATCTACCAAAGATTGGTGTACGGCTCCAACACTTATCAACAAAAATATAAAACCAATCACAGTTTATTTATTTGTGAAAAAGAATACTCATATCCTTAAAGTATTATGACATGCTAACAATGTAAAGTTACAAAGACCAAATGATGAGACAGGAAGAAAACATGAATATGCTTCTATATGCTCACAAGAAGAAAGTTCAAATGACACAGAAAAATTGGATGTTTCTGACTTTGATCCAATATATATACAAGACCCCAATCCAATGAGGTGTAAGCCATTAAATGTGGAATGTATTATACCAGAAATGTACGTCAAAGATATCAAACCAAATCAAAGTAATCAGTTGCCGCCATATCTTTGGGCACAAGCTCTCATTAGAGTTTTAATTTCACAAATAGGCATAAAGTGTCATTATGCTTTTAGAAAAATTCAAGTCTGCAAATCTAACAAAGACAAATGGTTTGAATTTTATGGTTGGTGTAGTGAGTGTGATACATACATTTATGGAGTACGTAAATCAAAACCGGTTTGTGGTAATGAAGGGCTAAAAATCAATAACAATACATAGGATAGACTTGAAGCTATTGACAAAAATATGGAGTTTTCAGATCATATACCACCTGATATTCCTTCCTTGGGCCTAAAGATCCCATACAGTCACTGATTTTTCATAAGAATACTCATTAATTAATTGGAAAAGTTTTAGCATGGTCTTTCAAGCCTGGTATCATTATGAAGCCCAAGATGAATTGTGGATCCATATAGCTGACATCAACTCTACTATTATGATTGATGCCACTGTAGTTTCTCATGGGACAAAAAGTAGTCATATAATGTTCTATGAACTCTTATCTTGGTTTGAAGATACACATTTCAATGTCACTAAGAGGGAATATACTGAATATGCTTCTCTGGGCCAACTAGTACTACAAAAAAACATTCAAATACTGTTAGAACTTGGTTCAGTCACTAGGTTAGCAGAAACTCTAAAAAACCTCTCCAAACTGTCTTTGGTATTATTAAATGCACTTTGTTCATAGTTAAATAGGTGTTTCTACAAAGAATATTTAGTAAAAAAAAGATTTTTACAGTCTAAAGATGGACAATTTCCAAAATTAAGCACATTCGGTAGATTGGTTAGAGCATAAATTTACATAAGGGCACTTTGATTACTGGCCCAGAGCCCTTCCAATTTGGGGCCCCTACCAACTGTAGACCAAAATTTAAAAATATATATATTTGAAGGAAAAATCCAACAAAAATTGTAAATAAAATCCAAAATCCAAAAAAGTTTACAATAAAAAAAAACAAAGACACAATGTTTATATTGTATGAATATTGATTTTGAAAATTTGTTAGTACGTTTTCGTACTCTCAAGCGTATATATTAATTATATTTAAGATTTTTTTATATATGTGGCAACCCTATTATTTTCAAATCAAATTTAAGGTTTTTGTTAATAAATGAACAACCCTAAGGTTGTAAATATAAACAGGATATGCAATTAAATTTAGTAGGTAACTGTACACAAGACCACGTAAGATACATATTTTACGCCAAGAGGAAGGGCTACTCTAGCACAACTAAGCAATTTTCAAAATCATTTTTCTCGAAGAGTTATAACTCTTTTGTTTAAAAATTTGCTTTAGTAATTTTTTAATTTAATTTTTTGCTCTATTTTTAGTGCTTATATATTTCGTATAACTTTATTTATTTTGATGTATTTTACTTAAGTATGTAAAAATCCATTTATCTGACATGTTTTATTAAAAACAACAAAAGTAAAATAAAAATCTGATCGGCAATTTTAAATCCCTTAAGTATACCCCCATTAGTTTTGGGCCCAGGGGCTCCCAAAAGTTTTGTGCCCAGGGGCCATTACCAGTTTTGAGACCAGGTGCCCCTACCAATTTTGTGCCCAAGGGCCCCCACCAACTTAAATCCGGCCCTGCTATAACAGTTAGTAATTTTTTCAAGGATATGTAAACATTAATGCTGGCAGCATTCACTATAAGAAATGGTAAGTTTATTGTTGAAAATTATATATACATATATATATATATATATATATATATATATATATATATATATATTATAATTGACTGTAATATGAATTTTCAAATTTTTAAATTTATGATTATCTCAGGGTCCTTTTTGCTTGGGTTCAAGTTACAGATATTAAATAAATAAATGAATTCTATACTTATCTTATAAGTCTCTCTTTCTTCTTCGTTACACTACCACTTTTTAAAATTTTGAAATTATATTTTTCACTTTAATTTTCTTTTTTAGATTTCTAAATGACTAATAAATAATTTTCAAATTCTCAATCAAATTACAATTTATTTATAATGATTGTCCACAATACAATTCTGATATAATATTGCCTTTTACAACAAAATAAATTTCCTGGGTACTTAAATATTATTAAATTTCTATCAATTTGTTACAAAAATATTTCAATCCTCTAAACACAAATATTCATTAGACTAATTTAAAAAAAAAACCTTTATTTCTATCACTGATTGATTTTAGATTTCAATAATCTGTTTATTAAATAATGTTTCAAAAACTCACAGTTGCCTGGCTTGAATTCCCTTTTCCTTACTTTTGGTTTTGGAATACTACTTCCTGATTTCTGTTTTTTTATATAAACTAAATTCTGCTGTTTAATTGATTTGTTTACTGCTGTACCAATACTTATATTCTTCCAACAAAAATTGATTTTATCTCACCATCCAATGGATTTCAAATAATTCCTTTTATGGAATTTCAAATTGTTGATCCAAAAACTTCAAAATTTTAACTTCAAACTTAATTTCTTGTCAGAACTGACATGGAACACTTATTTCAATGATATCACAGATCATTTATCTGGTTGTCATGGAAACGTAATTTTACAGGAACGAAATTTTTAACTGCTCTGGTCGACGACCGAGAAACAAAGAGGACCTTTCAATGTCAGATTTTCTATTTATGTAATATATTTTGCCACCTGCTATTTCCATTTCCGTTTTTATTTATTTTATTACTTTCCAAATGTGTTCCTTCTAAATCATATGCAAAAATCTAAACAAATTTTAATTTGAATTTCAATACCGTTTACTCTCATAAATTTTATCTAAATCACTTAATTCATGTTTTCAAAAATTTTGATTTGACACTTGTAACCTGTTGGTCACCAGTCATTTAACAGGTACTTTAAAAAAATTGGTTTTTACTGAAATTAAGACTTAATATCTTTTGAACTATTGAATTTTCATAAACTATGCTCTAAGCTCTTTCTAACGGTATAAATCTCTTTACTGTTCCATCATTCCTTAACATTTATAACGGTTTTTACAATTCTGACGTTTCAATTCTCTATTTATTTAACAAATTTATGTATTTAAAACTTAATTTTGATCTAAAATGTGTTATATTCAGTGTTGTCATTGCCTAATATGTGATCTATACTTGTTTTACAAACTATACTGTGATTTTCATAAGTGAATTTAACCTTTTTGCTGTTTGACCTAAATGTGACTCCCTGCCTAGATTTTTTTATGTAAGTATCCAAATTTTATTACAATCTGCATGATAGATTATCTAACTTTATATGCCACTTTTTATCCTTTCAACAATTTGCTTTTGAAACATTCTTTTTACATAGTTTATATTTTTAGGTTAACTTTATCTGATATGATTTTTGCAATTCCTTTCTTTATTAGATATGTATGAATGATATTTACATTTCCCCAATCATTTACTTATTCAAATTACTAAACTTTTGTATTATCTCTTGTCTGTTCAAATCCATTACAATATATATATATATATATATATATATATATATATATAGGCTACTCACATGTAACTATGATTTAAAACTAACTCAGTTCATGAAATAGGCGAAACACTTCAAAATGGTATGTCAAATTTCATAGATAATGTAATTAATGTAATTAGAATAGCAAGTAGCTATGTTAAAGAATATAACAATACCAGTTCCTCAAAAATTATAAATGTTTTCTATTTGCCAAGTATTGAAACGAAATTGAAAATTATTTTCATACATTTTCCAGCTTTTAGTTTAGTAATGGAAAATTACTTTACTCAATCAAATAAGGTAGCTACTACTTATCGATCGGAATCCGACATTAAAGACTTAAACCGAAACTTCAGCTTTTAAGGCGCCTATAAGTGCTAACAAATTTGTTTTATGGCATGGTAGAGTTGTTGGGACACAAACAATATTATGCTTGGCTTCTGTTATAGAATAAGAAAACTTAAAAAAATCAAAATATGATGACGAAAAAATACATACCCTTCATTCTGAACCAAATAGCAAATTTAATTTTATAAGGAGAATCAAAAATTGAAATTAGCCAGACACCAAAATCCAAATGATCATGAAAAAACTGTTGACAATACGCTAGTAAAGCATCTTTGACAATAGACATTTGCGCCATCTCGTGTTTTATTTGTGGAACGCTGGTTCTGTCAAAGCCGTAATTTATGTTTGCTGTGTTACAAATTAAAATTTAGTTATCCCATAAAATGGAAAGAAATACATCAAAGCGAAAGTGCGGTGTATCGATTTTAAAAATACATCAAGGAAAAATCAAAAATTACAATTATAACACTTTTATGGATTTCCATATCAATTAGAGACGAAGAAAAAATGAATTGCCTCAGTTCGACATCATGGGTAAATAAATTTGATTTCCACATTGTTAGTCATTATGGTATGTATAAAATTAATCATAATTGTTGTTCTATTGCATAACTGAGATTTTTTAATTACAGCAGTGGGGCAATCCATCTCAATCAGAAACAAATTCAATGATTTGCAGTGGTCAAATTGTTTGGGAAAAAAAGTAAACAATAACAAAAATTACAATCCAACTATATTTCCTGCAATATGTATATAAAAAAGCAAAATCTTCATGGTGGTTTGTGGACTGAAAGATTACGAGTACGAGAAGCTCCAGTTGAGATTAACAATAGTAAGTAAATATATATAAGAAAAAAAAACAAATTAACTTTGTTCATTATATATAATTTATTGGTAGATCTCACTGATTAATGGATCAAGATAAAAATTTTGAGTTGGAACAAGGCTAATAAAGCAACAAAAGATGTAAATATACATGTTAATTCACAAAGAAATAAATAATGATTATATATTATTTATAGCTTTTGTAATAACTAATAATAAAGAAGCGCTCATAAAAAAATAAAAATAATGAGAATAAAAAGTGTTATTTATTTAAGAGAGTATAAGTATTGATATATTATAGGAAAGATAGTTGAATTGTAAACTTTCTTATGTAACTACATTGTTTGATTTTTCTGCTCCATCGAAATGAGCGCCGCAAATGTTTGAATATGTTCCTGGTTGCCATTCATCCCTCCTTTAACTAAAACGTTACTTTTTTCTTTATTCCTAAAAGAAAATATTATTAATTAAAAAATTAAAAATTATGTTAACCTAAAATTTCATTTTATTCTGGAAAGAAAAGTATTTACATGATTAACTTTTCTGATTACAAGAGTTATTGAATCTCATTTTTGTTAAAAGAACAACAATTGTGATTAATTTTATGTATTTATGAATGACTAAAAACGTGGAAATTTAATTTAATTGCTCTTGGCGAGGAACTGCTGTAATCCATTTTTTCCTTCCTCTCCAACTGCTATAGAAATCCAGGAAAACGGTAGAATTTTAATTTTTGATTATTCCTTGATGTATTTTCAAAATCAACTACACCGCACTTTCGGTTTGATCTTATTATTTCCATTTTATGGGATAACTAAATTTTATTCTATAACACAGCAAACATAAATTACGGCCTTGACAGAACCAGCGTTCCACAAATAAAACACGATATCGCGCAAATGCCTATTGTCAAAGATAGTTTACTAGGGTATAAGACTTTAGATGAAAATGATGACGTTTCAAAGATGTGTCTCAGTGACAGTCAAATTATTAGCTGTTCACCAGAAAGCTTAGCTGAGAAAGATGCATTGAAAGAAAAAGAAATTAAAAAACAAGAAAACCTCTATTTGTTTTCTTTATTATATATTTTTTAATTTAAGAAACAATTGTGCATTTGGTACCATTTCTGAAATTTTAGGTTCATCAATATTAACTGTTCCAAATTTAAAAATATACATACAAACCCTTCAAAATAATTCAATATCTGCATAATATAAATGTTTTGCTTCAGCGCTATTAAATTACATTACAGCTGGAATAAATGGTAATTTTTATACTTATCGTGCTCATATATTACAGAATATTTTTTTGTTCAAATTCAAACATAACGGATTGCAACATAAATATTAAAAATTTATTATCTGATATTATGTATGAATACGAGAATATAAAGGAAATCATAACTCATAACCTCTCGGAACGTAATTTCTCTGAACTTACCAAATGTTCAAATTGTTTGGAATAATTTTACAACTTTGGAATTTGCTCTAAATGAATTGTTCACATTAGAAAATGAAGTATACTGTGATAATTGTAAAGAAGTTACTAACCTTCGAAAAAATAGTTTAGGTTCTGATACTTGGTTGGCTACTGAAGATGCATATCATGCTTGGGCTTATGCAAAACACTCCAATTCAAATATTACAACCAATTTGACAAAAATCCCAATGAACCTTTACAGTACAAATATCTTTTAGGTGGAGTTGCTGAGAATCAACCACCACTCTCAGACAATTCTATTGGTAACATTACTTAAAAACACTAAACACTTGAAATGCAATTTCTGAAGAAGCCACACTTGGCGAAATATATGTCAAATAAAAACAAATAAATAGTGAAAATTTAAAGAAGTGTTTAGAGTTTAAGTAATCTTAAAAATGAAGTTTCATGAAGTGAAGACTGAAACCATCATCAATTCTATTGGTCATTATGTAGCATACTGCAAAGACGTAAAAGAATTTTGGTATCAACTGGATGTTATGCAGCATTCTCATAATGAATTATTAGATAGTGCGCTGATAAACATAGAGATTGCTGCAATCCTTTATGTTTGAACTTTTGAAGACGGTTCCTACCAATGTTGACATTTTTTTCTTATTGGCGTCCAATATTGTGTAGCAAATGCACAATCTGAGTTTATGTTTGTATTTCATCTCAAGTCCAGCTGGTAACTGTAGGTGCTATTCCTGTACTTACTTAAATAAGCTTGAAAACAATAGATAATATTTACTGTATTAAGTGAAACTTTTACTTAACATGACTGGTATTTACAATTTTGTTTGAAATGATTAGGAGTTTTTACTTAACTTTGATATGTATAAGGAGTATAAAGCAGTGAGAAGATCTTGCAATAATATATACATAGTTTCAACAGCTGGTTCACTGCTAAATCTTAAACATTATTACAAGATATGTGCAGTGCAAAAAACTAATTGGCTGTTGTGGGAACATCGAAAAATACGAAAGAGATATTTTAGAGTAAGTGGGAGTTTATAACTCAATATATGAATATATTTTAAATAGTTTTTTATTCATTGTTTATTTACTTTCAATATCCATTGAAAAATTTAAATTCTACTAGGTACTTTAAATATATAATTATAACATTAACTTTAAGTTACCAAAAATTGCTGTATTTTGGAATATATTTTTTCGTAACTGGGGTGCTATTTCCCAAAAAGTACTTAAACATTGAAAAATATGATACAAATATCATTCAGAAAACAACATTACTTGTGTTTAATTAAGTATATAATAACTGTATCCTTATGTTTATATGAACTAAATAACAATAACACTAAAAAATTAAGGAACATCCTCAAAAATTTTAATAATTAATAAAAATAAAAGACAATTTATCTTCGGAAACTCTTTCCAAATTGAAAATATGTATATGTATATATACTTACATGTTTTTATCTATTTAACTTGCTTTAATAATAAAAATATTGTAATATTAAAAGTATGTTACTGAATTAATAATGTTACGAGAATTCATCCGACAGCTGTCCATATAGCTGGCGATAGGAGGCATTCAGTTTTCGACGGTCGTATTGTATAGTTAAAATAAAATGTAAATAGTTTCTGTGAACATAATTTGTGTTAAAGTAGTGGAAATAAATTAGAGTGAGTTGGACTGTGTTTTTAAATAAATCCAAGAACTGAACAGAACCCGTGCGTGAAAATAAAAACAGCAATAATAAAAGAATAGAGGTCTCATTTTATATATAGATTCGAACAGACAATAATACATTATTATGTACATCTTTTTAACCTATAAATGAAGAATTTTGATAAAATGAATATCTTTCATACGGAATGGGGGGTTAATGAAGTTGCGTATTACAGTTTGTGAGGTGTGGGTGGGTGAGGAACAGAAAAACATCAAAACTCATCTTATGTAATTTGTGGAAAATCACAGTTAATATTTCCGTTTAAATTGCAACTAGGTACCATTAATGCCATATTATAACAATAAAACATTTATATTTACATGTATTTACTTTAAATATAGTAAAAAAGATAAACGTCATAAGGTATTAATATAAGTATTATTCATTCATTTCTAAATATTTTGCTTTTGGTGACATGATTAGATCTTCTCACATGCTATAAGTGAGACAGCAATTTTGATGAAATAAAAGAAAATCTAATATATATCTGACAGTGAAACCGTAAAGGTGCTAATGTTAAAAACTATATATTTCACTTTACTAGAGTGCTTCTACCTCACAAAATGAAACAATTTAATTTAGTAAAAAAAACTACATAAAATGAGTTTTAATGAGATTTTATGCTTTTGTTACTCATTGTCTTCGCCAAGCCAATATAGGCCTTTCCATATTCGAACATTTTTCGTGCATCATTTTTTCGAGCAGTTGTCAGACCATTGGCATGTAAATACAATGTTTTTTTGCTCGAAAAAAATGACAGAAGTTGGCGCTTGCCCACTAGAAATTTTCGAATATGAAAAGGCCTATGTTCCATGATTGACAGGTGACAAACTTCAAGTATATATAGGCTAATTTATTTATTGATTTACGGGATGTTTTTAGTAATAAATGATTAGCTGCTCTCTAAGAATATACTAACAATTAACAAGGATTTGATTCATGTCTCTTATAGTAGCAGGTTGTTATTAGGAACGAAGATATACCGATTTAAAGTTTCACAGAGCACTAATGTCAATCCTGATTTTTTTCAAAACGGAAGAACTAGCAATTATTTAATTTATATATCTAGGACGAGATTTTGATCCTCTCTCCATTGGTACATGTTTCATTTAGGTTCTTGAAAAAAAAGTGAGTACTTTATTTTTTCTAAGGAATTACTCCGCAACATATTTCCAATGAGTTACTAATTATTTCATTAGTTTAAGTACATATCGACAGATTTCGAGTTTGCAAAGAATGTTCTGATATATTTTAATTATTATTATATTTGTCTTGAAATATATATCTCTATTATCTCTATAAAAGAAAAAATATTTTTTATACACATAATGAATGAGTTACATTATTAGAATGGCATTCCATACAGAGAATATTTTAAAGCAAACATCTATTACTATCAATGGTGGCTCTAAATTATAGTTAAATCATCGGCTGCTACATACATATCGGAGATATTTTCTAATGTTTTTCCAACCCCTATAATGAAGGGTTGTTGATTTCAAATAACATTATGTGACGTCTTTTAAGATGGACACTTATTAATAAACAATGCATATACACCAAGAGAAAAAGTCTACAAAAGAGCAAAAATCTGGAACCAAACAAATTTCTTTTGAACACAAAATTCCTATTAATAAATCGTACCACTTTTAAATGTTTCAACAAATTTGTTAAATTCCAGTTATTCAAATGTTCCTGGTGAGTGCTTGAACGAACTTAACCCGATCACTTATACACCTAAACAAACCTAATTTATTTCAATCATTCATACACGTGGGTTTTGAAACAAATATCTCCGTTATAAGCTGAATATCGGAACGACCCCTAATCACTTGTTTTTATGTAGTTCCCTCAAATACATACGTGTTACGTGAGTCAGTATGACAGACCCCTTTGTGCAACATTGTAGTTTATCTTTAATATTTCCGTTCAAGTAATTGATACGAGGGTGAATCAAATATGAACCGGACTTTTCTGTTTCTCGCCCTGTAGGTAATTCGAGTGGCGTGACGTCTCGATATATGTTAGGTAGGGATGTTAAGAAGAGGGGAGTTCGTCGGTTTGGCGAGGCGTAGTCGATGCGCAACGTGTTGTTATCAAATTTTTGGCGCGGGAGGGCGTTAGACCCTCTGAAATTTTGCGTCGACTATCTGCACAGTTCGGCAATGAAACACTTTCAAGGGCCCAAGTGTACGACTGGCACAAAAAGTTTTCAGATGGCCGAGAGACAGTGGAATATGAGCCTCATGCACGCCGTCCCACGACAAGCATAAATGAGGCGAATATCCACGCAATTCGTGAGCTGATTGAAGGTGACCGCCATCTTACAGTATTGGCAATTGCTGAACACGTTGGAATATCATACGGGAGTGCTCAATCAACCATTTCAGATGATTTGGGTTACCGAAAAGTGTGTGCAAGATGGGTTCCTCGCCTTCTAAGGAAAGATCAGAAAGCAAACCGTCTTGCCGTATGTGAAAGGCTGTTAGCAAGATATCGAGCAGAGGGGGATGAGTTTTTGAGACATATTGTCACCTGTGATGAGACATGGGTGCATCATTATACCCCGGAGTCCAAACGTGCAAGCATGGAGTGGCGAAAACCTGGAGAGGCAGCACCGCGGAAAGCCAAGACCCGTCTTTCTGCAGCGAAAATTCTTGCAACAGTTTTTTGGGATTCGAAAGGCGTACTGCTGATCGATTTTCTGCACGAACGTCGTACATTTAATGCTGAGTATTACTTCGAAGTACTCCAACAAGTGAAACTTGCCTATCGGCAAAAGAGGCGGGATATGTCTATCCGAAGTGTGATTCTGTTGCATGAAAACGCTCTGCTACATACAGCTGCATTGACTCAAGGAAAATTGAACAAAATGTATTGGGAAACCCTTGAACACCTGCCTTACAGTCCTCATTTGTCGCCATGTGACTACCACATGTTTGGACCAAGAAGAACTGGGAGGCCACCACTTTGAGGACAACGAAGGTGTAGAAACGTTTGTGCGCAATTGGTTATCGACACGACCAGTTTCATTCTTTGAGAAAGGTATTAAAAAACTTCCGATTCGGTGGGAAAAATGTATACATAAGAGAGGAGACTGTGTAGAAAAATAATATGTATTAAAATTTGTATTGATCGTACCAATAAAACTTTTAAAACAAAAGTCCGGTTCATATTTGATTCACCCTCGTATTTCTGTTTATTCCAAAATTGCTTATTTAGAGGTGAGCTTAATTGCAATATTCTATTGTTCAAGTAAAACTGCGTGTTATTAAGGCCACCTTAGTCATCATGACAGAACCTATAAATTCTTTGTAAAGCTGTAGGAGAGTTGATATTAACACATATATTAGCACAGATATTAACACATCCATTATATTAGTTAGTTCATTTTTGACATGTCTCTCCCGCGACTGCAAAAACTCGGCATAATTTTTTGTAATAATTTTAATAATCAATTTCAAGTAACAATTTTTAATTTTGTTATCGACGTAACATACATAGCGTATTTGAGAAAAAAAATATCAATGCATATTTACTTACATCAGTTGGTGAATTTAGATGTGCACTCGAGTATTTTGCGAAATAATTCAAAATACTAATTATTTTGGGAGTTCGTATGTTTATTACTTTTGAAAATATTTTTTTGCTTAGTATCAAGTACCATTAGCCTACTAAGTAGGTAGTTTATTTTAAAAAGATATTCTTAAACTGATAATATTGCATATTGAGTTAACATGGTGTTTTATAAAAAATCCCTTTATTATTGAACAGCGACATAGGTAGTATCATAATTTTGATTTATTTCGCGAGTTTAATATTTTGAATACACGAATCCATATATGAAATAACATAAAACATTTCTGAATTTATAATATCCAGGGCGCAGTGATGTTCAAAATTGCAAAATTTCTTCAAGTTCAGTAGTACTTTGATAACTGAAATTATAAAATCTTCCTGGTACAGATACGGTTAAAGTATACAACATATTTTAATAAATTCCAAATAATGAATGACAATGCTGGAAACCGAAATTAATGACTTTTTTACTTCTGGACTATTTCATAGCTACATATTTTCGGATTTTTTAGTGTTGTATGTAATTTACTGAAAATGGCATTTTCTGTAATAAATATCTAATTTCTGAGCTAATTTAAGATTTGGTTTTTATTTACTTCAATTTTATTCCCAGGAAAACGGTGTGCGTATGCAATAATTATTCCCGTTTCCAATACACAGAAATACAAGAAGACATTGAAAGATGAAAATGTATCTCATTGTAATCTATTTAGCGATTCTGAAATTACTAACTATAATGGACAATCAACTCCTAACGCATCCAAAGATAATGAATTTGAATCGGTAGCTGAAAATCTCCACATCACATTTTAGTACTTATGTGTTACTAACTTCAACACCTGACACCGCACCGAACAACACACAGCTAACTTTATCTTCACATACATCCTCAATTATAGAGGGTACTTCAAAGATATTAAGTACTGTCCAGACAAATCTATGATTTTAGAATCAAGATCACTACACAATAATACGAAAAGTAATTCCGAAACAGAAACTCTGTTATCCCTGAATGACCCAGTTCTAAACAATGAAAATTTAGTTGTCCAATCGTCTAAGACGAAACGGACCATAAAAAACATTTCTGCATTTTTGTCATACTTTGCATAGACATAGAGAAAATTTCTCTATAGTAACAAAGGAGAACCCGAACGCAAAAAAAATTATTGACACTATTAGGAAAGAAGGGGATTTTATACACAACCCTGAAGCACAATTATACCACCCAGATTACCTCAAACAAAATACAACAATGGTCCTAATGACTACATTGCTTGTAAAATTTGTAAAGCTTTTTTCTCAAAGAATACGTTTACATATCAGAAAATGTGATATACACCAAATCAAAGGTAATAAGGATGTCACCAAAAGAGGTCATCAAGTAAGAGGCTATATTCATCCAGTTGCAGATCCAGTTCTTCGTCGAGTTGTCTTCCCTGTCTTAAGAGATGATGAAGTCACAAGATCCACAAAATATCACAAACTAGCTATTTTATATGGAAATAAACTTTGCAAGAGATTGACTTTAGATTACCAACATGCTTTAATCAGGAGTTAGTTAAGACTACTAGGCAGATTTAAATTGGCGACAACATCTATAAATAATTTAGTATAATATTACTTATTTTCTATGTGTATCTGTGGAATAAACGCTTGACTAACAATAGCTGGGTGGGACGCAAAATCTAAAAAAATTCAAGTCTGCTTCTACTGCTTAAGCTTTAACAACAAAATAGTAAAAAAATGTAGAACTGAATATTATATTATATTGGAAGACGAAACTGTAAAGAAAAAGGTCAAGGATTTCTTATTGTTATGGGATGAAGAGATCCCAGTTACCATAAACAAGAAGGTGGTGGATGCTCAAATATTACAAACATGTCATAAAAAAGTAACACTTCCGTCAAAAGATGACATTAAACTGCCTTTATAAATAAGGTGGTGTCAGGCGGCTCGAAGCTCGGCTCGTGGACCCTTTCTAGAAATGCAAAAAAATCTGGGGTATATCCTTTATATATTCTCTGGTACCGACAAAAATTTCATTTGAAGAGCAATACCGCTTACCGATTTATAGGACAAAAAATTCATAATTTATGCGGATAGCAAGGGTGAGTTTATTTTCATTGCATTTCGACAGGTAGATTGGCTCGGCGCGTGGAATCAACAAATGTCGGTCCACATGAAAAGCTCGTCGGCCTGCTTTGTCCCGTGATGGTATCAATAAAAAATGGTGAAATTTTAGCAAATAAATCGTTGGGCACGTGCTAAAACAAAATTATGATATTTAAATATGGATTGATTGCATCAATAAACCATACCTTATCTTATTTTAATTCACAAATAAAACTAAGAAGATAGAACTTCGGCTTACTTACAATATATACGACAAGAATAAATTAGAAAAACGGCATTGGGCACGTGTTAAAACAAAATTATGATGTTTAAATATGAATTTAACAATTTATTACATAAATAAACCATACCGGGATCTGTTTTTGATTCACCATATTAAATTGGAGTAATACTTCTACTGAATTACTATAGGTACAGTTATTTAAACAGACCCCAATAATATACTTTAAGTTATACACTTAAAATAAAGGTATTTATGCAAAGATTGTATCCCGAATGGAGGATAATCACATAAGGGTCAGCAACATCAAATTATTTATTAAGAATATTTTAATGACATGGTAAGTATACTGAACTAATCCTCATAAAATGATTTTAATACCCATAATAAATAAATTTTACAAATCTATACAAACCCAGAACAAAAAAGAATAATATTGAATTTAATGCAGGCATCGAACCTTCATAAAACACTTTGGGCAGGCCAATATAATCCTATCTGAGTAATGCATTATAAATCTTAGGAAATATTAAATATTATTTAGTACGAAACAGGGTTGCTCTGTACGTTTATCATTTATTTCTTCAAAGTTATTGTCAATATCTAGTGCGCGTTAGTCGATAGTGAAAGATGGAGTGGTCCAATGATTTAATTTTTGCATTCTTAAGTTTTTACGAAAACGAACCTATGCTGTGGAACCCCAAAAATGTTAATTACAAAAACCGAAATGAGCAACAAGACGCATGGGGTAGGATAGAAGCTGGTTTAATGCAGAGTACTGGGAGAAAAACTTCAGCAAATAAATTAAAAAAGAAAAGGGATTCATTAATGGCTACCTACAGAAAATTAAGGAATAGAGTAAAACAATCAATGACGACAGGCAGTGGAGCAAGCGACGTTTACAAACCCGATTGGGAATTTTATGACACCATGTCAATATTTTTAGATGATATGTATAAACCAAGAACTACCATGGATTCTGATATACATATTTTGCATTAATACATCTACTGATAATCTGACAACTGAAAATAAATGGTGGAGTTTGACTAATTAATAATTTGTAATTTAGATTTACTTTCAAATATTTTTTATACAGTATTTTAGTGATGCTTATTTTAATACTAATTCCCATATGCAAGTACCAATTTGTTCAATTAACCAATTTCTATCATTTCGTTGGATTCCAGAAAGTAGGAAAAACCTCTTATAAAGAGATATCTACTGACGTCTCTGAAACTTAATCAATTTAAATATTTTAAATTTTAATATAATAAGATACATTGACAGCTAATTACATACATGTTTTCATTACGTAAATGGTTCAATTAGTAAAGCACACAAAGGATTGCCTTGTTTATGTATTTCTGTTGAGTACACCTTTAGCTCAGGTCATTTACGGAGAAAATGACCTTCAGGTGACAAAATTAATAGTAGAACAAAACCAACATCAAACTGGGTATGAGGCGAACTATCGCTTGAGTTAATAAGAATGTTTTACCTATAAAATTAAAAAAATATATAAACAACTTTTTTTTGAATTTTCGGTAAATGTTCCATTATCTAAAAAAAGACAGTTAACAAAATTGAGTGTACCGTAGCTAATTTTGTAGGTTTTTCATTTCTCTTCAACATTGCCCATAGTAGCAAACACGGTTTTATGAATGGATTTTGTGTAAACAACTAAATTGTTACCGATTTTTGGCGGTTTTTTGTTAAAAAAACGCATCGATAAAAAAATTTCAATTTTATGTCAATTAGACAAGTTTTACCATTAGAACAGGTTGATGTCGGTTTTGGTTTACTATTAGTCTTGTCACATATTTTCGTAAATGACCTGGGCTACTTATCATAATGAGGGCATCATGCTACACTAGAATAAAATAAAAATGTAATTTTTTATAAACTTTTAAATTATAAAATATTGTATGGTTTAGTTTCATTTGGTTCTATATTCACTAATATTTGTTTTATGGGTTACAAACACTATATCAAAATGTTAATCTTTTATATTAAAAAATTATAATAATTCTTGACAGTAATTTTTTCCCTTGAGTCACTAAGTCAGCTGGCATGTCACTACAATCATTAATAACCTTATGAATGAAATTATATCGCAAATATGTTCTGAACATCTAAAAGTTTGGTTAAAATGTAATTCACTTTCTTAAATAAACAGCTTCTGATAAAGCCATGTAATCTGATTCAAACCTATTAAAAGGTACATTTTTTTTTTGTTTTTTACTTTGCCGAGAAACAGCAGAATCACATTTTACAAAACATCTATCTAATTTCGATTTTGCTTGATACAATTATTTAATATGAGGTGTCAAACCCTAAGAATTGTGTTTTAGAAACCTACTCTATTTCATGATTTTGTAGGTTCACTTTATAAGGACGTACAGATTATGACATAACTGTAATTATTAACTTACTAATAGCCATACTAGAACGCGTCTAATTTTAAAAAGATCTCTATAACTTAAATAATAATGATAGATTAATTTAATTGAATTTTAATTACCATTCTAAAAATATTTTTTCAAACTTGGGATATAAATAATAACTTAACACTTCAGAATGCGGCAGCGGCAACAATCCTTTTTGTCGCAAGGCAGATTTGCGACAAAGAGACGACCCAGATGTTTGAATACCCAAATATCGAATCTGAACGAATGAAATGAAAACGCGCCATGTAATAAAGAACTGCACCTTTATAGTTACCTTAAAAAAGAGTCTTTAATAGCCCGTGATTTATTAAAAGATGAATTTCATTTTGATGTGTGGAATTTAGTAAATAAGCACTTTGGTTGATCCAAATTTTTAATAGGGGTCGTGCGGGTGAATTAGAAAGTTTAAAACTATTTGATTATGAAAAAAAAGAAACATTGGACATCAATTTTAATAATGACTTGATTGGTAATTGAACTAAAGAATCCGTAAAATATGGAAAACAATTTGAACGATTAACTTTGCGTGGAAAAATTGGAAGGACGGTATCCGTACTACTCAGTCCGTTCGCAGTAGTTTGTATTGGTGCTTTACTCAGATACCGGACAAACACTGGTGTTAGTACATCAAACGAGTACGTTTTTGCAGTGCTAAAGACAAACAAGTTGAATAAACAGTATATCCGAGCGTGTCCATTAATGAGACCATTTTCTGAAGAATGTGGTTCTGTTGTCCCAAGTTCTTTACCGGGAAATACTTTGCGTATACTGCAATGCTAGAAATAGAAGGTACACAAGTTGACAGTCTAGCAAACTTTTTAGGACATCAGAAGGATATTGATATAGGTATTTACAGAGTACCTGTGCATGTGGCGGAGATGATATGTCGGTTGCTTATAGCTTCAATGGGTGGCGACGATGAAGGACAAAAAGATAATGATCCCAGTGAAGATGAGAAGAGTGACAGCAGTGACGAAGAAAATATTGCAGGAAAGGATGGGAAATAGTTAATAGATCTGTTTTAGGAGTAATAAATGAAGACCAAGGGAACCAAATGTCAGAGAATAAAATGATTCGATTAAAGAAGAGCCATAAGTGACTACTTGCATATAATTTTATCTCGTATTTTGTTATATAGGGTTGAATTTTACAAATTAAAAATATACGTGAGAATTCTAGTATTATTTCTTAAATGTCTTCTTTCTTACTTTTTTTCGTAGATCTTATATAGTTTCCAATAAAAAATAAAACGACATTATTTTTAACGATTACTAAATGAAATAACTAGAAAAAAGTAAAAAAAACACAGGAGTAAAAAAGATAAAACAATTTACAATAATGTTGAAAGTGACCACCACGTCCATCCAGTATACACTGATTTATCATATGCCATATGCAATATTTTTAACTACTACAATTTAACCAGAAAAATCAGATTTTAGAAACCAATGTATGTAATTTGCATGAAAGGTTCAAAATTCTAACATTTCATATTTGTGTAAAAATTAGAAACACAATTTCACTTTCCTCATTTCACGGCTAAGCAAATTTTTCTTACGAAAGCCTTATTGTTTTCTGTGAACACAACAACCGAATTAGAATTGAAATAATACCAAAGAAAGTAATGCAATGGCAGAAAAAGGTGCCGCCCTCGAGCAGTGCCGCAAAAATATCTTCATTGTGCAAGAAAATCATTTGAGTTTAGTAGAAGCAGAGTACATGTGAATCCAGCGTGCCTTCTTTTTAGTACTTGAAGTAGAGTCTCAAATTGTTTTAAAGGTTAAAAAAAACATTTTATGGGACCTCACGTTGATGAATTGAATTTCATTATCGTCATAGAAACAGAAGAATTGCTAGTAACAGTTAGTCCAGTACAGTCGATATTTGAACGAGCTATCCTTACATCATATGCTTATTTATTAACATTTTTTGATCCACTCTGTATTACTATAGTTTTACTCTACTCATATTTCAACCACCTTGTATATGCATCTACTTATGTGCCACCCAATACATTTTTTGAATCACCATATATAAATTTATTTCTATTCCACCTTACATTTCAAGCGTCCTAAATATTCACCTGCTTATGTACCACCGAATATTACATTTATTTGTAAGATTTATGAACCCACCTGTATAACTGCCATTTTACTTCGCACTATATTTCAATTGCGTATTCTGCTTGAATTTCGATGCACGCATACACACACAAACCTGCCACCGTATACCGCCTAGAACAGATAAGAATTTTTCTTTTTGATAAACTAATGCAATATTTTGTGTTATTTCACTCGTTGTAAGTCCCGTAAAATGAAAACCGTTACAAACATCCTGTACGATATACTTTCATGGCATATCTTGACATTTAAGCTAGATATTTATGATGAAAATTTGACATTTACATTGATGGTTACCGTTTTATTACACATATTTTACCGATTTTCAGAAAAACGGAATGTTTCACGTTGTAGAAAATTATACAGAATCAAGCTGGAACATCTTTGTCTAGAATACAATTTAAAATATTTAAATAGATTGAGCCGTTTTAGAGAAAACAGTGAAAATGCAATAAAATTCACGAAAGTGTAGTCCCATAATTAGTGTTTATTTTGATTTTCTCGAAAACCGTAAATGTCACGTTATAGAAAATTATATGACACCTTTCTGTAATATTCCTTAATACAATGCAGTATAAATCATAAAAAGTCGTTTTTGAATAATCACTGTTCATACATAAAACAAGATGCCAGCAAATTGATAACGTGCTCATTTTTGGAAGTCGATTAAAAAGCAGGAAAAAGGGAAACCTGTCTTAGGTAATAAAGAGAATGAAGTTACGGTCTTCGTGTGCTTATCCAGAAAATTCCTCAGTATATGCAGAAAGAGATATGGAAATACATATGATGGGTACTCAGAGGCTTCTCATTATTTCAGAATTTAAGAACGGGTGACGCTCAAAGATGGAAAGATTTTTACGAATTCATGTTAATCAAAATTTAGGGAGACGAACATTGTTTACTCAAAATTTATGAAAAATGGAATGTTCAATCACCATAGCTCACAATAAAAAATGACGGCTTGCAAGTGAGGAGGTTTGCTCAAGTATGCTTGTCCTAAAAACAAAAAAATACCTGCAAAAGAAAACAACTCCGTAAGATATCAACGAACATCTAGGGAAATAATGACAGGTGGCATTGACGTTGGAACAAACAAGCAGATTACAAGAGCATTGAAAAGTTACGAAAAAAATCTGCAAGCAAATAACCAAAAGTAGCCAAAATAAGTAACGAAAAATTGAGTAGCCCATCCGAACGACGCTCTTTCTACTCAGCCATTTCTGGGTGAATACAAAACAGGGAGTAAAGGTATAAGTGTTGCATTATAAAATTGTTAACTGAAGAATAAAGACGTATACGTCATTTTCAATAATGATATTACTGAAAGCTAGTATTACTACTGGTTTTGTGATATTGACTTTTATATAACAAAACATGCTATAGATAAATATACCACAGGGGGTGGAAAATGTGGCGGTATGCTTTTCTAGGAATTGCTCAAATAGATCTGATTTTTCGCCAATGAGGCGGACATTGCAAAATGATGGGCTACTACCAGCATATTTTACAGAATTTTCAAAAGATGGTACCCCATTACGCTACAAACTTAATATTTTCTTTTACAATGGCACTGAAGAGGATTTTGATGGTTTAACTGCAAATTATGATTGTCAGCAGGAAGCCGAAGCAGCAGCAACATGTGGTCGACAACAGCTACCAAGTACACTTCAGAGGGAACTCAATAACTTATTAATATTATTATGTTTTGCTGTTATATCTTTGATATTACTGTTGGTGTTATGTAATGTCTTCGATAAACATTACATATAGAGAGAGAATAATATTCAAAAAAATGTATGAAATAGATGTTGCGGTTTTAGTTCAATGCTGGTTCAATGCAAGTATATAATTGACGAAGGACCTTTAGCGGAACAATCAATAAACACGTGCCGTCACATAAACGAATCACCAAATAAAAGTTAATCACTAACCTTTTACGTCGAAGCTCTGCTAAGGGTGTTTTCTTGGTGGTTCTTTCTTCTGAGGCTAGACCCGTGAACAGGAACAGTTTCTTAGAGCTTCGTCTGGACAACACGTTACACAAAAAATAGCGACGTAATGTTCATTGATTCAAAATACAAAAAAATGCGGGTTTAACAACAAATGATGCGCTTTTGTAAACACAAAAGAAACAAAATGAAAGCGGTTTAGCGGTCGTCACGAATGGAGCTCAAAACTCGCGAATCGGAACGCAAAAAAAACAACAAAAAGCGACGTCTCTTCAGACGGAATCAAAGCCACCGAAAAGTTCGGAGTACATTGCACGAAACTCCCAAGCGTCTTAACAGCTCGGGATCCAAAACACGAATCACAATAATGTCTATATTTTACACGCAAAAACACACTTTTACGATTAGCATTAACGCGACGGAATGTTTTAGAAAAGGTGTAGAAGTTTAAAAATCAATGAAGTAATTCAATCAAATTGAACACAATACACTAAACAAATGCGGGAACGCACCATTCCGCCAGCCTTGAATTACTTATTTCAAAACTAAGGGTCCACTGGCAGTGGACAAAGCTTTACAAGAGGTCGCTTCAAAGTACCACTTGCAGTTCTAACTGTAGCAACGCGTACAACACCATCACCTCCAGGATGTACGTCAATAATGCGCCCTAATGGCCAATTCAAAGGAGGTGAACTGTCTTGCTTCAAAATAACAAGAGTACCTGGCTTAACAACCTCCGAGGGATCAGTCCATTTACTCAGTTGATGAAGAGTATGTAAATATTCTAGCGACCAACGTTTCCAGAATGCCTGATGCAAACGACTCAGTAACTGCCATCTGTTGAGACGATTAGATGGGATAGATAAGAAATCAGATTCAGGAGGTGCTGTTAAAGGTTCCATGGTAAGAAACATTCCAGGACTCAAGGCGGTAAGATCCGAGGGATCGTTGCTACAAGGGGTTATAGGTCGCGAGTTTAAAACTGCTTCGACCTGTGCAAATACAGTAGAAAGTTCTTCGTAGGTTAGGATTTGATCTCTAACGACACGTCTTAAGTGAGCTTTAACACTAAGAATTACTTTCTTTGCGGATAGAATCCAAAATCGTTGCTGCAAAAGAAATTGAACGGTTTGGATTCCTGCGTGAAGATTGGTGACATGACAATCTTCGACAATTAGATTAGTCAAACGACTTTTACTTGGTAGCAGTGCGGGAAATTTAGTGTCAAACGGCAATGGAGCATTAGCCAATCTACTACCAACTCTAAGAGTTCCCTGTTCATCAAGAAACGGCGAAAGTTTACGAAGCGATTTGGGCAAAAGTTTTCGTTCTCGAAGAAGGGAAATCTCTTTAGAAAAATATTGATCTTGAACATAGCGAACAATGCGAAGCTGAGCCTGATATAACTCAGCAGCCAAAAATGATCCAGAGCCCCTACGGTCTGGATTGCGGGCGTTATCAACAAAGCGACAAATATGAGCTATAATGCGGGTAATGCGATTAATAGAAGAATGTTCTTCTAACAAAGTACCAAATAAATTTGGTAAAGCGGTGACTTGAAGCGCCACTATACGGGCTTCAGTCATAACTAGCGGTGACATGCTTGAGTCTGAGCAAGCATGTGGCAAACAAGCGGTAATCAACAATTGTGGGCCTTTCCACCAAAGTGTATTGCCTAACAACTCTGATGGCAAAGTGCCGCGGGAACCCAAGTCAGCAGGGTTATCACAAGATTGGATGTAAAACCAATGCGAAGAAGGAAATTTTTCCTGAATGTAAGCAACTCGATTACTGACAAATGTCTTCCAACGGTGCGGGGAAGAACTAAGCCATGAAAGGACTACCGTGGAATCTGACCAGCAACGAATCACCTTGAACAACAAACGACTATTGAATTGCTCATAAACATAATGAGCCAACTTAGCGGTAAGAACTGAAGCACACAGTTCCAATCTGGGAAGTGACAAAGTTTTCAAAGGGGCAACTTTCGATTTAGACAACACAAAAAAACTTTGACGAAATCCAGATGCGGTTTCGAACACAAAATAAACAACAGCGGCATAACCTTTCTCAGAAGCATCACCAAATGCGTGAAGTTCACAACTAGAAAAGTTTTCTATAGCAAGCAGGCGAGGCAAAACTAAATTGTGTAAGGTCAACAAAATAGCGATAATGTCTTGCTGCAATTTGGGACCGATAAATAAACAATCATTCAAAGATAACCGATGAGGTATCTTAGCGGATGCATTAAACACTACACGAAGTTTGGTTGTGCTACTATCAGGTTTCAAAACACAATGATGCGGTATGGAGTAACAATCAGAAGCAGTAGATGAATCAGGAACCAACTCCATATGATCCAGCTCCAAATACTCTTTGAGAAAATCACAATAGTGTTTGTAGAGATCTGGTTGCTGTAGAAGACGTCTTTCTAAGGAGTAGAAACGTTGTACGGCGGGATTATACATTCCATCAAAAGCAGGAAGTGTATTTCGAAAAGGAAGGGGCACAACGAATCTATCTGAATCCAATCTCCTGCATCCCTCGGAAAATATTTTTTCGCAGATAAGATCATCAGGGGACTGAACCAGTGCGGTAGGAACATCTTCAATTGTCCAGAACCTTTGGGGTGAATCATCTAATGATACTACATTTTCAATTTTACAAAAAAGCGAAGTTGGGTTTATGGCCGACTGAGAGTGAGAGTTAACAGAACTCGAAGACACTCTACCCATAAGGATGTAACCAAACACAGTGTTAATAGCATCAGGAACACCTTCCTTTCCCAGAAGGCGTCCATCCAACAAACTTTGAGAGAATATATCGGCACCTAACAAAAGGTCAATAGCGCCTGGGCTATAGAAACCAGGATCAGCAAGTTTCAAATTGGTTAGATATGCCATATTAGCCATGTTAATGGGCGCAACAGGCATATCATTGCAAATGCAAAACAATAGTATCAACAACAAAATTGCACTTACGCTTTACTATAGATCGAAGAGAAAGGGTAAGAGAGCCCTCAGCAGAGGGACTCTGCATAGAACCTAGCCCGTTGAGTTGTATCGAAGCGGGCATAGGTCGGAAGCCAAGGCGTTTCACAGCCTTGCTCGCAATGAATGATGTCATGCTACCAGAATCTAGCAGACATCGCAAAGTTTGATAAGAACCGTGCTTATCTAATACCTCAACTAAAGCGGTAGATAACAACACATTTGAATTGTATGACAAAAGTGAACTATGACAAGAAGACTGCGGTAGAGAAGTTTCGGGACTTTCAACAGTATTAATGGTACTGGATCCACCAGATGTGGAAGCCAGGTTTGCGGGGGGAGCACTAGATTCAGACCGAATGCCTGAATCACCACGATTTACAAAATGAAGCAATGTGTGATGGCGTTGCTTGCAGCTGCGGCAAGTGGATAAAGATTTACAGCGATTCAACTGATGAGAATCGCCCAAGCAATTAAAACAAAGTCTAAAATCTTTAACAAACTTAAACCGCGCGGATACTGATTTGTTCAAGAATTCAGAACATTTGTAAATCGCATGATCGGATTTACAAACTAAACAATTTCTATTCTTAGTGACAAACAAAGATGTAGTGATCCGGGAAGAATGTTGCTTTGAATTCAATGGTAACTTTTTGTCAACACTTCGCTTTGCCTTGCGGGATAATTCAACATGTTCAAAGGCATCGCAATGCCTCGACAAAAAATCAACAACTTCCGAGAGGATCGGAAAGTCATCTTGAGCGGTCACAGTACCATGGTAAAGTTCAAATTTAGCGGCTAAATTCTTTGGAACTCGTTTCAACATCATCTGAACGATACAAAAATCCCAATGATTTACTGGTAAACCCAAATTCTTCAGTGGTTCCAAATTATCACTGAAGTCATCCAATAACTTCCGAACCTCTGAAGGGCTATCTGAAGTTAGTTGGGGGAATTGTTCTAACGCTGACCAATGAGACTCTGCGATTAAACGAGTTCGCTTGAATATTTTCAAAAGTGTTTCATAAGCACTCACGTAATTGTTTTGTGTTAGTTTAAAATTCTTAATAGCCTCAAAAGCAGGCCCTTTTAAAGCTAACTGCAAATATTTGAACTTCTGCATAGCACTGAGTTTTTCATTATTGTGAATTAATGAATCAAACAAATCAATAAAAGTACCAAATTCCAATATGTCTCCACTAAATGAGGCAAATCAATTTGCGGCAAAGCAACACTTTCCTGTTCCCGAGCTATATTTTGTGGCGTAGAATTCTGAACAGATTTCAGTTTAGCAAAAATAGACCTAATTGAATAAAACAATTTTTCAAATTTATTGCGAATGTCATCCTCAAAGTCAAAATCATCGGTTGCATCTGAAATTAATCCAACAATGGAATTGTGATGTTTAAAAAATTCGGAATGGATTGAATCAATCATATCAATCATGCTAAAAAACAATTCAACGTCGTCACCTCTTAAGGCTTTCTCGGCAGCAAAATAAATATCTTCTATAACACAATACACTAATCAAAATGCGGGAACGCATCAAACATCATACAACGAAAATGCGTCCTAGCGACATAACTGCTGCTAATGCTAAAGAAATTAAACTATTCAATAGGTTAAAAATCGCTGGACCTAGGAAACTCAAGGTGGGCGATGTGGTGCGAATAAGTAAAGTGAAACACGTCTTTGAAAAAGGACATACTAGAAATTGGACTACAGAGCTATTCAAAGTACGTCAATATCAGGTAACGAATCCCATTACGTACCTGTTGGAAGACATGATGGTAGACCAATTAAAGGGGGGTTTTATGAGGAAGAATTGCAAAAGACTGTCAACCCTGACGTTTACCTCGTGGAAAAAGTCTTGCAGAGAAAAGGCAATAAAGTTAAAGTTCGATGGTTAGGATTTGATTCAAGCTATGACAGCTGGATTGAAGCTAGCAACAAGTTGTAACTTGAAAGCCGCAATACAGCAATATTTGGGTGGAAGGGAAGACAAGAAAATGTTATAAACCCCTTCTGCATTAGCACTTTCAGTAACAGTTTTGTGAGAATTAGTGATAGCAGCAGTATGAGCGATAGTTCTTTTGAAGATTTTGATTACACCGCAGACCTTGATAGAATACTAAAAATGTATGAAAAAGCATTCAGAACAGAATCATTTTACCTCTTACATACAAAATTTCCCATCAACAGATCTGAGTATGAAATAGAGTGTGCTCTAAGTCCAGCCAGAACGTTTGCACCAGTAATTATTATTAAAAAAAATAATGTAAAAATTGTTCTAACTAATTTCGAATGGATGGATGTCGTGTGCGTTCTGAAGCTGATGCAAAAGAATTATTTGGAAAATCCAAACATAAGCAGCCACGAGATTGCAGCGCCAATTTCATGTGGAGAGTTTCTACATATAAGTCAAACCAAATCTGAAGATGATGTGAAACAAGTACTTTTAATGCAAAATGTTACTGTGTTATATTTTTGTCATAGTGATGTAGTGGAACTTTTAAAAATAGAACCCATAATCTCTAGTAGAGTAGAAGCATATATACAAATGGACTTTTGTAAATGTTATTTTACCGTTTTAAATGAAGTTTGCTCGTGGAAACATCTAATTTGCTCGCAACCAGTTGAACGACTTTTGTCATCATTTTGTTTCGACAATACATCGCAACTCTGTATAGCACTCTAAGAGAGTATAATTATTATTATAAGGATACAATTGTTAGTGATATTGTATCAAAAATACTTAGTTTAATAAAAAATGTATAAAATTCATCATGTTTTGAGTTTTGAGTTTTATCAAGTCTATGAACATAGGTTACGCACCTTTGAAAAATGGACCTCGGAATTCCCAGCGTCGAAACTAGCGAAGCTGGCTTCATTTACACCGACAAAAAAGATATAGTAAAATGTCCATTTTGTGGAACTGAAGATTTCAACTGGGAAATGAAAGACGATCCAGTAGCTGATCATTTAGATTGGAACCCTAATTGTTATTTCTTTGATATAGATAGTACATATTCCATAAGTAGAAAAAAGGAATTTGTTTACTCAGATAAAGCGAGTTTTGCTAATAGATTTGCAACGTTTGGGAATTGGTCAAATAGCACTAAAGCAAAGACCTAATGACTTGGCAAAAATTGGATTCTTTTATAGTGGTTCAGGTGACAAAACCATATGCTACTGCTGCGGCTTGCAAATTTCAAACTTGTTACCAAATGATGATATCACACAGCGACACTTTTTAGCATTCGGCAACTGCCTGATGATTCAAAAGGCTATGGAAGAGCTAAAGCCTACTACTTTGCATTGTAAAATTTGTCTAGTTAATGAAATTTCTGTTGTATTTCTTCCATGTAGACCTTTAGCTTGCTGTGTAAGCTGCTTTATAAATATCGAAAAATGCTGTATATGTAGATCTGAAGTGGGAGGGTATTTAAAGGTATTTATTTCTTAAAAATAATAAGTTGGGATTAATATAAGTATATTTTTATTTATCAAAATTACAATTACTGCAGTATACATGTTGTTACTCACTGTAACAGTGGGTTTAAAAAATTAAACACATTTTTTTACAATAATAAAAGTTTTACAAATTACAACTAATTAGTATGTTTTAATAATTAAAAATATGTTGATGTTTCATTGTGAAATACACATTTTTCACAATAATAAAAACAAGTTTTACAAATTACAACTAATTAGTACATTTTAATAATAAAAAATATGTTGATGTTGCATAGTGAAATTTAAAAGTTTAAGTCCGAATCAGACAAGTCGGAAAATCTTTTTCTCTTGGCTGAATGTAAATTTGTTATACATTCACCTCTTTCTTTCAATTTAAACTACAGTATACATGTTGTTACAAATTACAACTAATTAGTTCATTTTAATAATAAAAAAATATGTTGATGTTGCATTGTGAAATTTAAAAGTTTAACTCTGAATCAGACAAGTCGGAAAATCTTTTTCTCTTGCCTGAATGTAAATTTGCTATACATTCACCTCTTTCTTTCAATTTAAATAAAATACTATTGAAACAAATGTTACACCAACTGTATTTATCATTGTAGAGGATATTTAAAGAATCTGCACTACAGACTCTATGGTAATGGTGAAAATGAAACTTGTTCCTTTTGCAAATAACGGAATACAAATGTTAATATTTTAAAGCAGGGTCTGCATACATGAACATTGTAACGTTTAAATTTATAATATTTTTGCACGACACAATACGCATCGTGACTCGTATATGGCTCTAGCATTTCAACACTTATTTAAAACATACCGTAATTCCGGGGATATGTCCCTTCGTTCATTTTCAAAATCGGTTAAAATTGCTTCATCATACTCAATGGATTTGGATATAATAGATATCCCTTTGTATTCTGGATATTTCATCAAAATTGTTTCTGTTAGAGCTCATGGCAAATCGGACACGTGAACAAAGCTTGAAATTCTAGAAATGTGTTGACACATGTTTTTGAGACAGAGTTCATTTAGGGTAGCTTGTAGGTGGCATGTTCCGCTCATCTAATAAGAAAAAATTAATTACGTTATTATACTAAAATGCCCCCAGGGTAAAGTTAAAGGTGTTTGGTACTAGATATCTTTTATCATCGAATGGACTAAGTGCAACTTTGGTCTGCTCAATACTGAACACGTTATGTTTAAAAGATCTTATAGAGCATTGAGTATTTTTGTTCTCCTGGAAACATTTGAGGTAATCTTCAAAATGAATCTGATTTTTAACTACAGAAGTCCTAATCCCTTTAGATTTTTTAACGCATTTTTGACCATCAATTTTAAAAGTATACATTTTAGACAATTAACCGATATAGTGACTTATAATTAGACCATTGGCTTCGTCTTTCATCAATCCCAGAACGTTTTTATTAACAAGTGGAATACCATATCTGTTATTAGGAGGATAATCGGATGTATCAAATCGATGAAGATCTTTCTTTATAATCTCATATACATCTATATCCATTATTAAATAAATAAGTGAATCTGTATCGGTGTACAGTAAGAAAACCTTGTAAAAAGGAATCTCTTTCAGTATGTAGTTGTAGTGAAATTCATACATTACAATTTTAGATAAATCTAGGATCGCCATACCAACATATAAAGGTTTGTTGAAAATCAATTCAGTTTTATTTAGTTCCACTGCCATTAAATCATCAAAAATAGTTCAGTTATGAAATGCTGGATTAGCAATTAAGAGTTTTAGCTCCATCGCGTGTTTCCCACTTATTAACCAATTTGACTATGCGATGTTTGCGAATATTTTCTATTGTCTTACCAAATACGGCATTATTCATTAATTTAAAGAGATTCTTTTCAAAATCATTTTTAGAGGCTTTCCTAAGGTCTGTATTTAGATCTATATATGGTTTTAACCAGGGAGTTTGTTTAAATCTAAGAAGGAGACCGTTTTCCAATGCTTGTTTCAGGTTACGGTAATGTAACACATATTTTGTTTTGTTATATAAAGTTGTCATTAACTTAGGGATTTTGAGCCAGGAGGGATACGATGCTCAGGACAGAAGGGCAGATCTTTGTGAAAATCGTGTAAATGTTGTGGATATGAAAGATCAACCTCTAAAAAATATCCTACTGGGGAATCATCAGGTATAGTTGTAACATCAATATGTGCTTCCACTCATTCAAAGCCTTCATAAGGTAAGGGCATTGTCATTGAGGTACCATAAAGATTATTGCAGTCCAGATATAGAATATAGGAAGATGGTTTTGAAGGATTAAAAGACGACATATATTTGTTGTTAGCTTCAGCATATTTTAGAGAACAGATTTGACTAATACCTCCTCGAATACCTTTTTCTAGGAAAAGTAGCGTGTCTACATCTTGTAAAGTTTCCAACTTACAACATGTATACTTAAGCATACACTGCCAAGAATATCCAGGGAGTGTAAAAAAGTATGCTGGATCTAACCCATATGTTTTATGTGAGGTCTCCCGGAAATTTTCGAAGACATCAGTTAGAAGAAGAATATCCGTTTTCATATAAAGTTCCATGCAATCTCGAAGAGTTTGACAATGGAAAGCATTCCAAACTTTAATTGCATGTTTGTAATCATCTTCACTAACATTTTCATCATATAACTTGTTATAAAACTGCTCAATTGTGGGTAGTCTAGTCTCATCCAGTTTCTCCTCAATCGATGTTAAATAATCGTAAGGAAAGATACCTTTTCGCATAAAAAGATTTATCTCGGACAAAGAAAGGTAAGAAAATTATCTTTTAAGATTATGGAATTTGTCTTTCTCTAGATAGGAACTTAATTTATCGAGAGAGGCGCCTAGGAATCTAAAGGAGTCTATAAAACGAAATTTAATTTTTGTTTGCGAATCATATTTTGTGAAAAAGATATATTTCTCCATGTTAATGGGTAAAAGTGAGATATGATCTCTCTTGGCAAGATCTCGAATTATAAAGTGACTATCATACCCAGAGAGGTTGTGAAACACAACGGGAATAAAAAAGGATTCTCGGTATGCCAAATTGCAGGCGTTATGTGAGTAGCCACGAAATGAGCCATTTTGATGATTGTGGTCGCGGACTATTTTATCTGAGGGCAGGAATGGTTTTTCACAAATATGGGCAATTTGTGGAAGCATCTTTAAGGCTAATATTCACATTCATTGGAACAACCTCAACTAACTTAGATTGAATAAGTTGAGCTAATGCCGCCATCTCGTCAGAAAACCAAACCATACAATCCACTCCAGTGAAGCTCTTGTAGTATGATAAACTATTATCATAGAAACACTTGAAGTAGTAACCCGCACTAATAGCTCGATGTTTTTGGTACTCGGAAGTTTTAACTGAAGAAGCAACTGTATCATTAAATGGTTCTAGAATAGAGTCGAAGTCTGCATAAATGATGAAAGGAGCTCTTTCCTTATACGTATAATTTTTAAATTCAATAAATTTATATTTGGGAAAGCTGATTTTACAATTATTTCTATCCTTACAATACTCAGTATGCAATCCCAATTTTTCTAGACTACTGAAGTAACACAAACATCTATCGCATATAAATTTTTCATGTCTATGTTTATTTAACTGAGATGAAATTAGTCTGGAAAGATTCTTTATCAAGACATAATGATATTAAATGTTTTCCTCAAACTGTGGTGGTGCATCGAAATCATTAGTATTAGGTAAATACTGGTTCTGAATCATTAATAAGTTTATGTTTTGTTAACCGGATTGGAACTGTTTGGAAAAACTCATTTTCTTTAGATTTTACCAATTCTAAAATGTATACATTAATAGAAATACTGTTGAGTTTTTCAAACTTTGAAATCTGATTAATTTCCATAGGGAATTCTAAATCGGAAATGTTTAATACAGTTTCAGGATTAGGATAAGATGACATTCTACCAGCATTTTTCTCAACTGGATACAATGCTGCAACCACAGCATAAAGAAAACATTTATTATCATAATTATGAACATTGATACAAGCATGTTTTTTTTAAATTTGTTCTGGCAACTCAATGAAAGACCTACCACCATTGCTAATTTCTAATTTATTTATATTCATTTCTAAAGATAATTATTTTATTTAGCCCCCAACTGCTACCTTGCTCGCTAAATTCAGATAGTTTATTAAAAATTTTATCCTTTACGTTAATTGCAAACCATTGCTTTAAATTTGTTCCAACATCAATAATTTCATTTTTACTTATAAAATATTTATTTTCCAAAATTTCCTCCAAAACATTCTTTTTTATGAACTCTCCACAAAAAGTAGTGTTTACTTTAATTATTGGCATACTCTTTAAAATATTTCTTACTCTAATTTCGAAAAGTTGATATGCATCTGCAAAAAATGTTGAATTATTCTTATGGGATTTGTTAATAATAACGGCTGTCCTTACTCTATTTTTTAAACATGAAATAAAATCTTCCCAACAAACTCGATCTGAAATATTTTATCTATTAGAAATTTTACCACCATATTTAAATAAACTTTGCCTTAGCAATAATTGAAACTTTTTCAAATGACCTATATTGGTTTGCAGTTTACGTAAAGCACCTACCATAGATAAATCAGTATTCCGTATAGCACGGTTAAAAAGTCTCAAATGTTTTTTAGTATGTATCAACCATTTTGAAATTTCTTTTGTTGTACATGCTGTTGTAAGAAGTTGAATTTCAACCTCTTTAAAACGTTTGATGATATCATCACTGAGATTGGCAATATGTTCATAATTAATTTTTCTAAAATATATGCAGACAAGCCCCTTTGAAATATTTTTTATAAAAATGTTTGTAGAAAAGTTTCTTTGAAATATCGAACAAACTTTTAAATTTCACTTTTGAAATTAATATTTAACATGAAAATTGCTTATAACATATCATTATAACAATAAATGTTTAGTATTATAAAAATAGTTATGCAAAATAAAAAACTTACATTTATAGTTTTAAATTATTCTGTTATCTCAAAGAGAGTTCTAGGCTGAAACCCTGGGATGGTTTGCTCTCCTTTGAATGTTAGGAAGTAATTGCCACTACCAAATTGTTCAATATGCGGCGCGAAGCTTTTCAGCACCCGTCTTCCTCCAATTCTAAAAGGATGGTCTCCTCGTATTTTGTCTTTACCAACTTGGCAGAGACGATACGATATTTGTGGTCAGCTTCTAGGTTTATTCGCCACTGGGGAGGAAGAGACTGCATTAATTTCTTTTAGGAAACTCATCTAAAATAAAGCACAAACTAGTTATTCTATGATTTAAAAAAATGAATTAATTAAAATCTACTTAATTTCAGTAAGATCATCTGAAAACTAAGGAATATACCTTATTCTAGTATTAATAATTATAACGGTGGATGCGCTGTTTAACTATAAAAATGAAGACGTTTAGTGAAATCCTATTTTAGATGGCTTCAGGATACCTAATAATTGTATTTTTAGCGAAACTATGTGTACATACAAAAAGTTGCACTTCAATACAACTATTAGAAATAGTATATTTCATTAATTTCAGTAAGTAAAATCATCTAAATTTAAAAAAATATATTAATTAAAGTGAACTTTAGACTAGTATTAAAATGCACTAGTTTATATATCAGATGAGCTTGATGATGTTAAATAATTCAGCAAAATTTAATTATAATGATGGATACGCTGGTTAGATTTAAAAAATTAATACGTTTAGTGAACTTCAATTTTTTAGATTGAAATACCTAATAATTGTATTTTTATTCAAACTGTGTGTGCATACTAAAGTTTCACTTCCATACAACTATTAGAAATAGTATATTGCATCAATTTCAATAAGGAAACTCATCTAAATTTAAAAAATAACATAATTAAAGTCAAATCAATCAAAACAAAAACGGAAAATAAAATGGTGAATGCGCTGGATTTATATATCAGATGAGCTTCAGGATACTTAAACGATTCAACAAAATTTTAATAAATAAAAAAAAATTATTTACATTGATCAGAGATGCACACACTAAAACTGTAGAAAACATAATTAATTCTTGCTGAACGACGTTTACTATCTAAGTCAACTGACTAATGAGAGACTACCAATCGCGACTGTGCTTTTATATAATCACAGTTCTCTCCTACTTCGAGTTCAACGACGCTTACGATCTTGTGCTTACAGGTTTCTTGGCAGGATTTTTTACATTACAAGTTTCTCACCGCAATACCACACAGATGAATATATATGAACTTTTATTGAGATTCAAATAATGGATTTGGTAAGGTAATTAACGTTTAGAAAAAAACATGCGGTTGTGGAGTTAGAAATCTTAGTATTTTTAAGATTTTTTAAATTTATTGATGATAACATTAACAAGATTTTGTTCAACAGTACCTTAAGTTGCTCATATAAAGAGAGGTTTGGACATGGTATATTAAATTGGTCTAACGTTATTTTATTCGTTTCTTGCAGAGACTGGGTAAATTCATTGAATGCATAATATCGATCTTTCACATAAAAATAAAGTAAACCATTGGTATAACGAAACGCACTTCTTAAATTAGATGGGATACCACTAAACTGTTTGTCGATATATCCATATGATTTGGCTTCCAAAAGACATTCATCTATTTCCACAAATAAGTTTTCCTTTAGAAATAAATATGTTTTCCCTGAATATGTGTTTACAGCAGAAATAATTTCTTCTAGAGGAAAGGCAAATTTCAGATCTGTAATATTTATACTTCTAGTTAATTTATAACTAAACTCTGTCAGCTACTATAACAATTTCCCCTGAAGAGCGCTGATAAATTGAAGTTATTTCAGAGACATTGGATGGTAAAAAGTACAGAAATTTTCGTAGAGAAATACCCTTTGAAGTCATGTTTTTCGTGTATATATCCATTATCCATAATCTGTCTTTATGTATAATGTACATATTAGTGCGTAAGATTAAAAACTGCAAATCTTTAGGATCAAGTTCAAACAAATCCAATATTTCAGGGTTTTGTTTCTTAGTTGCCGTGGTTGGAGGATGATTTGTTGTTGTTGTTGGTATCACCTTCCTTGTTATTGGTTTGTTAATTGTTGTGGTAGATGGAAGAATCGTTGTTGTAGAAACCATTTTCCTTGATACTGTCGTTCCATATGTTTTGGTTTCATTTACTTTTTCAAGCTTTCGACCATACAAATACTGAATTGCTTGTATATCATCATCAGTCAATTTAGAATTTCCATACCAGGGGTACATTAAAGCTGACGACACTGAGGAATGTTTTACTCCCAAAACATGGGCGATTTCATGAGCCAGGGTCCAAAACAAACTCGTCTGATTTTTTGGTATATCTGCTATGTTCTCAAAACCTAAATACCACACTTCGCTACTATCCAAATGAATCTCTCGACATTGATTGTTGTTAGGTTGGTATGCATGTCCTAAAATGCCACCCTTTCCATCAAAATGTAATCCACATTTCCCATTTTGACAGTTTCGATAATTTGAGTGTTCAAACTGTCCATCAGACATAGAGATTACAATATCAGGGTTGATAATTGTTTGAATAAATTGTAAATTTGTAACATTTTGCCAAAGTTTGAAGGCTTTCTGTGCAACATTATTTCTTTCTGATCCAGCTAGTTTGAAATACCATTTCAAGGTGCTTTTCGTCCACTTTTCCTGCGATATACTAAAGCCAATTGGAAAATCAAGTACTCCGCAACGAGGTCTATTCATTAGTTCTAAGGTTTCTTCATTTGCCGTACCATCAACAGTTAAATTGTATACTTCTTGAAAATTAACTAATGCTTCTTCCAAGTTTGATAGACTATTTTATGTTTCCGATAAAATCCGTATTTTTTAAAAAAATTCTACACATCCACTTTGGCTCCATTGTAGGAAAATACTGAATATTAAAAATATTATGTTTGTGCAATCCATCGTCAGTTTTTGGAGAGAAGTATACTGTTTTTATTTGAGAGAACAATACGTCTGTATTCATCAACTTACTAATTTAAACTAGTACAATTGTCTTCAAATATCAACTTTAAATACATTACAATGTACCGGGAATATCATTATTTATAACTTCCATATATTGAACCACAAAGATAATTTATATGCAATATTCACCACTTTGCTATTCAACAAATTCTTCAGAAACGAACTTTATCATCATCTTCTGGTATTTTTTCCATCTATAAATAATTGGGTTGTGGTAAAATTCACATATTCACCGAGTGGTTAATAAACTCAGTTATACATGTCAACGACACCATATGGCATTCTAAAACCTATCCACTTAACACAAGTATTTCTCTAATTTATTAACATCATTCCTTTTATTACAAGACATGACACAAAACTGAAATCTTTTTCCTTCGCTTTCTCATTAGACAAGAAACGAAGCCGTGGAATTGTTAAAAAAATCATTTACATAAAACCAGCTTGTTATCCTCCATCTAGAAACCATCAATTTATAATTTTATGTTTCTTGGAATGCAGTCAACTAATGTACATGAGGCTTAATGGACTCGTCTCGCGGCCAATCAACTCACACTCCAACCACTTCGTATAGCATTTCAACAACCCACACAGATCTTCTTATTGGAATTATTTTAAAAAATCATTTAGATAAAACCAGTCACAGCTTGTTTTTCCCATCTATAAGCGATCACGGTATATTTTTTTACATTTTTCGGAATGTCATCGACTAACCCACGCTAGATGAATAGAGCAATTACAACAAATTGAAAAATTAATTAATCAGACACACAATAGTTCAACAGAAGAAACACCAGAAGTATTGATGAATGGGAGATATCCAGAAGAAAGACCATGGATAATGGAAAGGAGCATTAGTGTATGACGAAATAATAGAAAAAATAAATAAAAACATGGAACATTTGGCAAGAAAATATAGGAGGAGAGTGGAAAAGAAGAAACGAACAAAATTCAAAGAGGGAGATCTAGTTCTAGTGAAAACATTAAAAGTAGCAAACCGAAAAAGGAGAGAATGTGCAAAATTATTATTCCCTTACGATGGTCCTTATATGGTAAAAACTAAAGATGGAATGAAGAGTTATGAGTTAGTGGACATCAAGACAAATAATATTAAAGGAATATATAACACTGATAGTATATTCAAATATTATATATAAAAAATAAAGTAATTAAAATCCATATTGTACACAATATAAATATAAAAAAATTTGCAGAGTAAAAATGAGTAAAATAAATAAGAATGTAGGAGATAGATAGGTAAGATTGTAGACAGTGAATGATTTGTGTGGAGACAGTGTAGGTAAAAACAGGATGATAACAAGTATTTCAAAATATGATGAATTATAAATGAATATATGATATAAATGCGGTTAAAAATAAAAGAATTATATGAAGGTATGAATTAATGATGAAATAAAGGTACAGATAAGAAGTTGAAATAAACAAATAATGTGGTAAAAATGCGGTAATATATGAAGAAATATAAATTATCTTGTAGGCAAGAAGTATTAAAACAGCTAGAGAAAGTATGGAAATGGAATGGAAGCAAATAAGGTAAATAGTAGGAAAGATAAGAGTGCAAAACGAGAAGAGGGAACTTATGAACTAAAAGCATAAATCACTTAAATTAATGAAAATATGTACAACTTAAATTTAAAAATTAAACAAGGACAATATGAAAAAATATTATAATAATAACAATAAATACAAGTCAATATATTTAAAAAAATTAATAACATGTTTGTAGAAATCTTATATATAAAGGGAAAGAAATAAAAATTTATTAATGATATGATTTAAAATAAAAGAGTCTGTTGAGAAAATAAAAATAGGAACGATACATGATAATAGAATTAACTTACTAAGAATGTTGATTCCAGAAATGAAAAGGTTTGGACAACATATCTGGGACAAGTTTGTAAATAATTATACTAGTAGTTGTAGATTTGTTGAGAGTTCATCAGTTGAAATGTTTATATGAATTTGTTGAATTTTCTTGTTTATTTGTTAACAGTTCAGATTAATTTGTTCATAATCTTGTTTGTTATTAAAGTTAATGATCTTGATAGCTAAAGGTTATAGAATAAAATTAATAAATATAAAAAGGTTAAAAAAATAGAGATATTACGAAAGTATTGGAAAATTTCAGCAAAATAAATTCTTAAGTTAAAACTAAAAGAATTTATTCTGTAAAATTTTGGGGAATTTGTAATGGATTTAAACAGACATGAAATCATATAAAAACTTTAGCAATTTGAATGGTTAAATAAAATGGGATAATGTAAATAAAATGCATACATATATAAAAAAAGGAAATTGCAGGAATCAAAATTGTATAAAATGAAGTGACAAGTATTTGTAAATAACTAAGGAATCATATTATAATATAGAGATAAATTAAAAATACAAACAATGTAAAAAAATGTTTCAAAAGCGAATTGTTGAAAGGATAAAAGGTGGCATATAAAGTTAGATATTATATCATGCAAATTTTAATAAAAGATTAATACTTACATAAAGAAATATATGAAAAAACTCATAATAAGGTGGAACATCAAAATGTTAAATTCAGTTGTAAAAATCATACTAGAGTTTGTAGAACATGTATAGATTACATATTAGGCCATGAGAACCGAATAAAACATATTTTAGATCAAAATCAAGTTTTAAATACATAAATTCTTTAGTAAACAGAGGATCGAAATGTCCAATTATAAAAACCGTTATAAGTCTTCCGAACTTGATGGAACAGTAAAAAAATTTATAGTAATAGATGGAGCGTAGAGCATAGTATATAAAAAGTAAATAGTTCAAAAGATATAAAGTCTACATTTTAATAAAATCCAATTTTTATAAAGTCACCAACAGGTGACTAATGTCAACTCAATGTTTTTGAAAATATAATTAAATGATTTGGGTAAAAATAATGAGAGTAAAAGGTATTGAAATTTAAGTTGAAATTTGTGTAGATTTTTTGATATGATTTAAAGGGATAATAGTGGAAAATTAATAAAAGAAATATAAACGGAAATGGAAAGAGCAGGTGGCAGAATAAATTATATAAATAGGAAATCTGACAGTGACAAATTCTCTTTTGATCGTCAACCTTCGAGCAGATAGGTTCAAAAATTTCGTTCTCATAAATTCAGTTTCCATGACAACGAAGTTAATGTCCTATGATAAATAAAACAAATTTAATGTTCCATGTCAGAAAGACAACAGTAACATAAAAAATTTAATTTGAATTTATTTGGAAAGCCGAATTGAAAATAGTTTTGTAAATGGTCGAGAAAAGGAAGATAATGAGATTAATGGTATAAAAATTTAAAATCAAAAGTATTGGGAGAAAATAAATTGCAAACCAGCACGAGAAATTCAATTGAGTGGCAGAATTTTTAATTTTTTTAAAAGGATTTTGAAATTTGGAATTATTGATAGAGGTCAATATTAAGAAGAAAAATTAGGGAACCAACAACAGTAAGTTTTTGAAACATTGTTGAAAAGAAAGTTAAGGTTTGTTGAAAAAGTTTAATTAATAAAATAAGAAAATCATATAAAATTTAGTCCATCAGTGATAATAAAAGTCTTTCAAAAATTTAGAATAATCATAATAGTTATATATGAATGATAAACAGTTTTGTAACATAATTTGATAGAAATTTAAGAGTAGTTAATGAAAACTAATATAATTGTATTGGAAAATTTAAATAAATTGTCCTTTAATTGATAAATCATTGGAAGATAAACAAGTTCAATAAAATTTATTTATTTATTTAACATTTGAAGATTTGAACCCAAACAAAAAGACCCTGAGATAAAATAATTATAAATTAAATTCATTTACACGTTCATACATACTATCAATCCAATTATAAATTGGCTTAGCCCAACGTGGTGCTAAGTGACACTGAAATTATAATACTATTTCAATTTATTTAAAAATTTTAATTCATTACAACCAATTATATATATATATATATATATATATATATATATATATATATATATATATATATATATTATCAAGAGATCTCTTGATAATGGCTCCAAAGCAGGAGTCGAAACGTCGAGTATTTAATAAATTCAGACGCGGTTCTCACCCGGAACCTAGCTTAGATCATAATATATATATATATATATATATATATATATATATATATATATATGTATATATATAATAAAATAAGAATTCAAACATGAAACAATATCTGAGAATGAAGACCTCCCACAATTCATAATAGATTTGTCACAACAGTGTCACAAAAGTGCCTATTTTATATATGACAACCGCATATATAAACACACCGACGGAGGAGCAATGACTATCACCAGCGTTGGCAAACCCCTTTATGACCTATTTCGAGAAAAGGGCACTACAGACCAAAGTTATGGCTAAGATACGTCGATGATGTATTTGTCATATGGGCTTTCGGCAAACAAAAACTTCTTAAGTTCCTGAGCACCTAAACTCCATACACCCCAGGATTCAATTTACAGTAGAACTTGAAGAAAACAACCAGCCGCCTTTCCTTGACGTCCTCGAAAGAAAAAACCCCCAGAATGGGTACTTCGACCACGCCTTATATAGAAAACACGAACATATACTTAAACTACAAATCCCATCACCACCCTTCACAAGTACAGGGAGTTGCCAAGACGCTATACACAAACCATACAATCAAAAAGGCAATAGCACAACAACACCATGAGCCAAAACCAAACGATGGCCTCACCGAAAAACTAAAAGTAGTCTTACCATACATCAGAGGGACAACGGGCAGAATTGGCCGAATTCTTCGGAGGCATGACATAGCGACAGCTTACAAACCGCACCAGACTATAGGCACAAGCTTAGGTAATCCCAAACCAAGAGTTAAACTTGAAAACCAAGGGGTATATAGTATAACTTGTGGAACGTCGGACAAACGAACAGGAGAATTTCAGCCCGTTTAAATGAGCATAGATTAGCTGTCAAAAATAAACAGACAACATCGGCCCTGTTCCAACACCAACAACAATCGGGCCATAAAATTAATTTCGATAGTTGCAAACAGATAGCACAAACAACTCATTACAAAACCGGACTAATACGAGAAGCCATTGAAACCGAGAAAAGTGGACATCTAAACAAGAGATGACGCCCTACACCTTTCTAACACATGGAAGACAATTATTCAACATCAAAAGAAAACAGGATTAGCCACGCACAATACAAACCCATCAACATGTGACATACCCGACACGGCAGCGACGGGGGCTGAGCCAACACCGACCAATCAGGCGCGACATGACCTCCGACGGAGGCATATAAAATAAAAAGCTCAGGTAGATCACCTCTCAGTTCACCGTAATAACGCATTGAGAATGTCAAGTGAGACCTTGGCGAAACGTCTGCAGGATTCAAACATGAATCAATATAACGAACGGATGTATTCCCGGATAATTATTTCTTCATATTGTTTCATCCGTGAAAGCCTATGACTAGACATATATATATATATATATATATATATATATATATATATATATATGTATATATATATTTGTTTTGAAGTTTTCGCGGACACTAAATGTATTAGATGGTTTCCGGGAATTCATCCGCGTAGTTGATAACTGATCCCTGCCGGGATCGATGGTAAAATGACGACGTTTCGGCAGAGTCACATCTGCCCTCTTCAGGTCGGTTCGCATAATTCTCGTAGCCTTCTGCTTTCGCTTCTAGTTACTCGAATGCCGAAAGGTCGTCATTTTACCATCGATCCCGGCAGGGAACAGTTATCAACTACGCGGATGAATTCCCGGAAACCATCTAATACATATATATATATATATATATATATATATATATATATATATATATATAATTATATATATGTAATATATAATTGCTTTTTAGCAACAAGCAAATATACATTGGAACCTGGAAAACCAAAGATTTTAAGGAAATACACATCAAAGATAAATGACAATGAGACTGAACTTCTCATTATGGAATTGGAAAAAAGGCTTCCATTATCTATGGAACTTTACCATTTCCATTGACCAGAGGAGCAAGGCAACAACTACAATGCTGTGGGAGGAAGTTTCAGCAGCACTTAATGGTAAGGTAAGTTAGAACTTTTACAGTAAATCCCTTTTACATTTAAATGAAGGGATAAATAATTTGCTATTTAAGTTTTACATCACAGTTGATCTCTAGTATAAATAGGAATAATTTATGTGTCAAAAATAATTAAAACCTTAACAGACATTTACCAAAAGCTACTCCAGGCAGAACAGAAACCAAGTGGTCCAGGAAGTATCCTACGAGAAAAATTTGATTCTCAAATGGGATTTGTGCGGTATACCTGCCTTATACGACCACATTAATAATAATATATTTTTTATGTAGAACCTGCAGTAATGTCAGCCAATCATCAAATGGGCATTGAAGGCAAAGAGATGGATAGATGGATGTCATCAGTTTTTTAATGATAATTTTGATGGGCATGAAGAGGAAGGAAGCCTGTTAATCCCAGCCCCCGCCAAATAAGAAAATAAGAAGCATTTTGAAAAGGAAGAGGAAACCACAAGAATATTAACCCGCATATCTGATGCAGTCTCTAAGAAGGAACTGCCGGCTCCATTACCTGCACCTCCACAAATGGATGATGTAGATGGATTTTTAGTGAGGGCATCATTTGCGCCGATTGCCAGACTCCCAGCGCATGGAAGCTTTGATAGAAATTTTAAATGTTTTAAATCTTAATTCCATTTGATATTGCATTGCCATTTCAATGTATATACCTTTAATTTGTCTAGCCTATATATTATTTATGTATGTGATGTCTTTCAATATGTTTCTCAATTTTATTAATCCTTTTATTTTGTTGTTCATAGATTATATATGTAATTCATTCTTATATCTTCTTTTTTTTTGTCTCTAAGGATGCAACCTTTCATTTTTCATAAGAATCTTATATCTGCTGTTTGTATTTTTCATACTGTCCACGTTTCACTTCTATAAGTAAAAACATATGTTGCCACTACTTGATTTTAGTTTCTTGTATTGTTTGCAAGTGTTCTATTTATTAGATCACACACTAAAATCTATTAGGTTTTATGTTAAATCATATTCATAAGTTACCTTACGAATTGAAATAGGATATTTACTCTGTGGTTTGTTTACTAGGGTTATATTTGAAAATATTGGATTCTTTTTGACATTGGATTGAGTTACTTGGTGGAAGCTGAAATTCATGATGACTTGAGTAATACAACTGATTACAACTTTACAATGTTTAAAAGAAGCTTCAGAAAGTTGCCTGGCCAAGTGGTATTTTAAGCTAATACTAAAATCAGTAATATGTACCCAAAACCTATGGTTTCCACAAAGTTCCTAAAGTATATCGTTGGCTTAAACTAGATACCGGCTAACTCCACTTTTGACGGATTTTCAGATTTTTGCTCCATTTATTAACGCTAACCGCAATCTACCGCTTAGTAAACAATATAACTCAAAATAAATGTTAAATATCTCAAAATTGTCTGTCTTGTAAAGCAGATAACTCCAAAGAGTCAAATGTCAACAGCGCAAAACGTCCAAATCTCGCTTTACCGGTCATTTTACTTAGGAGAGTTAGAAAATAACGTCAGTATGTTAGTGTTCGCATGTTTTTATTAAAATATCTGAGAAACCTGTTAGGGGATTTGTGTTAAAAACATTTATTAGTGGTCAAACAAGGAAGTTATCATATCAAACATTTTCAACTTTTTAAATTCATAGATATTACTAAAATTAAAGTTGTGTATAGAGTTAGCTGGTTCACACAATTTCATATTGACTGAAATATTTGGAAATGGCTGGATATTTCATATGCCTTTTATGATTGCACTATTCGTTGTTTAATCTATTTGATGGTTATTTATAAGAATTTTAGGACATTATTATAAAATATTATTAAGTTTTTAAAACTGATTATATTATTTTTTAACGCTGTTGATTGACTAAGGTAGCTTTTATTTTATTTCAGTATTGTCAAAAAAATGACGACATGTTCACACAAAATTCTAAAGTTAGCTTTTGAAAAACTAGATATTAACCCAAATATCACTGTGTCATTACCATCTAATTTAGAGCGAAATTCTGAAAGCACGAATGCATTACGTATAGGGCAATCAAGTCCCGCAAAAGAAGTCAGCGAGTATAGTACTGTGACTTCAGCATCTCATTTAGAGGAAGATGTTGAGATTACAGATACACCACCTATTATTGTTGTTGATGGGAGTGATATCCCCTTAATTGCAAACTCTTTTATATCTACAATATCTCAAAATAATATCGTCAGTGAAGAAACTAATAAAGAATTTTCCCAGTTTAATTTTGCTAATGAAAATTAGAATATGGTATGCTCAACTTACGCATTAAATGATAGTAGGGATTATAATTTTTCAGAAGGTGAAATAGCAACCTCTATTTTAACATGTTCTACTTTGGCCGATTTCGAGATAGCTAAAGATACAGTGTGTCTGAAAGACTTATCAATCTTAGATATGTTGACTCTTTTAGAAATGGATGTAGTGTTGTTACCTGCTACATCTGAACGTGTTCAGGATACAATCAACCCTGATATCAGTGATGAAAGCTCAAATGCATTAAAGTTAGTGCCTTATTCAATTAGTTCTGATTCGGACCAAATGTCTGATGTGGAGAATCAACCAAAAATCAAAAGAAGAAAAAGATGCCAAGTGGACAAATCTACTTGGGTACATGAACTAAATAGGAAACGAAGAGAACGTGATCTAAATTATTTTGGAAGAAAGAAGAATGGTGACGCTTGGGAAAACGTTCCAAAGCAACCCAGGAACCTACAACAAAGATGTAGATGTAACAGGAAAGTAAACAGTGTTATACAATGCTCCCATATATCAGAAAGTGACAGGAAAACTATTTTTGACTCATTATGGAAGTTGACATGAAATGATAAAAAAATATATATTGATGGTTAGTGAATCCGGATGTAGCTAAAAGAAATTGCTCGGTATATTACTATTTAAGAAAACTAGACAATTTGATCAGGATATGCAAAACAATGTTTCTTAACACATTATGTTTAGGAAAGTGGTCAGTACTCAATTGGAAAAATAAAAAACCTAAAGGCGATGATACCCCTTCAGACTCAGAAATACAAAATAAAACATGAAAACAACCATTTGAAAAGGAAAACGAAGCACTACATAGTTTTCTTAATAGTCTACCTACCATCGAATCGCATTATTGCTGCAAATCATCAGCCAATAGCTATCTCTTACCAGAATGGTCATCAAAGACGGAATTGTACAGGTTTTATGTATCTGATTGGTGTAAATCCCACAATATAGAGCTTTTATCGATACGTTCATTCAATAATGCATTGAATTTGAAAAACATATCTTTATTTTCTCCTGAGAAGGATCAGTGTCACATATGTTTTTACCACCAACTGGGACAAATTTCAAATGAATACTACGATTCACATATAAAAAGAAAAGAAGAAGCACGAATTGAAAAGCAGAAAGACAAGGAACAAGAAAAATTTCTATTTACCATGGATCTTCAGGCCGTTTTGCTATCACCTCGGTCAACCGCATCTAGTTTATACTATAAGACAAAACTTTGCGTACATAATTTTACCATATTTGATTTACAAACCGATCATGGCTCTTGCTACATATGAAATGAATGAATGGGGGTTCACTCAGAAGTATTTGCATCAATGTTAGTTAAATTTATAATGGACAAAGTAATTCTTCGAGTGAACCAAGGAACGCTAAACAAAATTATTATTTATAGTGATGGGTGCACTTACCAAAACCGCAACGTAACTATGTGTCATGCGTTACTGAACCTTGCTATTATAGAAAACAGAGTGTGATTCAATGCATGCAAAAATTGAAAAGCAACTCCAAAATCGAAAAATTAATGTCCCTGCTGAGTATATTCAGGTATGCGGTGAAGCTAGAAAAAATCCTGAGCCTTTTGAGGTCCATTATTTAACCCATGACTTTTTTAAATCAATTGATGTAGGTGGGTTTTAAAAGTAAATACGTCCTGGAAGAATGAAGGAAGATCCTAAGGTAAATAAATTTCTATCGTCAATAAATTAATTTTTTAAGGTAACTGATTTACGCGCCATTCAATATAGACCTATTGGTGAAATATTCGTCAAGTTGAAATTTCATGATGAGTGGACTCTTATACCACAAAGACAAACCAAAAATGTATCACCGGTGAATATAAATGAGTTACCCAAACTATATTCTGGTCGGTGTAAAATTACGAAGATAAAGTTCGAACATCTCCTGGAATTGAAAAGCGCTATACCTGATGATTACCATCACTATTATGATAACCTACCTCATGAATAACTACAAATTTTATATCTGAAATAAAAGAATATTCAAATGCTTATTTAATTATTGACAAGTTATAAATAATAACCGTCTAACTCCACAATAATAAATAATTTCTAAAATGCAAAACATATATCTCCTAAAATTGGTAATAAAAAATTACTAATAGGATAAATATATAATATACGATTTTTTACTTATGCCAAAGCATAAATTTTATAACATAAGCCTTTTTATAGAATTGAAATCTAAATTTTATAGGAGTTAATCAGTTTTTTGCATCTCCTCTAAAATTTGCAATTATGGAGTTGACAGGATTGTAGTTTGAGCCAACGATATGAAATTAAAAACTAAAAACCAGGGTGAATCAGCAAAGAAAGCCAGCATTATCGGACTACAAAAATGGTTAACAGAATATAAAAAAGTCAGTTTAAACAGGGAAATACCTTTAACATTTATTTAAAATTTATCCATATTGAATTATATAGAATTTTTAGTTTTGGATGATACAACTAGAGACATGGTTAATTAGATTATACATAAAAAATACATTAAACAAACAAATAAACTAAAAAGACTGATAAACGAATCCCGTGTAAAAACTACACCTAATAAAACCACAACTAAATATTCAGATAATAAATTTTTTAGTAGATTTATCAATTTAACAACTGTAAATTTTAAAAAAGAAGAACAAAATCTTTTGGAAATAGTTTTTAAGTATAATTTACCCGTAAATATTTCTATTAAAAATCTAGAAATAATAGGTCTAGAGAAGGAAATTCCCTTAATAGGCCAACCGCCAAATATTCATTAAAAGTATCAGACGTCAAACTTAATTAAGAGAGAATTTCTGAAAATTACTCAACCAAGACCAGAAATGAACATAATTAAGAACATTAGACAAAAATGTAAAGATGTAATTTTTACAAAGGCAGAAAAAGAGAATACAGTAATAGCTCTTGATAAAAATAATTATATAGAAAAAAACATAAGAATTCCTTAATTAAAATAACAAAACGCTACCCAACTGATCAATTCCAGAAATATATTAACACAACTCTCAGTTCTCAGTTTATTTAGAGACAAATACCTTTCTATACTTACAATAATAATACCACAAACCAGAATACCCGATTAGGCCTGTAGTTTCATTCTTGAATACTCCGTCATATAAAATTTCTGAAAAACTTATTAATATTATTATAGATAATACAAATTTTACAGAAAATGAGTGAATAAAACCTAAGACGTTAAAGTACCGAATAATGCAAAATTAATATCATTTGATGTTACGAATTTATTCCCGAACATTCCAGTTACAGAATCCATTAACCTAATAGAAAATTTACTTTCCGCAAACAATATAAATTTTATTAAAAAAACAAGAAATTATAAATTTACTATCAGTTAAGACAACTTTTGTCTTAATTTCATATTTTATATTTTAATTTAGGATTTATCATTTAAAATGTTAATGATTTCCGGGAGTATGTTAAGAGAAGTTTTACCCTACATTGTCGTTTTATCACTTTATTTATGAGACTGTAAATGGCATGTACTTTCGTTAGTATTCAAAAAAATATATTTCACAATAGAAAACCTTCCTCGGACAGTAATTGTTCAATAAAAAGTTGCTAAATTAGATATATATTTTAAGATCCTTTATCTTTATATTTTGTGAAGAATGTAAAGTAACAATGAGCCATTAATCCCACAAAATACCCTAATAAATCAGCTTATAGACAATGTCAATAAGTTGACTGTCGGTTTAAGGGAAACGAAAAGGATACGGAAACGCTAATCAGGGTTAGTTAAAAATGCAACCGGAATAAACAATATCTTTACACTATCCATATGTCTAGAACAAAACTATTTTGAATTCAATAATAAGATTTACATTGGACAAAAAAGCTTAATCACTTAGCCCATTACTAGCAGACATTTTTATGGATTTCTTAGAAGAATAAATAAAAAACCACCCTATATTTAGTCAATTTATTTACTGGCATAGATGCGTGGATGATATTTTAACTTTGTAGGAACGGAAAGACAATTATCCAAATTTACTGATTTTATTAACAATCTCCATCCCAACATTAAATTCACAATAGACACAATAATTCCTAATTTATCTTGCCACTAGTGGCGTAGCGTAGTGGGGCGGCACTTTTTAGGGAGCGACAAAAATTTCACGATAAATAATAAAAATATTTCAACCATTTTATTTTTTTATCGCAACTACACATTCGAACCGATTAAAAACAGCACGTTAACGACTGCTGGCAAAACCGTATATTATGACTTGCGGGGTTCCCCTTAGTATCAGCGAGAATGACTTCGACAATTCAAAGAAAGTTTTATTGATGAATTGTCAGTTGTCCATTTCACATTGTCTCGTAACGTAATTTATGTTACGCTTTAAAACTGTTTTTGTGCAAATAAGTACGTGTAGTGGTAGTTAACTTATTGAACTTTGTAAAAAATTGAAGTTTTCCGCTACGTGTACCTACATACAACTGTGTCAGTATTAAAAAGGTATTTTATCTATATAATTTTATGTTGTACTGTCTGATATGTTGTAAAAGCTTTAATTTATTAAAATAAAATAAACCCGGCCAACTGCCACTTTTACACTCGCGTAATCGGGGTTCCGTACAAATATTTACGGTTTTCACATTTTTCCCTATAGATAAATGCGCTGTAAGATATAGGTTCCTGCCAAATTTCATGTTTATAGGTCAACGGAAACTCTCCTGTAGGTTTTGATGGCCTTGTGATTTCACGAAAATTGCGAGATTTTACAAATGGTCATATCTGATCGCGTTGAGCTACAACTTTTTTTTTATTTATTCACCGTTTAAAGTGACCGTAGACCGGGATCTTTGAATTAAATTTCAGTTTAATGTCTAGATTCTACTCGTTCCTGCGAAAGAAGGTCTTGACAGACAGATAGATATACGGAAAATGAATTGATATCATAAAGGTTCCGTTTAGCAAACTCTAAAAAACGGAATTTTTTAGTAAAGCAAGTTTTTGAAGTGAAAACTTCTTTAGCGGCGCTGAGCACTTTTTTTTTATGGGTAAAAATTTCCAAACTCGCGTCAGGGTCACGTGATGCTGATCGAAAAAGCGTAAGATCGAGGGGAAGGGAGAGGGGTCTGCTAATGAAAGGTTATTGAAACAGATAATGATAATAGGGTGTATAACAAGCATATTGTGACTAAAATAAAGGTGGAAAATACATATTGAATAAGAAATAAATATTAATAAGAGTGGATCTATATATCGTCGCGGATAGATCGCTCCGCGTTATCGGTGTGGTTCCAGATCGCCCCGCGCGAATATTTCATTCCCGTGTTACAGATTTGTATTAATTTGCGACCTGATTAGTTAAATGTGGATCTATTTGACGATGTCATAAATCGCTCCGCGTATTGTATGTTTATGTTTATATCGCCATTATGATTATTTATTGTGTTCTTCAGGTCGAAGTAATAAGGTGTTTGTTTCGTTGAGTGTTTAATAGTGTTTTTCCCAAGAATTTACAATGGAAGTAAATAACCTTGAGGACATATTTGAGTTGTTTAGAAAAGACGACCTGCAGATTATAGAGGCTTTGCTAAAATGCGAATTTGTTAAAAAGTAACATTCGTTGCAGTATAAAGACCTGCAGAAGGTACATGGTGTTGTGGAGAAGAGTAGGAAAACCCTTGAACCACTCATTTGTATGCCGGAAATGTAAAACTCAAAAAAGCATTTTAAGTGGCAGCTATTTCGAAAATATGCACATGCAAATAAAGGAGGTTTTTTATATAATGTGGATGTGGGCTGCAGAAAGCAGAGTTGGTGCCGCAAGTAGAAGATTAGGTATACCAGTACAAACTGTTATACAACAGTATCGATTCCTCAGAGATGTGTGTTCTTGGAAGCTGTTAAATGAACCTAACATTCATTTACTTGGTGGCCCAGGGTGTGTAGTCCAGATTGACGAAAGCGTCGTAACTAAACGTAAATACAACGTAGGGCGTTTAGTCAGAGAGAAATGGATTTTAGGAATGTACGATGTACAGCAGAAAAAAGGAGTTATTAAGTACATTCCAAATAGGGGGTCAACAGTTTTACTAGAAGAAATTATCAAACATGTCCTTCCAGGGACGGAGATCTGGACTGATTGTTGGAAAGGTTACAGCACATTGAGCACCCTGGGTAATGTATCGCCATACACCCACAAGACGGTGAACCATAGCAAATATTTCAAAGATGCAGAAACTGGTACTTGTACAAACACTGTGGAGAGTTTCTGGGCCAAACTGAAATTATATCTCAGGCAACTTAATGTCTTAAAGTCAGAAATGTTGCCTGAGTATATAGATCAGTTTATGTGGAGGCAATATTATAAGGGAAGAACTACACAGGAACAGTTTCGAAATATTGTGTTACAAATTGCTGAGAGATATCCTGTAGTATAGTGTTTTTTTTTTCGTGTTAGTAGGTTTTTAAATGTTAGTAAGTTTGAAGAGATGACATGTATCCTTTATAAATTTAACATGTGTATTTTACAAAAGATAATTTGTTAATTATATGTGTATATAGAGGTATAAATCTTTCATTATTTGTTGTGTATAAATGTATATATAGTAATACTAATAAAGTTATAAAAATGTATTTATTTTTTATTTTTCTCATGCAGGGTTTTCCAGCATTGTCTTCAACAAAAACGAAGATACAACAATAGGACGTGATCCTGAGAAGCCCCTCCCGGGCGGGGAGGGGGAGGGAGGGAGGGGCTTCTCAGGATCACGTCCTATTGTTTTTGTTGAAGACAATGCTGGAAAACCCTTCACGAGAGTGCAGATTCATACAGTACCATAGTTATTTATTTTATTTTTTTTGTGTTGTCCACCCTTGAATGGCTTTATATTTGCATAACTTAGTGTTTAAGTTTAAAAAATGCCAAAAAAAAACGACGAACAAGAACGTACCTAAACCGTAGTGTACCCATATTGTATTCTACCTCATAAATGATAGTACTTTTGTACTTATAATTAAACACAACGTTAATATTGAAGTTTTCACTTCTGCCGGCACTCCCGGAGTGCTTTTTTTTAATAAGTATTTATTTTGAAATGTTCGAGTTTCGTTTACAACTTTAACTTGTATTTTTATCACGTAATTTTTTTTGTTTTAGCATCAAAAATGACAAGGGTAAAAGGAATACCGTAATAAAAAAAGAGCTAAGTTGGAAAATATTAGAACAAATGAAGAAGCTTTACTTAAATGTCCTGAGACGTCAGATTCCACGTTAGGCTTAAATTCATCACAGACAACTGGGCCTTCAAACCCAGAACAAGCTGAAAAAGTACAAGAACTTGACACTGTTAATCTGGTACCTGTTAGAAGTGTTGACATTGTTCCTGAAGATTAAATTCCAACAACATCCACTGAATTAAAGTCTCCATCTGTATGTCTGGACATGGAAATGAACAGTTGCGAAACAGATATTGATACATCGGCATTGTCTGCTATTAAATACCAAAATTTCGACGATATTGGAAAACGGCCTGAAAACAGAGGACAACATGCGATTGCATCTCATTCAGCAAGGACAGGAAATTGTTCAGCATATTAATAGACCTTAAAAGTGTGACGTCATAACATGGCGGATTTTGATATTTGGGTAAAAACAAATCGGTTTTCGCACTTGATTTTCGCAGTCGGTTAGTGTTTCTTTTTAATTAAAGGAATTTTGAATTAGTTTGATTAAAAAATGTCTTCTATTATTGGACTTTGTGATATTATGAAATTATTTCAAGATGAATTGAGTGTCTTGAAAAAAGGCGAACAAAGTTTTGAAGCTGGGAATGTTTGTAAGGTTATGTATGATGGTTCTTTGGGAATTTTAAGGGGTGAAATAGCAGCGTCAATGAAAAATAAGAAGTATACAGCACAGGTTAAAATTTACTGATACTATAACTTATAACAAACTACTTAAAAAACAATTATTTTTAGGTTACACTTGATGAAAATAGTCAAATCAAAGAAGTGACCTGTACATGTCCTAGAGATTTGTACCAGTGCCACCATATAGCTGCGCTTTTAATTCATGCAAACAAAAATATAAGAAAGTATGTGTTCATGGAAAGCTCCATTCACAAAAACTGAAAAGTCAGTTACGATAAATGAACTGTATCTAGAAAAGAAAGACTATAGAGCCATCAATAGGCCAGTGAATGATGAAGACAAGAACTTCTTCTTAGAAAAATTGAAAAACTTGAACAAGTTAGTACACATATTTCATATCCAAAATGTCATTAATTGAAATTTAATATTAGGTTTTCAGGATTTTACTGGCTGTTACAAAAGGAACCCAGTATTAATACCATAAAATGGAAAACAATTCAAGAACATATAGCATCATACAGTAACCCTGAGGACATATTATTAAATATGCAAGTGTCAGAAGAAGATATTGTGCACCTTGCAAAAGCTACAACTGGTCAGCGTTGTAATCCACTATGGCATCAAATAAGGCAATTTTGGCCTGATCATTTCAGCAGTTAAACGAAATAGGTAAGAAAATCCTATAATAAATAACTAATAAATTATAAAAAAAAGGATATTGATTTTAAGAATTCATTTTCTCTCCTCTCAGTTGTTACAGCATTACTTAGAAGAGAGAAAACTGTAATGTGAATTATACCTTTTATTTGCATACAAATTTTTATTTTCATAAAACTAGTTTTGATTTAGATTTTTTTAATTATAGCTATCCAAAATATTTGTTCTCTACCCTGCTTGAAAAGAAAAATTTGGAAGGAGTTAAGAGTATTTAATGGGGGATCGATCATGAGGAAGCAGCTATAGATCTGTTTGAAAAAACCACAAAAATGAAAGTGACACGAACTGGATTATGGTTGCACTCATCAGGAATTGTAGGAGCCTCCCCTGATAGCTGAATAGGTGATGATGGTATTATAGAAGTAAAATGTCCTTTCAAACATCGGTTGAGTACAGCATTGCAAGTACAACAAGACAAAAAGTATTGTTTTGATGGTGAAGGGCAGTTGAAGGCTTCACATACTTATTACCACCAGATTCAAGGACAATTGGCTGTTTTAAATAAATCTATATGTTACTTAGTAATATTTATGTCAAATGAGAGTATAATAATACTCCCAGTAAGGAAAGATCCCAATTGGAGGGTATATATTAATTATTTAATGCAATTTTATAAAACTCATTTTCTTAAGCAATTAATGGAGTAAATAAAATACTATTTTATTAATACTGACTTTTAATTATTGATATACAAAGTTTGCTAAATAAAATATAATTAAAGAGAAGTTACACTATTTCACTGAAATCATTTTCTTCCAGCATACACTGCTCATTTTCTTTCAGTAGTGAATACTGCATGTTAACAAGTGCTGCACAAGTTTGCACAATTGTCGTTGCTTGTACTTTCATATGTGATGGAATAAAATCTAAAATACGAAAAGATTTTAGTCGAGATATTGCTCGTTCAAAATGAATCCTGGCTCTAGCAATTTTTCGAGTAGTGATCACTTGCTCATTTGAAAACTGTGCAGTACTGAGAAAGGGTGGTATATTCACATGCACTCGTAGAGGTGCACACAAGTCTGTTATAAGTAATCCTTTATCACACAAAATAAGATGGCCTGCTTGCATATGTGATAATATACCACTATCTTTGGTAATACCTTTATCAGAAGCAGATCCTGGAAACATATCACTAACAAATGTGGTAGTGCCATTTGGAGCTATTCCTATTAACACTTTAAAAGTGTGCCTCTGTTTATAATGAGAAAAAACACATTTCTTGTCTTTCAATGTAGATGGTATAGCCACTTCCATTTCTGTACAATCCAATACAATTCTAATATTGGGAAAGTCAGCAAAACACATTGGTATGTAAAATTTATTTTTTTCTCTCCTAGGTATATCTTTCATCATACCTAAATACAACACATCATGGAGAACATGAACAAAAGTGAGAAAGATGTTATTAATTGTTGCAGAACTTACTTTGAATCTATATGCTAGATCAAAATATTGTAAGTCTAACCTTAGTTTCATTAAGGTAATTAGCAACTGATCTTCAATTTCAAGTTATACCACTTTCCATTCCATAAAATAATTTATTTCAAATCTTTTAATTAGATCTACCAATATCTGAAAATGCGTAGCAGAAGGTAAGCCTGTATATTGGAAAACTTGTAAGTCAGAATTGAGAATTTAAATGTTAGTCTGCTTTCTCCTTTATTGTTTAAATCCTTGAGATCCTGATTCTCTTTATTTAAAAAATAAATTTCTGATTCAGATAATACATTTTTTACTTCTTGATGTATTTTGTTTTCCGGTAGACTGCAAGAAGGTTCCTCATTATTTAGTTTACTGTTACTTGTAGTTGGATCATTTCTTTCAACAGCTTTTTTTGCCTAAAACAAATCAAACTCTTAATTATTTTAAATTTCACTTTTCTTTTAAAGTCTTACTCTCACATTTAGCACTGTAGGAAATGAGAAAGTTCCTTTCGAATGTGCAAAAATGGTTGGTAATTTTTGCTTAGTATTATCAATAAAATGGCAACTGCACAAGCGATCCTCTCTAGTAGGATCTCTGTCTTTACGCCTGAAATAATAATTATAACACATTGAAAAACAATTAATTGAAAGAAACAATAGATACAAAGATTTAAAATGAGTTGAAAAAATTTAGGTTAATGTATTAACATTGCTTACCGGCAAAGTGTTTTCCATTTCTTGAAGATTTTTTTGTCAGCAGGAAATCTAAAAAATGTACACGTTTCTCTCCGTGGGACATGATTACAACCAGGTGCAAAACAATAAGGCATTTTGTGCAAGTAGTTAATATACAAATAGGGACAGTTGTTGCACATTTATTTGTTTTTACCCAGATGTCAAATTCGGCCATGTTGTGACGTCATCACTTTTACAGTCTATAGTTTGGGGTACCCACACACCAATTTCAAGTCTTATTAAACAATATCATTGGAATCAGCTAGTATAGCAGGTCAAAAGCTGTTGCTATCAATCTCTCACTTTTTTTAACAACTGCACAGAACGGAAGAATTAACGGTAATATCATGGTTCTGTTCCTAAACTTTTCGATTCTTTAAATTAAAAATGTCTCAAACTATGGCAGTTATCAAGCGGTCGAATGTTTTGAACAGGGACATATTAAAGCTAAAATTACTGAATTCATATCATTAATTAAGGATTGTTGGAGACTGGTAGATTCAACATTCGTTAGCAATAATGTTCAGAATATAAGAGTCAATGGTAAAGCTAAAGACTATCAATGATCAGTTAAAACAATTGCAATCTGATCTCGAGTACATTGAGGTAGCGGAAAAAAATATGGTTCATTATCAACGTATGTTGGCTATGGTTAAGAGTCTTAATAATTCTGCATCAAATTCATTCAAATGAGGTAAAACCCGAATAAATTTAATCACATAGAAAAAATATTTACACAGTGGCACAGGAATTATTGAAAAACAATAATTCGGTACGACAGAAATGCTATATGTAAAAATCTTCCAAAAGTAACATTGCTATAATATCAGTGCCCCTTGAAAAGTTTTATATTACGCTGTTGTTTCATCTACACTTAAGCATTTACTGAATTTGCATAATTGCATTTCCCTTTTTTACTTTAAACTAATCTAATAATAGGCTAAATAAATCTTGACCCTGCTCAGCACAATCTTTGCTAAGCCGTTGAATAGTACAAAACATTTAAGAAATGCTACAGTAATATACCGTAAACAACTAGTAAGTTTTATACATATATTGTTTGATAAGATTATTATGATATTGTATGCGTTAAATGGGTTTAAATACTTTATATTTCACTGATTCATTAAGAGCATTTACAAAATACATTCATAATCAGAAACCTTTATGGGAAATATTGATCAAACTAGAAAATCAATTGCGTATTTTCTAAATTTGACAAAATGTCTAAGTAGTGGAGACAGATTGCCGAACCTTATATATATTTTTTAGAAAAATACATTATATAATGAACAAGGAGTGAATACACAGATTCCCAAGTTTAGTTAGGAGATATTCGTCTAACCTTGTACCATAATATATTTTTGTATAGTACCATATTTTGACTAAAGGCGTGAATATACAGATTCCCAAGTTTAGTTAGGAGATATTCTTCTAACCTTCAGCCATTTTAATCTATAATTGTTGTTCATTCTGAGCATTATTACAAGAAGTGAATATACAGACTCCCAGTTTAGTTAGGAGATATTCTTCTAATCTTGTAATAAAAAAAATATGTTTAATTCTTTGTAGTAAGGATAGATTAGATATCAATGAAACTGAAAGTAGCTTAAATTCCATTTAGCGTTATAGTTAAAAATCATTTTTTGTTGTCGCTCAAGTTATAATTAACTAGAAAGTTATTTACAGTAGTTTAACAGCGGCAGTTCTGTAACTAATTTGTATTAATTGTAACCAAATGTGGCAAGGTCATTTCAGATTTATATATGGATTATAAAACAACTTGTCGTTTAAGTTTTTGGCAATTAAATATTTAGTAGGTTATAACGACAGAGTAATACATAATTTCTCAAAGATAGTATCATAGAAATGCTACTTCCATGCTTGAAAACATCAAAAAGTACCTTAGAATTAGCAGAAGGGTTTACAAGTCAAAAGTACAACAGAGTTACTTGCAATGCTGTGGGTACTTTGATAAAAACTTTTGTAATAAAACTTAAATTGTACAAATTGCGAAAATATTTTTTACTATTTTCCTATGGTTCCCAGCATTGCAGGTCGCTGTCGGTATTTTGAATAAAGCAATGACAATAATTTGATGCAAGAACTGTACTGATCTTTAATATTGATATTGTAAATCATTACCCTCGCGGTTATTTTACATATATATTCTACCGGTGCTGACATTAATCACCGACCCGTAGTTACTTTGATTACTGACATACTGTTCTCGGTTTAATCGAATAACCAGATTGATGGTCAACTGAATTTTTAACTCATATGAGCAGATTATCTGGATGAAAAGTGTTGCTTGGTGACAAGTCTCGAACACAGCTCTCTTCACTCAACCACTTCAAGTGACTTACTCTGATCAATGAAATCAGCTTGCAGTGGATGCTCTAAGGCAATTGAGAGTTATGATAGTCCTACTGTCCTCGAAGTTGACCTGTTTGGATATGATAATGCGCGAGAGCTGAAGTCGGATTTTTTTGCGCATGGAGTAGGCAGATTGAGGCCCCAAGTTCGATCTAGATTCTGAAACTCTTTTTCACTTTTGTCTCTTGATAATGGCTCCAGGCTACGAAATAATTAACAATAATCCTACTATTTACTTAGAAAAAAAGACTAAGAAAGTAATCAACGGAATGCATCTTCCTCCTGACGTCAAAAAGATCATCATTTCTCGTGAAAAGTCTACTAAAATTCCGAAAATTTGCGGACTACCCACGATTCATTAGCCGGATATGTCGCTTAGGCGCATTGTCAGTTCGATACAATCCCCAACCCAAGAATTAGCCCGGTACTTGACCAAAACCCTTCAACCTCTCGCCGAGCAAGCATCCTTCCTAGATATGTTAGGCGCCTATAGAATTTCAGAAATTTATTCTAAAAATTAAACACAATATCTCTTCTGACATCATCAAACTTGTAAAACACTGTTCTTCTAACACGTATTTTTTATTTTAAGACACTGTTCACACCAGTACGTGGGGTCCCGATGGGTTCACACTTTTCTCCAGTGCTTGCTAACATTTTCATGGAACAAATCGAAACCCAGGCCCTAAACTCGTTTAATTTAAAACCTTCCTGTTGGGTTATATATGTTGATGATAGTTACTCTAGTTGTTTGGCCTCATAGCAGAGATTCATTAGACTTCTTTCTACAACACCTCAATGGTATGGATTCTAACACTCAATTTACAATGAAAATCGAATCTGAGTTCGCAAAAAAGATCCGACTTCAGCTCTCAGCATCATCATATCCAAACAGGCCACTCTTATCAACTTCATGGACAGGAGGTATAGTGTTGAGATCGGTTCGTCAGTGACGTTTAAAAACGCCCATACGAAAATTCGACATTTTCTGGTACAAACTCATATAAAGATAGTGAATACAGGAAAATAAATAGTGCATTAAAAATGTGAAATTGTTAGCATGAGAATAGCCTTGTGACAACGAATCATATCGAATAATTAATTAAATTCAGTAATAAACATTAGAGTTTCGAAGCACAAGAACTGTCGATAGCCGGTTAAACAGACGAGGACAACAAAAGTACCAAGAAATTCTGACCTGCAAGGGTTTTAGGTACATATGTGCGACAAGTGTTTCGAGAACAACTAAGTTTGTGTGTGAACTTGGGAATTAAAATATGGAATAAGTAAATATGGCTCCCGATGTTGGTGAATGCGATATTTGTGAAAATAATTTTACCGTAAATAAAAAACGTATTGAGTGCGGGATATGTACGCAAAAATTTCATATATAGTGTGTTGCAATAAAAGACGGATGGCTAAAAAGAGTCTTAGAGTGTTCGAACCTATTCTGGCTTTGTGATAAATGTATGACTACCATACAATCCAAACCTGAAGTAAACCTCGAAAATATCATTACACAAACAAATAGCAGACTTAGAAGTATCATATACTAAGAAACTATTGAATCAATTCGAATATACCTGTACGGTACAAAAATTAATAGAGTCGATTGAAACTCGTAACAACGCCCCTACTCATAAATCACCTGCCGCTTACAGTGAAATAGTAAAAAGGCAAGCTGACGTCAACTTAAAAGTCTTATTGGTAAAAGCAAAGAATAACACTACAGCTGAGAGTACAACTGTTCTAAAGGATGTTACTCATGTGTCAATCCCATTGGTCTAAACATATGTGTAAATGGTACCCGCAAAATTCAAAATGGAGTAGCAATAAATTGCAAAGACGAAAAGTCACTTACCATCTTAAAAAACAGTCTAGACCAATCATTAGGGAAAGTACAAAATAAGTGAAAGTCAAAAGCTAAACCCGCGGATTAATATTAAAAAATGTGAATGTCTAGACAGTCCCAATGATATAATAAACAACATTTTATCCTTATTCCTAGAATGGTATCGTACATAATACTTGCGCCTTCATTTTACAATTATGCTTGTAGTTCAGCCATCTGTTCACATTTCTTCTTATAACCTCATCTATGCAAATTCGTACACCCTATCAGTGAACTGATAGCATGATCACTTCATAATTGACTGTGACAAAGTGAACATTTAGCATTTCCTGAGGCTCTATACGTATCGCTACCAATAAGTACCTATTATTCTACGATCTTTTTACGTATCGATACCAATGATCACCAAAATGTCAAAACGTGGTTTATCAGAAGAATTAGAAAAAACATTGTAGTGATAGTGAAATATTAGAAGTGAATTCGAAACAGAAAGCGAGTCAAGAGATAGTGATACAGAATGGTTACCGAATGAAGAAATGGAATCGAAAGTTTTGGGTAGTTTCTCAAAAGTATGGGCAGCGAAAGATTCAGAAAACGATAATCTGGAAAAACGTTTGAAAAATTCAAGAAATAGGAACTGCAACAGAATCAGGATTTAAATTAACGAACACAATACATTCAGCCAAAAAACCTGAAGTGAGTTATACAGTTATGCATATTAGGTACAAACAATTTACTACCATATTTCATCTTTCAGATTTCAACTGAAGCAATATCCAACTTTGTTATTACTCCAAGTGAAGACTTAATTGGGAAAAATGGCTAGCGATGGTCTTCCTAGCCAACATGCAATGAAAAAAGCAAAACTTCATCTAAAAACCTCATATATGTGAAATCCGGACCATCACCTGAATTGCAAAATGTACTTGATCCGGTACGTGCATTTCAAATTTTTTTTCTGAAGATATTTTGGAAGTTATAGTGAAATATACCAATCAAAAAATTCGGTCTGCAAGACAAAAGTACAAGAGAGAATCACCGGTCTTTTCTGAAACAAATTTGGAGAAATTCAAAGCATTACTTGGATTATATATTTTATCAGCAATGAAAGATAATCACTTATATACCAGTACTATGTTCGATACTACCTTCTGCGGAACGAGATATAAATCAACAATGAGTGAAAAGCGCTTTGAATTTCTGACTTCCTGTTTATGTTTGATGACGCTAATGCACGCGAGGAAAGAAGAAAAGTAACTAGATTTGCATCCATAAATGATATTTGGAGTAAATTTATAGATAAATGTAGAACCTCGTACAAGCCAGGTTCATATGTTACCATTGTGCTTTCAGAATGTACATGCCTAACAAGCCGGCGAAATATGGTATAAAGCTTGTTCTGTTGTGTGATGTCTCTACAAAAGATCTGATAGACGCATCTTCCTATATTGGAAAATCAACTAGAACAGAAGGACTACCATTAGCGAACTATTTTGTCGAAATACTAACGAAATCTATATACCTACGGATCGAACAGAAATGTTACTATGGACAACTGGTTTAGCAGTAATCGTTTGGCCGAGAAGTTATTGACCGCTCCTTATAAACTCACTGTAGTTGGAACTTTAAGAAATAATAAGAAAGACATTCCAAGGGAAATAACAGAAATAAATAAAAATAGAAAAATATAAACTTCCATGTTCATATGTTCGGTGTCTGTCGACCGAGACGGACGTATTTTTTCGCAGCTCTTCTACGGGTCTCAAGATATCGCCGGTAAAATCTTAAATCCCGATTTAAAAAAACATAATAGGGACTATACGGAAAACTGAAAGTGTAGGAACAGAACATTTTGTGATATACGGACCTGAATACTTAAATAATTTAATCTTCACTTATATTCAGTGTTACATTTCAAATAGTTAAATCGCTAAAAACTCATAGGACAAACGCATAAGGGCAATTCTGGTATTCTCCAACATGTGCAGTAGGTACATCTGTCGTCAACTAACGAAAGGGCAGAAATAGCGGGTATCTGACTAAGATAACATAAAGTGTAAATTCAGTGGCGTGTTGATAATAAATCAGTAGTCTATGAAAAGTTTACTCAATAAAATGAAAAAATCGTCGAAACAAGTGTCAAGGCTCCAGTTTTTTTTTATCGAAGTTTATAGCTTATGAGTTAATGTTTTAACCATGAGTAATTATATTATTACGTCAAAAATGACTGGAAACAGACTAGATGAATATCCGGCATCACAAAAATAAGGGATTAAAACATCCATCCTATATGACAGGAGACAAATGTCACCCTAAAAAGAAGGTCAGGACGGTGATCTGCATAATTTGTGAAAATACTTATCACCTCAGTGATTATAAAACCAAATGTGAACCAAAATTTATAAGTAGCACTCTGGTTATTTGTCCGGAACATCAGGATATTAAAATATCACTAAATAAGGATATACAACTTAATGAAGACACTCGTACCGTAATTGCGGCTATTAAATTGATGAAGAAGGAGGAGTTGAAAAAAGAAATACTAGCTGAAATAGATTTAAATAATTCAACAATTGAGAGAGGAACTGACGATGAAGCAAAGATTAGTCTACTTCAAAAAGAAATTGCTATGTTAAAACAATTTAACAATTTAATACTGAGATGTCTGATAAAAACATTCTACTTAAAGAATTATACATAAATGAAAAAAACAAATACAAAAACAGTAATAATAAATTATACTCCGAAGCGTTGAATGATTCTAGCACAATCACAACTAACAAAAAAATACCAAAAATTATTGTTAAAAAGAGAAATACAGAGAGTAATATCAACCTAAAAAATACAGTAACCAACTGCTTAAAAAGAGATAAAGAAATCCTTACCAAAAACATAACGCTCACTAAAGAAAACAATTTAATTATAAACTGTTTCAATGAACACAGTGTTACAAAGGTTGAAACGTTACTACTTAATGATTCATCGGACTGTCTTACAATTTAAAAGGAGCAGTTACTTAACCCTAAGATACAAGTTGTTGGTATAGATAGTGATGATTACAGATTATGATTAAACTTAACAAGTTTAATTCATTAGAGTATGACATAAATGAAAGAAATTTCAAAAACTTTGATGTAAAATGCAAAGTTTCTCATATATATACAGCAGCAAGTGGCTGTATGAGTGCTATATTAGATGTTCCTGCCATTTTGTACAAATATATCAAAGCTAATAACAACAAGTTATTTGTTGGTTTACAGAGATGTCGAACATATGATATATTAAATGTAACCCCATGTTATAATTTTGGTAGATGGGGGCATAATGGATCAAAGTGCCGAAATTTAACTGTTTGCCTTAAGTGCAGTGGATGACATAAATCAAGACACTGTAAGAGTAAATTGTTAAAATGCTTAATTGTGTATACCATAACACAACCTACAACACAACATACGTAGTTGAACATGTAGCAGTAGATAGTGACAATTGCCAAGTACTGAAAAATAAAATTAGGAAATACATTGAATCCGTCGATTATCCTCTGATTCCTACCATACCTAGATACCTTGATAAATCAGTTCCTTTTACAAACACATCAGAAAGCCATACAAGAACCCCGCATTATAAAATGACAACAAGAGGAGGTTCTACAAATAACCACTACACCACTGTGAAATCACCCACCCATAATGGATAGTGAAGTGGATTTTAATGAACTTACAAAGCAAGAACTCTGTTTCTCGGATCTTCACTCACTAAAGAATTATGTACAGAATAGTGACAATCTTATAGTTCATATTAATATCAGAAGACTTACCGCAAATTTCGAAAAACTTGAAATTTTTGTTGAGAGGCTAATAATTAAAACTTTTGTAATAGTTTGTACAGAATTCTGGAACCTTGAGTGTTACCAGTTCTTTCAGAATATTATAGAACACACACATATTATTAAGGTAGGAAAACTTAATATTTTACATTCTGAGATTGAAATAACAGTAAATTCTAATACTGAAATCTCAGCGATGTACAGATGTCATGATCTAACAAAAAGTGAATTTGTACATAGCATTAAAGAATTCTTAAAAAACAATACAAACATATGGAATTCTTGGGTAGCCTTCTCGAGAAAGGTTTTCTACCAGCATTTCAAACTATCACTAGACCATCTATCGATGGAAATTCGGGATCTTGTATAGATAATTTTTATATAAAATCTGATAATATTGATTACAAACCTTTAAAACTTTCTATTGTTTATCCAGACCACTATCCACTATTTATATCTATCAACAAGAAATTAACCGAAAACACAAAACATAAGCATATCAATAATATTAATATCAATGAATTGATCAGTGTAGCCAAAACAACCGATTGGCAATCTACTTGTCTACAAGATCCAAATACATGTACTGAAATGTTGGTAAATAAAATTCAAAAATGCATCGGGATGGCTACATATGAATTTAAAAAGCATAACAAGAAAACCAAATCTAAACCGAGGAATAATTGGATAACTCCTGGTATAATTAAATCTTGTCATACAAAGGAACAATTTGGAATCTGAATAGAAATAATGAACAACTGAAATATGAATACAAAAGTATTAAAGTTCTAAATAAAGTAATATTAGATGCTAAAATAAAAAATGATGGTGATCTCATTCGTAGTAACTCCGGAAATAATAAAAAATTGTGGAAAATTGTTAAAAGTAAATTAGGCAAAACAACTAAAACTAAAAATGAAATCGACTTTATATTTAACGATAATAATGAAAAAATTCATAATGCTATTGACATAGCAAATACGTTCAACAAATATTTTTGTGAAATCGGACACAAGTTGGGCAATAAATTAAATAATAGTACAAAGACAAATAGCTCCAACATAATTAACACGTTACCCAGTGTGAACCCTAAATCTATTTTCCTGAGGGCAACGAATGAAGATGAGATAGTGAATATTATCTTGGGTATGAAGGATAAAGCGGGCGGCATTGACAAAATACATATTAGAACACTCAAAACGTTGGTCAATCATATCGCTCATCCTTTGTCTTACATATTCAACTTAAGTATGCAACAAGCAACATGGCCAAAAATACTAAAAGATGCTGAAATAGTGCCAATACACAAATCTGGTGATATCCATTTACTCAAGAATTATCGCCCAATATCTCTGATCTCTAACGTAGGTAAAATTTTTGAAAAAAATATCACCACAAGATTTTTAGATTTTTTTCAGTTACATAAAATTATATCGAAACATCAGTATGGATTTCTTAAAAATATGGGTACCAAAGACGCCCTCAGTTATATCACAAACATAATATATAATAGTTTAGATAAAAACAAACCAACTATAGTAACCTTTTTAGATCTAGCTAAAGCATTAGAGACGGTAGACCATTCGCTACTCTTGGATAAACTTTATAGATATGGTATACGAGGCAATGCGCATAAACTAATTCAAAACTACCTTGATAACAGACAACAAAGTGTTAAAATCAATGACAAGTTCAGTGATTATAAGGTATTTAAAATAGGTGTTCCGCAAGGAACAATTCTGGGCCCCTTACTGTTTTTGGTATTTGTGAATGATCTCCTAGACAGTATGGAAGAAGAAACTATTGTGTCTTATGCTGATGATACTGCCACTATATCTACAGCAAAGACGTGGCCTGAAACAGTGTCTAAAATGAATATATTACTTAAACATATCTCATCGTGGCTTCTAGAAAATAGCGGCAGTGTGCCTGACTGCTGTGATATTAAAATAAATGACAAACTCGTAAACAGAGTAGATAATGTTAAATACCTTGCAGTAATTATTGATTATAATATGAAATGGACCAAGCACATTGAATATGTCACAAAAAAAACTATGTATTTAACCTTTATTTTTAAGAAACTATTAAATATCATGGATACTAAATCATTACTTTTATTATACTATGCGTTCTTTCACAGTGTCGCCTCATATGGTATTCTTGCCTAGGGTGGAGCGTACAATAATACTCTTTCACAACTGCAGAATTTACAGAATAGAATCTTAAAAATAATTAGTAAAAAAAATGACTTATCTGATAAACGTCCATTAAACATGAAACAACAATTCGCATTTGATGCCCTAGTGTACCATTATCCCACTCTAAAACAAAAATTTTCTAATTCAACGAGCATTACAAGAAAAATATAAAATAAATTAGTGAGAAGAACAGTACATATGAGGCTACTCTGAGATTTAATTCATTAATTACATTAAGTAATTCATTACCAAACGAACTTAAAGTGCTAAATAATAATAAATATGTAATGAAAAATAAAATCAAAAGGTGGATAAAATATAAAGTAGAGTAGGTAATTAATACATAAATAACAAATTATATAGTATGGAATGATCATAATATGACATAGAAACAAGATAATCTAAAGAGCTCCATTTTTATTCTGATAGGCTGCAAGTTTAAGTTTTAATATTAATGTTATTTTTAAATGTAATTTTACTGCTTAGATTTAATATAGATTGTACTATACCAGTTCCTAAGTACAGGTACCTGTGTGTCCCTCTTTAGGAATTACATTACTTACATTTGTATTGTATTGTAATTTTTGGTAATAAATAAATAAATAAATGTTTGCATACAATGAAAAGGTAACAATAGTATTATACAAACTTGAAAGAAACAAACATGTTTTACTATCAACCATGCATGAAACGGGAGCTATAAATGAAACAACGCACAAGCCAGAAATGATACATACATACGAAGGATGCAGTTGACACATTTGATTAAATGTGTCAAAACATGAACTGCAATCGCAAAACCAAATGATGGCCAATGTGTATTTTGTATAATTTATTGAATATGGCGTGCATCAATTCGTTTGTAATTTACAATCATAATGTTGTTGCGCATGGTGGAAAAATGGTAGCAAGAGATAAGTATATGCACGATTTGCACGTCAGATTGACACAACCGTGGCAATCGCTACGTTTGGCTCAAAATCCTAGATTTAGTATCTCATTGCGAAGTATTAGGTCGCACAATTTCAATTCAACAGAGAGTTGTTTGAGGAAGTTTCTGACTTCGTGAAAGTTGCACAAAGAACCGTGAAGTTGGGCACGTCTACCCACGAAAGTGGCTCAAGTGCGTTGGCAATTGAGAGACGTCAACGAGCAAGATTTAGTCTTTAATCGCAGTGAACAGTACTGCGAAGGTCATGTTAGTGAACGTACCTATACCCAAATGGACAGAGTATTTGCCATTGCATCACTAATAACATCCTTTAGAGTAGGCAAAGATGCTATTGGAACGATCAAATATGTGGCATGAAACACGAAATAACTCTTCGAATACGGAGGTGTATAAGAGGACTGGAACTCCAGCATGTCATTCACACAGTATACGAAAGTCAGACAAACCTGAAAATCCAAAGATTAACCACAACAACCACTGCGGCGTGACCATACCTGATACCATAATCTAACACTTAATATTTTGTATTATATTTGTAAATAGTTACTTTTATGTTTTTTTGGGCAATAACACCACAATAGAAATAAAACGACGTATATTGCAGGAATACCAAACGTTACAAAGTCTATTCTGACTTCGTCGATTTTGCAGTCTACATCAATAAATATAAAGCCATTGACAACGAAGTCAGAATAGACTTTGAAACGTTTGGTATTCCTGCAATATACGTCATTTTATTTCTATTGTGGTGTTATTGTCCAAAAAAACATAAAAGTAATCAAGAATATGCCACAAGCAACGTTTAGAAGACAATTTGTAAATAGTGATCAACAAATAAAACGTGAAATTCTTAAAATCTTCACTTGTAGGTACTGCATATCCAAAGTTCATCAACTTGTAATTTTCTTAGACAAAATGATATTTTACCTCTTCCTGCTAAATCTACATTATTTATTTGTCTTTTTCAAATACAGGATGTGCTTTTTGCCATGGTGACAGGAAAATTATGCTCCATGCCGGATTTTGCAAAACATGGTGCATTAATTGTGGATGAAAAAATGTCTGTGAGAACTATAGAAGTTGACTAAAAACAAATACATTTTATGGTCTTCAAAACTTTACCTCTAGCTATGAACATAATGCTAAGAGTTTAACAGACCAGAAGAAAAAGCATTAGTGTTTGTTATCACACCAAACTTCCACAAACCCTTTGCTATAATTAGATCTAAAAATGACACAAAAGGCAATGTTTTAGCAGTTTGCCAATACAGAAAATTGGGAAGGCTGGTGGACAAGTCCATTGCATTACATGTGACGGAGGTTCTAACAGATGGCTTTCAACATCCATATGATGTTCGATTTCATCTATTTTCAAGTACTTTCCAGTCTAAAAAATCCAATGAGAATTTTGATAAAAAATTTCGCAACTTCGACTCATCAAGTTTGCCACCCTGTAGAGCAGAATTGCTCCAGCATTTATTGAGGGTTCGCTACGTGACTAAGCTATGGAGAAATGCTCACTTAAAACATCCAACATCTTTATCTCCAGTTGCTTCTGGTTGGACAATCAACGATAAAAAATATGACTTTGTCTGGTTTGTGGGAGAGCAATTACCTTCCTCAGTTGCAGATATAATTATTCAAAGTGAGTATAAAGTATAACATTTATTAATAAAAACTAAAAGATTATATAACGAACAAGAATAATTACTCTAATGTTAATTTCTTTTGTTACAGATGATAGAATATTAGAAGACGACGACGACAATTCCCAAGACGATGATCTAAATACTTCTGTCAATGAGAGTGACGACGATGATGATTATGAAGATGCCGCCTTTTATTGCGACACTATTATAGACTTTTCAAGTTTTTAATAAATTATTAACAGACCTTCCACACTTTATATTAAATATTTGTGATTCGCATAAAATAATCAAGGCATTTAAAATAATAAATTTTCTTTTTGAAACTTAATGAAGCATTTTTAACTCTATTCTTTCTAACTTAGGTTTATTCCGATTATATTTTCATTTTTTTGTTACAAACTTTCTATTTAAACTTATCCTTACTAGGATGAGTGTAAGTGTGTACTTTTACTATCATTTTCTGTCTCACTTTCGATAATATTCTGCAACTTTCTCTCTCTGACTACCAGCATCATACGGCAATACTTTCCATGAATTTTTAATTTTTATTTAATATTTAAAAAATAAGGTATGGCATATGATTAACATTACTAAAAATGTCTGGCAATAAAAAATTAATATCTGGTAGACCTATCTGAAAGCATAAATTGTAAAATTACGTGTTCAGATATTGTTTAAAAATTCAAAATTCTTACCTGTACAGGTAGGATGCGCAGTAAATTAACTCGACCGCTACCGGCAGCCAGTTCGCTCAGACTCGATCCGAAAGAGAAAGATGGACAACATATGAAAATATTAGCTGACCTAAAATTCTCTCTCGAAAACGTTGCTAGCTCCTATACTATTTGGAAAGAGATTTAAAGCACCAATCAGGCCGAATAACATAGAATATTTTGAAAATATTATTTCAGAAACGAAAACATATCTGGAGAGTCTGTCCTTGGTTGTATATTAACAATAGAAAGTGTGTTAGGGCTGGCAAAAGATCTATCTCTTTTGTTTAGATCTATTGAAGTACTTTTTAACATACAAATGTTCTCAAAATCATACTGAAATTTTTTTTCTTGTATAAGATCAAGAGGTGGTTTGAATAACAACCCACACATCCAACAACTTCAATGGCCACTAAGACAGTTGCTATATAAGAACTCAGTACCCTTCTAGTGGCAGTATAAACTGCTCTGACAAGAAGAAGAAGGACACTGTTAATAATACAGCATCGACCATTAAAACTAGAGCTGACAGCAAGACACTATCCAGCCAAGTCCTCCAAAAGGCGGATAGTGGGGTTGACGTCCCCCAAAGGGCAACAAATGAGAGTGGCGCTCCAAACAAATTAGGAGCAAAGATCGATGAGCTCTTGAGGTTCATTGGGCCTAGGCACAATGTACATCATGAGATCAAGAAATTGGCACACGCCATTAAGTCAGAATATGACAAATATCTGACGCCAACGACGCGGCCATCTCCCGTAGCAAAACCTGCTACAACACAGACATCGCCAGTAAAGGGGTCAAACACTCAGACACAAGGCGAAGAGCAAGAGGAGGTCCCAAAAGCGGCTGCCGCAAAAGCAGCTAACTCAAAACCGGATGCATCAACAACGGCGGCCCCAAAGCAGGCGGCTTCAATAAAAGTAGCCTCACTGCCCGGAGACTCTGTAGCAAGGACCTCGCCACCGAAGGCCTCGCCTTCAGTAGCCTCATCAAGTAAGGCACCACCACTTAAAACTCTTAAACCGGTGCTAGCTAGCAAGCTAAAGCCCGGTAAAGAAGGTTGCCAGAACATCGGGCAAACCACCCAGGCAACAACAAGTAGGGTGGTTAATTCAGAAGCGAAGAGAAACAATGGATTAAAATCCAAGTTTAAACCGCAGACCAAAAACCAACCTTCAAACCAGTCGACTGACTGGCAAGTGGCAAAGAGGAAAAAGGCCCCGAGGACCAATAAGCAAAAATCAGCGCCACATTGTACGCTGATTATAAAGAAAGGCGAGAAGAGCTCCCATGCAGATATCTTGCGAGGTATCAAGAATAATCCCACCTTGCAGGATATAGGCAAAAAAGTCAATAAGATCCGACGAACAGCTAAGGGAGATCTCCTTTTGTTATTCGCGAAGGCAGACGCTCAGGAGATGGAGCGCTATTGTAACGCCATCAAGAATAAGCTCCCAAGCGGGGCCACTGTACAATCTCGAATACCGCAAATCGAGATTGAAATTAAAGACCTGGACGAGATCAGTACCAAGGAAGACGTAGTAAAGCTGCTCAAAGATAATATCGACTGCCTGGCAGGGATCACTGAGGAGGCAGTGAAATCACTTCGACGGGCATATAGATCAACACAAACGGCAGTTGTTTGTCTCCCAGAGGTCCAGACCAAGAAAGCCATGGCACTTGGAAAGCTGAAACTTGCGTGGGGCACAGTACGTGTTCGCGAGAGGATCAGCCTTCAACGGTGCTTCAAATGCTGGCACTTTGGGCACAACGCCCAGGCGTGCAGAGGCAAGACTGATCGAAGCAGTTGTTGTCACAGATGCGGAGGCGCTGGTCACAATGCCTCGGCTTGTCAACAACCTGCCAAGTGCTTACTCTGCAAAGAGAAAGATAGTAGGTCAGACTGCCGGCACGCTGCGGGTAGTTGGAAATGTCCGATCTACCAACAGGCGATGAGAGCAGCACAAGCCCGTAAATGAAAGTACTGCAACTCAACCTCAAACATTGTGAAGCAGCCCAGGACCTACTGGTACAGCGGGTGCGGGAATTGGATTGCGACGTAGCCATAATCTGCGAGCAGTACAAAAACGTCGACACCCTGTCCTGGGTAAATGACACAACGGACAGAGCAGCGATATGGGCTTGCGGTAAACTTTTGGGTTTGGTTTGGGTTTACTCCTTGAAGATGACAACTTAGAGTTGTTGAAACGGCGTTGAGTGTTTAAAATAAAGGTTTGATGTTAGGGTGCAAAACTGTGTTTTTACATTTGTGACACACCAAAGGTTCCACAGCTTTTCCATTCGGTAAACTTCCGTTCCAACAACTCCCAAATACCCCTGAACCATGGCTTGTGAGAGTCAAAGTGGGAGGGGTCCACTTCTATAGCTGCTATGCACCTCCTAGTGCACAGCTCGAGGAGTTCGAGTTATTCTTGGGCAACTTGGCGGAGTATGTACGGAAGCATGAATCGGTTGCCATCGCAGGTGATTTCAACGCCTGGGCAATTGATTGGGGATGCCGGGAAACGAGCGCGAGAGGACGAGCTCTCCTTGAGACCATGTCTTCGCTCAACCTGGTACTCCTCAACACAGGAGCCGTAAGCACATATCGCAAACACACTGCCAGCTCCATCATCGACGTGACATTCGTTAACAGCAACCTAATTAAAGGGGGCTGTGAGTGCCGATAGTCTTGCTTGCAAGACCGGACCAGGCAGCTACATTCGTACATAAAGTACAAACAATTCAACTTACAATTCTATACATATGCCAGACGCGACTAACGTCACAAGAAAATTGAGATGCAGGCTGCTCCTGGTATGGACCTAACAGAAATGTCTAATGAACTGGGTAGCATATCCAATGCAAAACCCATAGAGATCGTCCCCCTCAAGTTCAAAAATTCCGAAATCAATTCCCACTCCTACTTGGTTTCGTTCGAGAACAATACAAATATCCGATCCGTCAACAGTTCTGTCCAGCAGTTAACCCGGCCTCATTGAGGTTGGGTCAAAATTACCCTGCATGTTTTTGAACTTAAATATTTTTATAAGTGTGCGCGCGACGTTGCCGTTCTTCTCAGTAGCTAGAGTCAACGATGTGTTCTAAAGGTTACTGCACAGAAATCAGTCGAGCGAGGGCCGCGCTGGGAGTTACACGTGCGTGATTTGCAAAAACGTATCCACGTAACAATTTTGCGCCTTTTATTTTTTATTGCTTAATTTAGATTTTTGGTTTTTATTTAAGTTCTTTTTGCGTTTTTATATTCATGTTTATAATTTCAATATGTTTCCCATGTTCAAAGGTAATAAGAAGCATAGATCGACAGGACCAACGCATTTTATCTATTCTTGAGGAATCTGATTCAGAAGAAGCCTTGTCTGACAACTAGGATGTGGACGAAGAAGATCACGTGAGTGTTTGTAGCCAGTCAAGCGGTACGGAACAAGAGTGCTCAGACAGTGATGACGACAATGTCCCGTTATCTCAAATAAATATATTTGCCCTGAACATATCATTCCTTTCTGCGGTGACTGTATTGGCAACCAGTATTCTAATTAGGTCAATCATACTTTTATTCAAAGACAATATAGTTAGCTATTGTTTAAGTGCCATAAGTAACAAAAAAGACTTTTATTAGTGTAAGAAAGTGATAAAAGCCGGAGGATCTCAATGTTGTTAAAGTTTCTGTAAGTTTATAAAAAACCTTTATTAACCTGATTAAATATTTCATCAATAAAATATTTTTTGCTTTTACTTTAAAGATCTAAGTGCAGATATGCAATGTAGTAACACAGATTGCGTGTTTAGTCAAAAACCATAGAAATATCATATATTACATATATGAGTAATAATGACCCACCTCAAAGTCGGGTTAAATAACACATCTGTCTGATCCCGATCACTGGAAATGAAAGAGAATAGCAAGCAAGCAAACAAATGAACACTAAACGCGGTTTACAGCTCATAGGTGCCGAATTTAAATTTTGAAATAGTGTTAATAGTACAACTATAGATTTCATGTCAAGTCAACTAAGAAATCAGAAGTTAAATCCGCTTTTCATTAGATGATAAAATATTTGCATCACCACTGTAGTAACTAAGTGCTACAAGTTACAGGTTTCTGCCAAAAGTTTTCAGTTTCCCCTCTCATAAGAGTCTTATTAATCTTATAAATACTATTCCTTTTAAATGTGGCATTAATGAACATTTTTTTCAGAATTAAAAAACAATGTTGGTAAACAAACAGAAAAGGTTAAATATTGTATATTAAGTTGTGGTCATACTTATAATTTTTCAAAAGATTATATAGAAGGAATTGTAGAATTTGGCACTGGTGATCGTCGCATGTACTTTGCAGATCATGCATTAGTTTATATGTTACAAGTTACAAGGTGTTTATACAAGAAATGGAAACAGCCAGTTTATTAATTTTTGTGGAAATATAGTACCCCAATAGTTGATTTAGTTAGAATTTTAAAAGAAATTATAGTACATGTTCAATCTATTGTTTAGAGTTGATAGCAACAGTATGTGACCAAGGAGCCACAAACAGTAGTAATATAAAGTACCTTCTTAAAGAAACAAATGCTTACTGTCTAAAAAATAATATTGTAAATAGGTTTTGAGGTTATTTGATTGATTGTAGAGAAAGTATTCATTGTTTTAATAGTCCTCATTTATTAAAAGGTGTGAGAAATGCTTTGCTCACAAAAGATTTACATTTTATGCAAAGTGGTGTAAATAAAGTTGCTTCTTGGTTCCATATAGTTAATATGTATCGGGTGGATAAGCAAAACACTGGGTTGAGTGAATTTCTTTCCAAAATTAACGGATGAAAATGTTCTACCTAATAAAATTTAAAAAAAAAGTAAAAAATTGCACTCAGGTATCCTGTAGAATTGTAGGTACAGTAATTAAAGTTAGATATGAGGTCAGTAAAGAGCTTCATCATCTATATATTGATCCATCAACATCACAAACTACAGATTGTCTGTTACTTTTTGACGAACTTTTTGATAGTGTAAATGGTAGTTTCTTGAAGTCTCATCCAGGAACACAAATGTATTTTTCTGAAAGTGTTACATTATTTACATTAAAGAAAACAGTTTGGTGGCTATGGTGTTTGTAAGTCGGCAGAATATAAACATTGTGCGTTTACATGTCCTTCAGCTGTAAATAGTGAAACATGGAGCAGACACTTAAACGATTCCACCTGCAGCTTGAAAATGTAAATTGAAAGAAGAGATACTACATACTACGATGGTTGTCAATAGAGTCCGCTGTATCGAGACTACACGCAATGTTTACTGTTAAAATTTTTCAGTAGCTAAGGTGCATGAAAGATGTTACACGGCAGAGTTATTGCACTCTATGGATGCAAATGAGATGAATTACGCAATATATTTCATTTTTATATCAAATATTAACTGAAATAAATAGAATCAATAAAATGTTTAAGTCAAATGATACCGACTACACCAAATTGTGTTCACCACACTTGCTTGTCAGCAAAGTTACATTACCTACAAATGCAATCAACATTTTTATTCAAAATATTCGTGATTTCTTGGAGCAAAGATGTTATTTGGGAATTCGACTTGAAAACCAAATACTTGAAATGAGAGTACGACTATTAAAGAAATAATAACAGTCTACCCGAAAATTTGAGATTCATGAAACCAATTTCTCCAATTAGTGTTGAACAAGCACTTAATCACAACAAAGAAAATATAATTGACGTAATGGCGCAGTTCAACAAAAGGGCAAAATTTGTAGCAAAATTCGATGATCAATGGCGACAAATTCATTTATTGAAATGGAATGAAAGTAAAGATACGAAAAAATATTGGTATGAACTCATGCATTTCAAAGATACTCAAGGGGAATCTAGATTTGAGGAATTAGCGACTTTTGCGATTACTGTCTTAATACTGCCTCATTCAAATGGAAATGTTGAGAGACTAGTGAGCAGTATGAATGTACTAAAAAAAGCAGAGGAACAGAATGAAGATTAGTCTCTTAACTGCTGTATTAAGAGTACGCTGTGGCTTGAGGTTGGAAGGAAAATGCAGCAACGAATATGAAATTCCAATAAAGGTTATTAAACAAATCGGTACCAAACAAATATATCAATCTGAAACTGACGATGATGGTGCGGACAGAAATCATTTATCGGAATAAGACGAAACATTTTAGAATTGCAACATAAGTTGTTAAATTTAATGTTTGTGGTCTTGGCTTTGATCTATTAATTGTATGTAGATTTGCTGTTTGTTAAAATTTTATTATTTAATAATAAAGGAAACTAATTACTTAGATACTTATTGTTTTATTGCGTAAAAAAGAAAAAATATTTAGGGGAAAATTTAATGATTATGAGAATAGGGCTGTTTTTTGTTTGAGTTTAACTGTTGGCAACACCGATGAAATCACACGATATACAGACATTATGAACGTGAACGTCATGAACTACTGACAAAAAACATGATCGCGTGTACAAACAAATTAAAGTGAAATTCATAAAATCCTTTCTTAGTACTACAACAAAATAAATACAATTCGAGACACAGAAATCGAGGAAAAAACAGTAACGATGTTCCGCCTATGCATAAACAGAAACATTCACTCAATTCACAGATGATCACTCCATATACAATGAGTGGCTAAAGCACAACTTTCTTTACCAAATCTTATGTCGTTTTATGTGAAACAATTCTATCATTTAATAGTCTAGAAGTTTGTTTCACATATGAAGCTGAACAGTTATTACAATTGACGCGATAAACCACTTCATTAGATATTAATTTGTGAGGAGATCATTTTTAATTTGGCTAAACAAACTATTAAACATATTAATTAGTCTGGATAAAACTTCTTTAACGCCTTCAGGCATACTGACACATATGTGTACATTTAAATGAATGCTTAAAAGTTTTACACATTTTTAGTTCACATTTGGGCAAACGTCATCGTTGTGGACGTTTGTTCCCCCTCAATAACTTAAGCATTTGGAAGCCAGTTTTATTGCGCGCGCTTAGTCTAGCACGTGTTTTATTATTAAGATGCATGACAAATATTTATGAGTATATAAAACAATACATTCTTACTAGCGGCGCGGCGGCCTTAGGGGGTGCCGAATAGGGCAATCGCTCTTACAGGGGCCTCCCCTCAAGCAAATTAAATAAATACAATTTTTTTTATTATTTTTTTTTGATTATGATTCTTAAATATTTATTAAGGTTATAACATAACATAAATTAAATTAAAGTGTTAATTAACTAATTCATTCATTCAAACATAATTGATAAATTCATTTTCTAGTACTTGAATATCGCGCCTCGAAACACTTGAAACGGGTTTTTAAAAGCATAGCACTCGGGGCTAGTATAGTATTATTTAGTCTGTGACTCAGGAGTTGGGACATAAAGTTCTGCATAGAACAATGATTTAAATAGAAGGGAAGCTCTTATGGGGCACTGGAGAACACAAAAAAAGTTTTTCCCTGCATCCGTATGACGGCGCTGATTTCGGCAGGTTTCTTTACCGACAGTTAAAGTGTAGATTGTGTTGACATTTGTCAAAGTTGTCGTTCAGTGCCGTCACTGTTGTTATTGTCATTATCACATTCATTATTGTAAAAGTATTTCATCGAGTAAGACCTGTTTATTTAGACAATCTTTGTTCTGTTTTCAATTATTTGTGCGCTGTTAAATTTTTCAACGTAAAATGGAGCATAATCGATCACCAACATATACAAAGTATTGTGTTCAAGATTGTAATAATGTCTTTGAGAAAATTCACCAGTTTCCTAAGGACACACCAGAAATATTTAAACTTTAGGTGGAACGTATTAAACCAATATGAATATGAGTGTTGATGAAATTTATAAAAAGTATTATGTTTCTGATAAACACTTCGCTCCGGATTGCCTTGTTAAAGCTACGAAAAGAGGTTACCACCAAATGCCGTTCCTTCTTTGTTCATACCAAGTTAGTAAACAGATTTAAAAACGTGGGTACGCACCGTTTTGGGTATGCTATTTTTTGTGGTTCTTTGCTTTTTAATGCAGATCAATAAATTAAGAAACTCTACAATTACTTATGTGAGCAAAATAAAAAAAAAACATTAGATTACTTTGTGGCTCTTTTGTATCTTAGGCCGCAGGAAGACTTAATTATCATATTAAAACCAAATTTTCTGATTTTTCTTGTTTGGTGGCGTTATGCTTGTTAGGATTTCACTATCACTTTATTATGATTTTTTTAGTATAGCTTTTCTTATACCATGAACATATTTCTCCTGTTATATACATTTATTTGTATTTTTTTAGGTTATTCTGACAGTAGTTCAACAACTGCAGCGAGTGAAGATGCTAGACCATCAACCGTTAATACACATGGTAAATCTAGCCTTTCTGAACAATCAAATTTTTTGTTTAATTTGGTAAATAATTTTCAGGTGATTCAGAAAATATTGAATACCCTGAACTTCTAACAAATATAGAAGGTAAGCACTTCTCCTTAATAAGTAATTGCTTAGTAGTGTAAACTCGAATAAAATGTATATACAGAAAAAACTTTCACATGTGTTCAAAACAAAACTTAATTGTCTTGATTTATTTTGTTCTCATAGACTTTACGATTAATTAAATTGTCTTCATTTTTAAGATCGGAACTGTACAACCCCAACAAGGCAACGCACACAATGGCAGAATGATAGAGGGATATCCACTCCAATATGTAAATAATCAATTTTATAATTTACTAATAAATACATGTAAATATTAGTAACTATATAATTAAGTAATGAATTAGAATTGATAATTTGGGTAGATTCAACTTTTTTTAAATGAAATTTAAGGCCATGAAAGAATTTACCATTATTATTATTACATTGAGTGTAAATTTGATAGGATTTATTCCAAATTTGAAAATTACATATGATTAGTAAGTACATTATGTTTCTGAATGATTCCAGAAAATTTGTACTATTTATCTCATTTAGATTTATAATTTAGGATATTACCATAGGAATTAATACCTAACATTTTAATATCCCCCATAAAGGGTAAGCTTTTAAAAACTCAATAGTAATAGTAATAATAATTCTGGCCAATTAAATCACCAAATTTATATCAGCCCAACAGCTATATGTTAATTTAGGTAGATTTATGAAGTCTTATTGTATTAGTGATTACACTGTTCATAATACTTAGAGTAATTTGTACAAAATTACTTCAACTTTGAATAAACTATTAAACGGAATTCAGAGTGGTAAGTGGAAAAAAGGCGGGTAAACAACCTCCCGTAACCCTTTCACAAACATCCACGTCCAATTCCTATGGAATTCTGAATTCTATGAATAAACGTGGAAGTTCTGAAATCTCAGAATACCACCGATAGTCTTGCTTGCAAGACCGGACCAGGCAGCTACATTCATACATAAAGTACGAACAGTTCTGAGAAACAATAATTTCACTGTTTCATTTAACAACAAGGAAACAACGGCCAGGGTCTTCAATTCTGATTATCAGACCAAACTAATTAATGATATCAAAAACGGCAATTTACAATTCTATACTTATGCCAGACGCGACCAACGTCACAAGAAAATTGAGATGAAGACTGCTCCTGGTACGGACCTAACAAAAATGTCTAATGAACTGGGTAGCATATCCAATGCAAAACCCATAGAAATCGTCCCCCTCAAGTACAAAAAGTCCTGAGTATATGGTTAAAATATATAAATGATCCCACCTATAATTTTGTTATGTCTAAATTTAGAAATCAATTTTCATGACCATCAGCCAAAAGATATACTTTGGAAGATAAAATTTAGCCTTAAGCATTTTTCAAGGTAGTGGTAAAGCATATAGATTATTAAGCAAGATATTTGTTCTTCCTTCTCGAAAAACGCTAACCCATTTATTAACGTCCATACACTTCACCCAGGACTTATGCCACATATTTTTGAGTCACAAACTCAGTATGTCAAATTTAACTAAGCAGGAGGATAAAATATGTATACTATTGTTCGATGAAATGTCAATTGACGCCAGTGTGCATTACAATCAAGGTGCAGATTTGATAGATGGACTGGAGGATTATGGCTGTGAACGTCATCCAACATTGGCAGATTATGCTAATGTCTTCATGTTAAAGGTAAGTATTTACTATTTTGACTGAAATGTGTTTTATAGATTGTAACTTATTTAGATTTTTTTGTGAGACTTCAATGTTTAAGTCTAAGGTCTACTTGAATAAATTTTCTAATCAAGCTTGGAAATTTTTTTATTTAAAAAGTTGCTAAAATAAGTTATCAGTTATTTAAAATTACATTTACTTATTATAATATTATGGAAACTTTTTTTGATTTTTGAGGTCTTATAACTTTACAAAAATGTGATTCTGTTTTTTTGTTTCAATTGTCCTTAAATCTGACCAAATTTTAAAGACATTATTTAATACTAAAATTTTGCAACATTGTTTTTTACATGACAAGAGCAGAATGGTTCATTTAAATTCTAAACAAAAAATACTTACTTTACTTTGAAAAAAAAAAAAGATAAAAAATGAAAATTTTAGAGGCACAGCCCCTGTCAATACATTTCACATTCTATAAATTTTTCTGTTTATTACACTCGTGCATATATTACAGGGAGCAAATAGGCACTGGAAGAAGCCTATATGCTTTACATTAAGCAATGGTCCTATTAAAGCAGACAAATTGAAAGAACTTATAAAGTCAGTGATCACAGAATGTCAAAAAATAAATTAAAAATAATAGCTACTGTTTGTGATCAAGGTTCTGCAAATCAAAGGGCAATAAAATCTTTAATGGAAGAAAGTAATGAAATTTTCATTAGAAACAATAAGGATAATCCCTACTTTGGTTTTTCGGTTGGAGAAGATGAGTGTCCCTTTATTTGATATGCCCCATATTATGAAGGCAATTAGAAACAATTAGCTCACCCAAGGCAGAAGCCAGGAATTTTTTTCGGACTGGGTTTTCGGGGGGGGGGGGTTGGATAATCTTTTTGATTGGAGATGGGCCGATTAGGACTGCAAAATGTATATTTTTGTTCATGTATTTCAAGAATATATAAAATTATATAAATATAAAATTTATTCTATGAAAAACATGATTAATTGGTTAAAATTGAATCTTGAAATCAAACATTCCAAAATTTCGGCTACGGGCTTGTGCTCACCAAAGACCTGCACTTTGTTTTAAATGGTTCCAAAAAAATTGCTAAATGGGCGCATATTGAACAATTTTATAACTTGGATTCTGCAGAACCATCACTGACACTTTGTTCTAAATTAACAGACGCTCATGTTGTCAACATAAAATTAACAAAAGAAAGGTGAAACTTTGTACACAAGTGTTAAGTCACACTGTTGGTGCTTTAATGAAAAGGATATCAGGATGGGGTAAAATGGGGATATCTATATTTATTGTATTGCATTTTTAATATGTATTTTTCTTCCAGATACCAAAGATACAATTTATCAGCTGAAGCATCTGAAACAGCCGATTTAATATTGTTTTTAGATGAGCTCTTTAACAGTGGTAACAACCCGATTTTCTAAGGCTAAAAGTAAAACATCCTGTTTTCAAGAATTCCATACATGAAGGTTTTTGGAGAAATGCCTTGGTAATTGTATCCTCAATGAAATTCTTTTGCCCTATTAAGAATAATTTTGTTTTAACTCCTTCTATAACCAACTTAGAATTCTCTATAAAGGGCTTCCTGTATTTAACAGCCAAACTTTTATACATCAAGTTCATTTAAGTTTGTATTGATAGGAGCCTTTAATCAGAATGCACTGGAGAATTTTTTTGTTATATTAGGAGTTATGGAGCTGGGGGTGGGAACTGAAATACACAACATTGTACCACAGTTCGACGAGTCATCTAGACTTCTTCCGGAATACTAAATCTGACGGTTGCTCGTATCACATCCAGATGGCGAAATAGTCGACTTAACTATCAATTGTTTGAAGTTGTTGTCGGCCAATGTTAGAGTCCATTTTGTTGTGATTGTCGAAGCAAGCACATTTGAAAGCATCGTGCATCAAACAAAATTTTTGCCTTGTTATAATATTGGAGCATTTCTTTTCAGATTTCTGTGTAATTAAAATAGTGTTAATAAAGAGGAATATCCTATCTGGCGAGTATTTCTATATATTTATTTATTTATTCACTAAAAATATATGTAACAATTTTTTAATCTATATATATATAAATCTAATTATAATGGTAACGGCTGTTAAAATTTAGTATTCAAACGAATTGCGGGTAGCAGCCAAAGATTAATAAGTGTACTCTTTTTTATATGAGAGCTTTCGGAATTCTTTTATTCTCATATAAAAAAGAGTACACTTATTAATCTTTGGCTGCTACCCGCAATTCGTTTGAATATATATATATATATATATATATATATATATATATATATATATATATACGGTAATCATACAATGCTGAACCACACATAGTAACTTGAATTAACAATCCTGAACCAGCCTCGAGAACCTGAACCAGTATATTGGTTCAGGTTTGTTTTGTCGTATTAAACTTGTAAAAGAGTCATCTATTATCTCAATTATGACTTATTCTGATTTTTCAGATATTTAGAACTCTTTAAATTGTATTTCTACCTTGATTAAAAGATGGGGTAAGTTGTTACGGCTAAAAATTGTATGGTTCAGCATAGCACGATTCGTAGATTTTTAGTTTACGGTATATCCGCCAGAGGCGCTTAATCGTATTTGCAGTGAATATACTATTCTATATATCATCCTCAATTTTTCATACTGTCCTGAGCCAGAAATCTGGCAACGCAGTAACATCTTGTGTTGCATTTACATTGTTAAGTTGTTAGTATTTTAAGGCTAATTTATTTCCTGAGAACGAAAGTTAGTGTTCAGTATTCATAATTTTACGATGTCGAAACGAAGTAAAGAAATTTTATTGTTAGCGAAGCATAACATAATTAAAGGTAAGTAAAAAGATCTATTTATTTACCATACCTACTTATTTTGTTCAACATTCGTAAAATACTAGATCACCGAAAAAAAAAAAAACACCGTTTGTTCATTATTGACCCTTTTACACTATATTATAGTTCTTAGGAAATACACTAAAAATATCATTTTTAAATTAAGGAAAAGTGTGCAATAATATTTTTTATATTTTAATTGTAATTCCAAGGATAGCATTTTTCACTGTTTTGCCAAGAGCCTGCTTATATGTGAAAAAGTACTGTGCTAGTTTATTAGTAGTACTGGAAAAAGTTGCAGTTAAAATTAATTTATGTTCGTTGTTTCCTTACTTTTTTAAGCGGGGGAGGGGGGGAGTTTTGAAGTGCTTTTGATCTGGAAGTTAATGAGTAATTACTTTTCTTTAAGTATATGGTGAGTTTTTGGCGTCTTGCTCATCTTCTTCTTGTTCCCCTTCTTCTTCTCCTTCTTTTTCTTGTTCTCTTTGATCCCTAAATTCTTCCATTTCTTGTTCTCCTATTCCTGTCTCATCTGGCTCAGTGTTTCCATCATATTCGGAGTCTGAATCTGACTCGATTCCTTGGACAATTTTTCTATAATCTGTCTTCTTTGCATTCTGTGGATCGATGACCATGCCGTACTCGAAATTACCATCTACATCATCATCACAGTCATTAGTTTCATCTTCATCCTGATCATTTGTATTCTCAACAATATCTGATGCATTTGTGTACTTTTCGCATTTACACAGACTGGCGTATATTTCATCCCAGCTTTCCTGCAGCTGCAACTTTTGGTGCAGCCAGACATTATGCAGCTGGAGTAAACAAGTAAAAATAATAATAGCTGATAACAAAATCAAATAAAAAACAAATAAACAACTGCAACTCTAACATAATTTATAGCTTAACAAAATTGCCTTAAAGGTCAATAACAATTCGCATTATTTACTCAGTTAGAAGCCGCAAAAGTTCGTATATCTAATAGTTTATAAGTTATATATATTAGCTTCAAAGTTAAGAAATGGATCAGCTGCTGCAACTTTTGTAGCACGTATATTTTCAAAAATGCATAAAAATATCGAATACATTTTTTTGGTATTTTACTGCACGAGGTGGTTTTTGTAATTTTTAATATTTTCAGGAAAAACTAAAAGTTGTTTATAACAAATTGTTAACTCAATAAACAATGAATTTGTTAATAAAAAACTGTAGTTCGTCATTTTGTAGAGAAAAGTCAATTATTATTTAAAAATAAAATTTCTTAAATAATAGTTTAAACGATAGACATATATAAAAAAACTATTCTGAATAATTAAAAATTATTATTAAGCAAAAAATTTTTTTCCAAAACACAAAATTCTCTACAAAATTGTAAAAATCTTTTATTTTACATATTAAAATAATCCATTTGCTTATAAACAAAATATTATTGTGTTTTTTTTTAGTAATTTACAAAAATTATTATAAACAAAGTATTAAAATTTGTAATACTTTTATGACGCAGTCTTGTTTTTTATGTATATAAACAAGGCTCCAGGAAGCGAAAAAAAATTAGGGCAATTATTTAAAAAAAAATTTTTAGTTAAGAACGATAAAGGAAGTTTGAGAAAATTTTGTTAATTTACAATTGTTTAATTTATTGAAAAATATACTTAAATGAAAAAAAATCAACGGGACTCAATTTTTTACAATGTTAAATTAGACCACATTTTTTAGATTTTTCAATTTACTATAAGTAGGTTAAAAATATGTTTTTAAGGACGTACTAGGTTTCGAGGTCGTGCGCGCAACCTAACAATGCCGTGCGGAAGGCTGTTTTCAGCGTTAAATTAAAATTATAAATAATGGAGATACAGTTTCGGGAGTCGGAACTTTTTTTGTAAATTTCCTGGTCTTTAATTATCTTTCAAAATTCAAAAATATTAAAAGTTTACGAACTATAAGCGAAAAACCAAATACTATTTATTTAGGTTCTTCAATTATTTATAACTTTTGGAATTTTCTATGTGCTAATTTAATTTTTTATCACAATGATCTAGACATCATTCTGAATCGAATGAACCAATCCACATATTTTTAATCATAGTATGTTGTATTAACACCATTCTCAACTTGTAGGCTAGACTAATATAATGTTGATACACGATTTGATAAATAATTATAGTTTGAAAATACTAAAAAAAGTTTAAGCATATCGAACACATAAATGTTATGTAACATATATATGGTTACAATTATTAAAACATAATTAGTAATTTTTTATTCAGAAAAATAAATAAATTCGAACCCGAATAAATGCTTACCCTCTTAAAACAAATATTCTAGCTTAAGAGATGCCGAAGAACAGAGGGAAACGGTCATTTTTTGGAAATTATTAGCTATATCGTTGAAACAACTGAACTTAAAATTCTAAAAACATATTTATAGAAACCTTTCAAGTACCACCACACACGATTGGTTGATTAAAAAAAACTACTGGTACCAAGCTTACCCACATATTATTATAAAAAGTGAAAATATTAAATTATTGATGAGCGATTTATTTCCTCATCAGAATTTGTCACCGTCTCAAATGTTTATGTCATATAGTTTTCGAGAAAAAGATCTGACAGACGGACCACAGAGTGAATTTATAAGGATATTCGTACAGTAACCTTTATATTTATTCATTCATGTAGATACCATCAGCAATATAAAAGCACTGTGAATTGTGAAACAGCATAATCTACAACTTATAACAAAAATATCTGTTGTTTTTACACACATTTAAAAGTTTATATGAGCTATCCCTTCATTTATTGTAAAATGGAAAATTCAATGCAAATAGTCGTTCTTACAATTACAATAAGTAATTTCTTTTAGTAAGAGTTCTTATTGCCGAATGAAGTGCATTTAAATGAATTTCATTCGGAGATAAGAACTCGCTTTCAAAGCTAACTTAAAATTATGAACAAAGTAGAGAGAGATTGACTAGTTGGACAGAGAGTTTTATATTCCCTTCTCCTTTTTGCTTATAAAACTTTTCTAATTGTTTATGTGATAATTAATATGATTTTGGGAATATTTTTCTAGAGGATATTAAGAACCCATCAAACCCTCGACCAAACCTTAACTCTCTTTATATAAGTGTTTAATAATATTTCCATGTGGACTATTTAAATGTATTCAGTATTAACCATTCTAAGCTTTACAGCGGTCAGCGACAGCGACCTTGACCTCAATTCATAAACATTCGACGATTACACTAGTAGAGAATCTCCAAATCTGACAACCATGCAGCGGTTCAAGATTGTAGGTTTTCCTATATCAAAATGTATATATTGGGTCAGAAAAGTCTGGAAAATATAAGGGTTCAGGATGATAATGAAAGCCTTGTAATTATTCGATTTTGGTTTTCAAAATTTCAAAGTATATAATTCAAATTTGAATACAACATCCATCATCAAAATAATAAAATTTAATTAGTTTTCATATATATTCATTACTTCTATCTGGTGCGGGTTTGTATGATTTACCGTTTGGTTCAGAATTGATATAAGGATGTATATATATATATATATATATATATATATATATATATATATATATATATGTTAGGCGTAAATATCATGTACGTGTATGATACGAAGTATCATATTTCGCTGACCAGTTTCCTGCTTCATTATGTAAACGTGGGAACGCATCGACTTGACCGTTCTTTTGATTAGTCAGCTTTCTTAATGTTATAAATCAGAGCGACGCGGTCCCACGGTCGTCATTTATCGTTAGTATACTTGTACCATTTAGTTAGTTAATTTTAATTTTCAATTTAATGTTTTATTCAAAGTTTTAATTTTTATATTTCAATAAATAATTTTTTTAAAAAACTCAAAAGTGATTTACAAGATATAAAATTGGCGCAGTCAGTAGGATTGTCCAACACAGCTAGAACACGTGTACACTCACTAGTTGTGTCGATTTCCAAATCCTTGTGGACAAGAACTTCCAGACCGAGACAACAACTGTAGCAGCGAGAACCCGGAACACGCAACCTTACAGCTAACCAGTCCTCAGCTTCTCCAGAACAGTCTCATGCCAGGAGTATTAACGTATGTACTATTACAATCATCACGTTAATGATTTTTATTATTTTATTGATTTATTCGATACGAGTTTTATGTATCTTGAACATACAGTTCTATCATTTAATATTCACCTACATTCATCTCTATAATTTTAAAAACAATTCTTGAAACATATACTTAAACACATAGAGGCCTTCTGTGCTTTTGTGTTCGATATTATTTTAATTGTTTCTAATACTGCAAATATACCTAATTTCCTTTATTGCATTTACCTTTACCTTCATTTTATTACATTTATATTGACCTGTTTATTAATTGCTGTAACAAATTTACCTACAAAAATACCCATACACTGATTTTTTCCTTTTCATATTTAATTTGATATATTTGTTTTTATAAACTATTTCATAATATTTCTAAATATGGTTGAAACACGCCAAGGTACGGTAGAACCTTACAAACTTGCGGAAATTTTCGCTATCATCCCTGAATACGACGGCAATCCAATTTTCTTAAATACTTTCATCAGCTCCTGTTCGACAGCACAAAATATGGCTGTCGCAAATCAAATAACTCTTTTAGTTTTGCACATTAAAAACAAGCTAAGAGGCCGTGCAGGCGAGCTTGTTAATTCAAGAAATGCGTCGACTTGGGATGAAATAAAAACACTGTTAGAAAACCATTTCAGTGACTCACGAGACTTGTCCGCTTTAATTCAGGATTTACAAAGAATGCGACAACTACCAACTGAATCCCCACTCACTTTCTCAGCGAGACTACAAAGCCACGAGGCAAAAATGCACGCGGCTGTTAACAAACAGAATCTAACAACCAAAGAAAAAGATGCGCAAATCTGTCTTATAGATTCCATGGCTCTAAATAGTCTTTTGACCGGACTTGAACCAAAAATAGGCCAAATTATTCGCGCTAGTAACCCTCCCGATATAATTACCGCGGTTTCCCGAATAAAAAGAGAACTCCAACTTTGTCACTTGGAAAATCAAAAATTCTTAAATGTACGGAACCCTCAACATCAACCACAAAGACGACCACCTCCTCAAACTTTTCTAAAACAGTGTTCGTTTTGCAAACGCACCGGACATTTGTATAACGAATGTCTAACACGACAACAACAACCAAACCAACAACCACACCAAAACTTTAACAATAACAACTCGCAACAATTTAGACCGAATCCTCCTTATCAATCGGCTAATCAAACTAGGCCCAATACTGATCCCAATAGGTATCCCGCACAACAAAACCGACCTTCTGCCAGTGGACAATATCAAAGTCCTAATCAATCTCGACCAAATCCCAATTTGTACAGAAACCAACAACAAAGAACCCACCACTTCAACCAAGATGACTTCTACAACCCTTAAAACAATTTCACAAACGATGACCCTTATACAAATTCATACTACCAAGACGATTGTTCTTATTCAGACCCCCAAAAAATACAGATTTCGAATACTCTCAAAATGACTATACTGAAACTTTTGAAAGCAATTACCCTGAATTCCCTTCTGAATTACCCGAAGACCGACGACAAAATTTTCAAGAGGTACTTACAGTGGACAAACCACCCGATACACAGATCTGCAATCTTCAAAACCAGTTCGAAACAATGACGACGACTTCAACCCCAACCTGAATTTTCCGGAACAAGCTTTCCTATAAGCCCCTCACTTTCGGTAAATTCTAAGAACCTTTTCTACATCAACGACGCCACTAATACGTATAAACTGTTAATAGACACAGGTGCCGGTTTATCAATTTTTAAACCAAACACTTGTAAACAATTTCGACACCGATACCCAGAAAACGTTGTGATACAAGGTATCACTAATCAAAAAATCCTGATTAACGAATCGACCTTAGTCCCATTTAATCTTAACGATCCCCACAAAGTTTACATCTGTAACTTAGACATCGAATTCGATGGTCTACTAGGTTCTGACTTTTTAGAACATTACAATTGTATGATTGACTTTAACAAAAAACTTCTTATAACCAACTATTCCGCTTATGAAAGTAACAGACGAAACAATATCTTCAAACAGGCAATCTCCAACAATTAATCCAATAATTTCAAACACGATTACTATTGAACCGCGAACAGAACGAATTTGCAAACTCAAATGTGACTTACGTAACACGGAAGCTATACTAACCGCTACCGTCCTAGAAAATGTGAGACTTCCGAATGCTTTGGTCCAAGTTAACGACAAAGGCTAACGCCTGCCCAAAAACTGTAAATTTCGACACTATCAAATTAGAACCCATTCAAAATTACTCTGTAAATCACTGTGAAGAAATTTCGTTTGCAACTAATCCTAACTTCGACAGACAAACGGAGATTAACAATCAACTGCGACTCGAACACCTTAACGAGGAAGAAGCCGAACTAATACAACAACTTTGTCTTGACTTTTCCGACATTTTCTACTTAGAAGGTGACCATCTTAGTTTCACGAAATTAAACATTCCATCGACACAAACAACGCCAAACCCATATACACTAAATCGTACCGCTATCCCCAAATTCACAAAGAGGAAGTCCGTAACCAAGTTTCGAAAATGTTAAAACAGGGCATCATTCGTCCCTCAAACTCTCCCTGGTCTTCCCCTGTATGGGTTGTCCCGAAAAAAGCGAAAGAAAGATTTGACCAACACGTTTCGAAAAACCCACCTGATTACAAAATCGGTGACAAGGTATACGTAAAAGAGTCACAAATAAAAGACAAACTCCAAAACAAATTTAATGGCCCATTCCAAATTATTGAGATCCACAATAACTCTGCTACACTTCTAAACCTAAGAACTAACCAACGAACGAAAGTGAACTTTGACAGAATGAAACCATATTCTGAAAGCTAACTTTCTTTTCAGGTTTCTTCTGCTGCTCGAATCAGCAGTTTCACAGTACGACGTCAAACCGATTAACAACACTCTCGGTATCTACTACCATGACGAAAGTCGAATAATTGTATCAAACTATAAATGGACTCTATTAGTTCACCGGAACTTGACAACCCTTAATCAACTATTTGAAAATAATAACAGAATCCTCAATACTTTAGAACAAACTGTCGATCCTATACCTGGCTTCAAATTTCACGATACAGGTGCATTTCGTATGGACGTCCAAACACACATTAGCCTTTTAACACAAATCTCCGACTCCATCAAAACAAAATTTTCAGAAGTATTTCTAGTCACTAAAAGACCCAAACGCGGATTAATAGACGGTGCTGGAACCATCTTTAAAGCAATAACCGGTAACCTAGACGCATCCGACGGCGAATTCTACACTAGCAGCATAAACAGACTTAACCAAGGACAACTACAAGTCGAAAATCTTTTAAAGAATCAAATGAGCGTTACAACCACTATTATTAAAAACTTTAATGAAACTATTCAAAAACTTCAAATAGACGAGAAAATCTTTAACGAAGACATTAACGAAATCAACCTCACGATACATGAACTAAATGACCGTATAGCCACTATTCAAGCCAAACAATCATTTCTTGAAATTTGTGAAAAACTAATGGCTAGTTATTTGTTTCTTGAAGATAACCTTAACGATATATTAAATTCAATAACTTTTGCTCGTTTGAAAATTATTCACTCATCTATTATTACACCGGATCATTTGATTGCCGCATTACAGGAAATTTCTCAAAACCTTGTTAAAAATAATTTACCGTTACCAGTCAGATTTTCAAGTGTTGCACAGTATTTAGAAGTAATTGAACTACAAGCTTTTCAAACTCACTCAGATCTAGTATTCATCTTAAAAATCCCTCTAGTAGAGCAACAGCTTTACACAGCTTACCATTTATACCCTATTCCGATTTTAGATGATAGAACTGGTTTTCATCACATCCTTTCTTTTACTCAAAAATATGTAGCGCGAAATGATGATTCTCTTATGTACATACCAATCAAGGACTTGAGTGGGTGCAAACAGCTGACTCCACTCCGAAAACTGTGCTCCGATTTATACGCGTATCCCATAGACTCAAATGCACCCTGTGAGGCGCAGCTCCTGAAAAACAATCGTAGTGTCCCCGAATCTTGTAAAAGTGCCATCGTTTTCAGTGAAGGGTACAATGTTCAAAAACTTGAAACAAATGCGTGGATTGTAATCATATCGGAACCCATACATGTGACCATTAATTGTCCAGGAATTGACGCTAAAACTTTAGTGCTAACGAACAATTCTATCATTCGGTTACAAACGGAATGTAGTGCTTTTGTTGGGATTACGAAAATCCAGGCCGAACCACAAAAATTCATGAACATTTCGGACAATTCTCATCCAGTTTTAATTCCATTCAATTGTTGCAATTCTCACCCTGAGAAACTTGCAATTCCGGACCTTAAGCCCCTGAAGTTGGACGACTTAAACATGGAAGAACTATCCATAGCCAACCACAAGCTGGACCAGTATTCAAGGGATCTCGACGATCTCATCAACCAACCCTTTGTTAATAAAAACATTTCCTGGTTCACGTATGCTACAATAATTATCATTGTAACAACTGTTGTTGTATACAGCTCATTGAAAATCATAAGGCACGTTAAGAGACCTCCGAAAAACGACAACTCCAATCCAGAGAGTCTGAGTACCCTGACAAAACCGTTCTCCAGGCTGATACCAAAACTGAGGACCCAAATGGAAGAGGAACCTGAACATCCAGACTTATAGAATTGAGAACCTTTTTGATACATTTCTATTCTTATCTGACTTTTATGTTTTGTATATTTTTCATATTTTATGTAACCTATTTAAACTTAATCATTATGTTCACTTTAACTTTATTTTATGTCCATATTTGTATTGTTTTTGCTTATTTAGCTAGCGTCCAGTAAATTCCAAAAGTTGATGTTACAGCATCAACTTTTCTTGGTAAAGGGGAGCTGTTAGGCGTAAATATCATGCACGTGTATGATACGAAGTATCATATTTCGCTGACCAGTTTCCTGCTTCATTATGTAAACGTGGGAATGCATCGACTTGACCGTTCTTTTGATTTGTCAGCTTTCTTAATGTTATAAATCAGAGCGACGCGGTCCTACGGTCGTCATTTATTGTTAGTATACTTGTACCATTTAGTTAGTTAATTTTAATTTTCAATTTAATGTTTTATTCAAAGTTTTAATTTTTATATTTCAATAAATATATTTTTTAAAAACTCAAAAGTGATTTACAAGATATAATATATATATATATATATATATATATATATATATATATATATATCATTCATATCTTTCTTTGGAGTTCTTTATCAGTTTTCAGGTTTATCAAACACATATTTTTCGGATTCGTTCGAGATTGGTATACAGGAACTAGCATTTATATAATGGCTTCGCAGCAAAAATGTTGTGTTCCTGAATGTCCCAATGAAACGTCTAAAAGGTAATGAATTGTGGTATTTAGAAGGTAAATTATTAATTATATTTTTTTAGACATTATATTACAACAACCCCCAAGTACCAGGAAATATGGCTTAGAAGAATAAATAGTGAAAAACTCTGTATTGAAAATGCCCGGCATACTGTTATTTGTGAAGATCATTTTGAGAAGCACTACATTGGACCCAATGGCAAGTTACTAAGAGGTGCATTACCAACATTAAATTTACCTGGTATGTTCATATTTCTCATATATATATATATGTACTTGTATTTAATATATTATTGCATTTTAGGTTATGAGAGAACTGTTGGACTCATTTGCATGGTTTTCACCAGAAAAAGATCCTGTGACCCCACCAAAAGCAAGAAGTAAAGAATGCAGCAGTACTGCTTCAAATCAAGCATCTGATAGCCCTGAACTGTCTGTAAAAATTCCAGAAAAAGTTTATGGTGGGAGGAAGAGGCTTTTCAGTGAATCTTTGGAAGATCACCATGCAGGGGAGTCTACCAGTGCAGATTGTCAAATAATAGAAGGATTTAAAGGTAAGCATTTGAATATTGGCTTTCAAATTCTTCATAATTTCTTTATAAACTTTGCAGCACACAAAACAGTAGGGGTGAGAAAGAAGGTTGAACAATCAGAACAGAAGAATTTGAGGAGAGAACTAGCCAAATGGAAGAGAACAGCAAGGAGAGCCACTAATCTGAACAACAAACAGCGGTTACAGCACTTGGGGAAGAAAAAATGTGAACTAAGGTATTTGAAAAATGTGAACTAAGGTATTTGAAAAATGTAAACCGTACAACTATAAATTTATTTTTAAGTCAAATGAGAAATCAACGGTTAAAGCCAAAGGGCAGACGCTTTTCATTAGATGATAAAATATTTGCTCTATCAATTTATAAACAAAGTGCCAAGAGTTATAGGTTTTTGTCAAAAGTATTTAGTTTACCATCTTCTAAGACTCTAAGTAATCTTATAAATAGAATTCCATTTAATTGTGGTTATAATGAACAAATTTTTCAAAATTTAAAAAGAATTGTTTCTAAGCAACAAGAAAAAGATAAATATTGTATATTAATGTTTGATGAAATTTCTTTAAGTCGTGGTCTCAATTATAAATATTCAAAAGATTGTATAGAAGGAATTGTAGATTTTGGTAGTGGTGATCGCCGCATACACTTTGCCGATCATGCATTAGTTTTTATGTTACAAGGTATTTATAAAAAGTGGAAGCAACCTATTTGTTATTATTTTTGTGAAAGTACTACATCAACAATAGATTTAGTTAGAATTTTAAAGGAAATAATAGTACATATTCGTTTGATTGGTTTGGAGCTGGTAGCCACAGTATGTGACCAAGGTGCAACAAACCGCGCGGCAGTAAATTACCTACTTAGAGATACAAATGCTTATTGTTTGAGAAATAATATTGAAAACAAATTTCACGGTTATTTGGTTGATGGAAAAGAAATTATTCATTTTTTTTATTGTCCACATTTATTAAAAGGTGTAAGAAATGCGTTATTGACAAAAGATTTACATCTCACTGAAAATGAAGAAAATAAAATTGCCTCTTGGTCACATATAGTGGATACGTATCGAAAGGATGCACAAATGGGTAAGTTTAGCCAGTTTCCAAAATTAATAGATGAACATGTTCTACCTCATAGAATTAAGAAATGAAAGTTAAAAATTGCACGCAAGTATTTAGTAGAACTGTAGCTTCAGCAATGAAAGTTAGAGCAGTAATGAGCAAAGAGGTTGCACCATCATCTCAGTTGTATATTGATCCATTGGCATCACAAACAGCAGACTGTCTCTTACTTTTTGATGAGCTTTTTGATAGCGTTAATGGTAGTTTATTGAAGCCTCCTCCTGGTAAGCAATTGAGGGGTGTAGTGACTAAAAACTCTACTCATGTTGCAACTTGGCAACATTATATTCCAATTCTAAAGTCAATGTTCTTTGCAGTTCCTAATACATCTCATAAAACGATTACACCTTCTTTACAAAATTTTACTTTCACACTTCACAGTTTTATAAAAATATGGAAAATTTTACAAGATAAAGGATTCAAATATATAAGTCCTCGATGTTTTAATCAGAACCCAATAGAAAATTTCTTTTCCCTTATTAGAAGCCATGGTCACAGAAACACTAATCCTACATGTTCATGTTTTGTCTCTTCATTTAAGTCATTATTACTTAATAATTTTATGTCGTTACATTCACCCCAATCCAATTGTGAATCAGATCAATCATGTGGTGCACTAGACACATTAAAACAATTTTTGACTCATCAAACAACTGCACCACAAATAGAAGAATATGATACAATACCACCTGTATATCCTTCATATGACAGGTCAGTTTCTGATGTTAATGGTGATCTTGCTATATAATATGTATTAGGATATATTTGTAGAAGTATATTTTCTAAAGTTGATTGCAAAAATTGTAAAAGTATTTTATTATCAAGTGAAGATATTGCCCAAAATATTTTAATTAAGCAAAGACAATTTCAAAAATCATCTTTGGTATACCCTTCAGAACGTTTTATTGAAGTTTTTAATTCCCTTACAAATGAAATTTATAGTTTGCTACCAAAATTCTCTACAGGTTTTAATATGAGAGATAAGATCAAAAGAGAAATTGATTGTTCACAGTTTGAATCTTTATTTTGTCATGAACATTTCTCCTTCATTGATTTATTTGTGAACAAAACAATTACTCTTACAATTTTTCGGTATGTCAAAACAGTGAATAGAATTTTATCAGGGAAAGATCATCGATATAAAGATGCTGATGTCATAATGAAATTAGCTTTTGATAAGTACAGTAAAACATGACCTAAACATTTATAATACTCTACATTTTTGTCTCTTATTTTAAAAGCTGTTTTACATTTTAATTGTTGAAATTCACAATAGTCTTTTTGAAGTATTATGTTTTAAATTATGTTTAGGTGATGTTAATAATAATCTGTGTATTTTATAAAGTATGGTGTATATAATTTTACATTCTTATTTATGATTTGTGTATTGTATATTGTCATGATTTTCAAAGGTATTCATTAAACCTAAAAAAGTAGAGTGCTCTAATCTATATATATATATATATATATATATATATATATATATATATATATATATATATATATATATCTATATTCTGTATATTTGACTTTTTTAAATGTAATGTTTCATTTTCAAAGCATGTTACTTATTTTGGGAGTATTATGTATTTTATTATATTTTGTTAAGATTTATTAATATGGGTATTGTATAGTGCTCTACTTTTTTCCTCTAAAGTATGCAAAAAGGTAGCAATCCAAAATATACAGTGTACATATTTGTTTTTTCAACTTTTTTTAATAAGTACTATTTCCTTAGTATTTTTGGGAGTTTTATGTATTTCATTATATATATATATATATATATATATATATATATACATATATTATTTATCTTCGATTATATTGTTTCATACTTCTTTAATGAATGCCAAAGAGGTAGAAAATTCAAATATACAGAGTATTCTATATAGAACCAGTCATTGCACATTGTTTTCAAACTTGGTTGAATGTACATTTTCTTGATTTTAGGTTGTTCAAATTGGTAAGATTGTGTTTATTGCAGATGTTTTATTGATGACGTTTCAGCCATGTTTTTGGCTTTTTTCAATTCTATTCTAAAACAGTTAAGAATATTGATAGATTTAAGAATGAACGAAATTATAATTTCAACCCCCCCCTGTAGGTAAGTTAATTATAATTTTATAAGTTCTTAAATGTATCAATAGTATTATCTGTTTTAGAATAGATTTGAAAAAAGCCAAAAACATGGCCGAAACGTATTATTTGTGAACAGTATGTTGTGGTTGTACTTGATTTTGTAAATAAAAACAAAAAAATATATTTTGGGATTTTTATTTCGCTGATGCCGGCATCTATATATAGTATATTCATAAAAGGATAGGAATTAGCCGAGAAATACACCCGATAGATAGTGTGCAGATTCATTTTTTATCGGCAATTGTTTAAATGCAGATGTCTGTAACTCAAATTCACATTTTTATTTACCCGGAAGAATCATAGATGGCTAAATCCGCCATTTTGCGAACACAATTTTCAACACAGAGTTCCCTATATATTGTCTATTGTATGATCTGTGTTATGGAGTTCGTAATATTAACCCAACTGTTACACAATTTACGACATCTTTTAAAACTTTATTGGTGAACAATTTTATGACTAAACATTTCCCCAGTTATAATTACAAAGTAGAGAAAGTTTAGACAATTTAGAATGTTTTTTAACTGGGCAGTATGATCCAACTATCAGAACTACATGTGAAAATATCAGCCCCATTACCTTCCAACTTGTTAGGACAGCGTGCTAAAATTGCTAGATGTACAATTGTTTATATGAGTGGGTACATCCAGAAGTTATTTAAAAATTATTATCGTAATTGTAATGATTGTTTACAAATTGTGAACTCTAATTTAGAATCAGAAGATTGTGAATTCATTGATGTTAGGAAGTATCCAAGAGGATATTTGCAACTACCAAATACAAATTTAAATTTTTTAATAACACATTGTTTATCCTCCTTATATTTCTTAATTCCAAGATTCTGTTGCAAGCACAAAATTTGTGTTGTGTTACAACACAATTATTTATTTATTCCTTTGAATTGTTCGCAACAACCAATCTTGGTAATAAGCTATGCCAACTCCTAGTTAAATGTTGTTTGTTTTGGGGGTGTAGAAGTGTAAATAATATTGCCAACGGAAAAATATTTAGCTTTAAAACCAAATATAGTTGCTCCTATAAATTCATAAATTTCAGTCAAAACAAAAGTTTAAAAACCGTTAAGCAATTTTCATATATTTAAATGTTTTTTTTTACAAACTGTACCTTACGAAATTTTTTTTAACAATGTGAATATGGATTCAATATTACTAATTGTTTTTTTTAACTGTTTTTAACAAATATCAGTGCTGTGTTGATCAACACTCATATATTACGAGGGTGAATCAAATATGAACCGGACTTTTCTGTTTCTCGCCCTGTAGGTAATTCGAGTGGCGTGACGTCTCGATATATGTTAGGTAGGGATGTTAAGAAGAGGGGAGTTCGTCGGTTTGGCGCATCATGTCAGAGCAAGAGGTGCATACGTCTGTTGCGCAACGTGTTGTTATCAAATTTTTGGCGCAGGAGGGCGTTAGACCGTCTGAAATTTTGCGTCGAATATCTGCACAGTTCGGCAATGAAACACTTTCAAGGACCCAAGTGTACGACTGGCACAAAAAGTTTTCAAATGGCCGAGAGACAGTGGAAAATGAGCCTCATGCACGCCGTCCCACGACAAGCATCAATGAGGCGAATATCTACGCAAATCGTGAGCTGATTGAAGGTGAGCGCCATCTTACAGTATTGACAATTGCTGAACACGTTGGAATATCATACGGGAGTGCTCATTTCAGATGAGTTGGGTTACCGAAAAGTGTGTGCAAGATGGGTTCCTCGCCTTCTAAGGGAAGATCAAAAAGCAAACCGTCTTGCCGTATGTGAAAGGCTGTTAGCAAGATATCAAGCAGAGGGGGATGAGTTTTTGAGACATATTGTCACCTGTGATGAGACATGGGTGCATCATTATACCCCGGAGTCCAAACGTGCAAGTATGGAGTGGCAAAAACCTGGAGAGGCAGCACCGCGGAAAGCCAAGACCCGTCTTTCTGCAGGGAAAATTCTTGCAAGTTTTTTGGGATTCGAAAGGCGTACTGCTGATCGATTTTCTGCACGAACGCCGTACAATTAATGCTGAGTATTACTGCGAACTACTCCAACAAGTGAAACTTGCCTATCGGCAAAAGAGGCGGGATATGTCTATCCGAAGTGTGATTCTGTTGCATGACAACGCTCGGCCACAAGGAAAATTGAACAAAATGCATTGGAAAACCCTTGAACACCCGCCTTACAGTCCTGATTTGTCGCCATGTGACTACCACATGTTTGGGCACTTAAAGAAGAACTGGGAGGCCACCCCTTTGAGGACAACGAAGGTGTAGAAACGTTTGTGCGCAATTGGTTATCGACACGACCAGTTTCATTCTTTGAGAAAGGTATTAAAAAACTTCCGATTTGGATGGGAAAAATGTATACATAAGAGAGGAGACTATGTAGAAAAATAATATGTATTAAAATTTGTATCGATCGTACCAATAAAATTTTTAAAACAAAAGTCCGGTTCAATTTGATTCACCCTCGTAATTGTGTTCGGTTTTGTAGATCTTAGTCGTGAACATGTTTTTATCTAAAATATTTTATAAATTCCTGTATTTATTTTGTTAATACACTTATTATTTCAATGTGTTTTAATTGTTTTATTGAAAGTGTGAATACATATGCTTTCCTACTATTTAATAGCAAACATTATGCTAATCTGATGCTCAAAGTACGCTTACTTAAGTTTTTTGGGGATATCTATGTACAAGGTGTTTCTTTACAGCTTTTATCATGTTTTTTAGTAAAGATAGGAACAATTTCATAAAATCATTGTTCACGAGAACACGTTATCCTTTAAAAAAATGTAATCAAAAACTTGCGCCAGTACATTCCATTTTTTTTAAAATTTTGTCCGTTTTTGTTACATTTATAAAACATAATTAGTTCTCATTAACATTATGTTTAGAAAATGTTCTTACCATTACTAAAAACAAAGGTATCAGCTGTAAAGAAACATGTGGAATATCTTGTATATATATTTGAATAATTTAGTGTCATATCTACCACTAGCTCTCAGCACCAGTAAAATTGACAAGATTATTGACTAATAGAGGGCGCTGATTGCAGCTAAAACTTTTCCCTGCATCCGTACGGTGCGCTGAAAACTGTGTTCCAAATCGAAACACGTGAGTTTTCGTTCTATAGGCTACTTCATTTTTCTATGATGCTCTACTCGTCTATCGCTCGGGGAATCCCAGTCAGTGGAGGAATTCCCTTGTTTCATTTCGTTCGTCAACTTTTGTCACCTTGTAATTATTTTGCTTGCAGTATGAGTTTCAAAATCGTTGCTGTACAGTACAAATCTTTTAATTATATTTAATATTATTACGTTCTTATAGTGTTTCAAGTATTGAGTGAGCTGGAAAAGTGTAAATTATAGTATTTTAAGTACTGAGTAAGTTATAAAGTGTAAAAACTGTGTGTAAAAATTATTTCCGACTGTTTGTGCGAAACAAAACAAGATTTACGAAATCAGTTCCCGTTATCGTATTGCCGGTAGAAAATTTGAGTCAGATAATTCAAAAAGGAAACGAGCTATCAAAAGAATGCAGGTACAAGAATATATACGTAGATCTTTATATAAATATATAAAAAGTGATTATCAAGAAACCTATACGAAACATTTATTGACTGAAAGTGACTTTAATCCAGATTCAGCTGAGAACAATCCATCCACATCATTATGGGTGCCGCCGCCGTCATCAAGTAAAAACAGCGATGATGATGATGAATTAACTACATCATTGGAATCTGAGCCCGACTCTACGCCTACATCCATGACTGCTGGTATAGAAAATCTCAATCCTCAAAATGACCCCGGTTTGTGGCCCATAACAATTACTAATGTAGACCGAACTGAGTTTGTATTAATAGGTCCAATCCGGATTAAAGTTGAGATATTTCCCGTAAATGATAATGGACGGCGATTCAGTGAATATCATTATAATTAGTTATTAGTTAACGGTGAAAAGCTTGACAGGCGCTGGATGATTTATTCACAAACAAAGTATGCCGTTTACTACTTTTCGTGTCGAATATTCGGGCTAGAAAATACAAAGATTGGATCAAGTGAAGGAGTGTGTGAATGGAAACACTTGGATGATTTCCTCAAGTCTCACGAATCTAGTCGACAGCACAAAGATTGTATGCTGAAATGGATTAATTTACAGAATGGTTTAAAAAGCTGTTCCACTATTGACTCCTTGGCTCAGTCACAAACTGAACAAGGCAACGCTGGAGAGATATTTTAGAACGATTGCTCGCATAGAGAGAAGTTAACATCTGACTCAGGTTCGAGTGAGACAAGCGACAACTTTATAGATTTAGTTAAGTTAATAGCCCGATTTGATAGCATGCTGAGGGCTTGACTTAAACCAAGTAAAAGATAAAACGATTAATGACCACTATATCAGAAAAATATTCAAAATGAGCTCATACAATTAATAGCAAGTCACGTGAAAAATGAAATTTTTGAAAAAATAATTAATAATAAATATTGCTCTATTATTCTTCATTGTACTCGCGACGTTTCTCGTCGTCTTATTATAAGATTTTTTAATACAAAAACCACAGCTGAGAGTTTGACTAATTATATAATCACATAATTAGAACAGTTAAGTATATCACTGCAAAACTGCAGAGGCCAAGGATATGATAATGGTGTCAATATGCGTGGTGAAAAAAGTGGTGTCCAAAAACGTATTTTTGAAATTAATCCGATTGCTTATTTTTGACCCTGTGGGAGTCATAGCTGGAATCTCTTCCTAGGAGATGTAGGATCGTCTTGTGTCCAAACAAAATCTTTTTTGGTTTGCTACAAAGGTTGTACACTCTGTTTGCCGGCTCAAGTCAGAGGTGGGCTATTTTAAATGTCCATGTAAAATCCTTATCGCTAAAACCACTTCCTGAAACTAGATGAGAGTGCAGGATAGCATCGGTGAAGGCCGTTAAATACCAACTAGGCGATATATGTAATGCTTTAAAGGATTTAGCAGAAAATACAACCGATTGCCAGTTGGTCAGTGAATGCCATTCTACATATATAAAAGGCAATAACTACCTACGAATTTGTAGTTTCACGTGTCATGTGGTATGACATTCTTACAAAGATTAATGTGGCAAAGCGAAAACATGCACTTAGATGTGGCTATACAACACCTAGAAGCATTCACAAATTGGCTTGATAATTATCGCGAAAATGGTTTTCAATTACCCCTTGTAACGGCGAGAGAAATAGCCGAGGAAAATGATATTGACAGTTTAAAGAAGTCAAAAGACGCCGTAAAAAAGGCATTTTGATTATGAAGGGGAACATGAAGCTCATGAATTGAATGCGGAAGAGATGTTCAAAATAAACTATTTTTATGTTACTGTCGACAATGTGCGCGCAAACTGCTATCCTAGGTTTGAGGAACTTAAACACCATGAGAGCATGTTTGGTTTCATGTATAATATAAAAAGATTAAAGGAAATTAGTGATAGAGAACTTTTGAAGCAATGCAGCGACTTGCCAATATCTAAGATAGTATGAGAATTATGTGATAATGATGGACATGCATTGTACGGAGAACTGCATATGTTCATCCGTGTGCAGGAATGAGGCGATGACATTATCTCGGTGCTGAAATACATAATATAAAAAAAATTAACTGAAGTTTACCCCACTATCGAAATTGTTCTGAGAATTATTGCCACCACACCTGTTACGGTTGCGTCTGCTGAAAGGAGTTTTTCAAGGCTTAAAATAATTAAAACATATTTGTGGAATTCGATGACACAGGATCGTTTTTCAACCCATGCTATTCTTTCAATCGAAAATGACGTAGGTCATTCCTTAGATTATTGTGTTTTAATTAAAGAGTTTAGTCTTAGTAAAAGCGGCAAAGATCAATGGAATCATTCCATAAAAAGTGAACAGAATCGCACATTTTCCACAAGCGTGGCAATATTGATTTTTAAATTTAAATATCTTATAAATTTAAAAAAATGAAATTTATGTTTAAGAATTAATTTTTGTTTGGAACTATTGTAATAAAAAAATATTTACTCTTATAATTAAAGAATTTTTTTCTGTCCCTGAAGAGGTTAATGTAAGGTACAGAAACAAACTCACTGTACATGCAGTGATCTTCCAGCAGATTTTGATGACGCCCAGGTACTGATTAATCTTTTCAAGCGAAAATTTCTAGAAATGGTTTGTATTAAAAATCAATCTAATTGTTTAAATAAGAAAAGAGATACAGTAGACCCCGGTAATCCGGCCCCTGGCTAATTCGGCACCCTCTGTAATCCGACACATTAGCCAATCTTCGCTATTGTAGATAATGCATGATTGAACATGTACAACTTGTAGGCGTCTTCACTATTGTGCTCGACGCGTAGGTATTGTTTTGATTTTGATTGTCTAGTTTGAATTTGACTACAAGTGATAGCGGTGCAACCTAGCGTACGTTCATTGTTTACTACATACACATTTATTAATTGTGTAATGTCGCCACAAACCCAGAAGCGAAAGCACAAAACACTGACAATTAAAGGAAAATGTGATATTTTAGACCGCCTTAATTGTAATGAATCTTACAGTAGTTTAGCAAGTGAATACGGCGTAGGTCGATCTACAATTTATGACATTAAAAAACAGGAGAAGATTAAAAAGTTTGTGTCGTCAACTACTGACTGTGGGCCAGGCAAGAGGCAGACACTCAAGAAAGCTGAACATCCCGGAGTGGAGGAAGCTTTATACATGTGGTTTCTTCAGGAAATAAATAGGCATACGCCCATTGTTGGCCATGAAAGCTAAGTTTTTTACAAAAAAAAATATATGAAAAAAGATGATTTTGTGACTAGCAAGGGATGGCTAGAACGTTTCAAAAGTCGTCACGGCATACGTTTGATGACTATTACAGGAGAGAAACTTTCGAATGATACCACCTGCATTGAGACATTTAAATTAACATTTTTGCAAAAGGTGAAAGATTTAAATCTTAACCCATCACAGGTGTACAATGCAGACGAATCAGGGCTTTTTTGGCGTGTGATACCTAAAGGTGCGCGCAAAATGTTTGCAATTGTTGTCAAATGTTTGCAATCACAACATTTGCTTGATAGAGACGAAACTGACGCGAATTTGCAAACATTTGCAATCATTTGTCCGTGTTCCGAGCGTTGTCGGTACATCAAAGGGATTTGTTGCTTATGCGCGCGTGATGCATTTTAAGTGGAAACGTGCAGGAACATGTTCACAGTGAACCAGTGTTGTTTTTCAGATCGGTGCGACGTATCTACGAAATAATTCAACAACTAACAAATAAAATAACCAAGAAAATTTGGGTTGTATGATAATTGATAACACACGACTAAATATGAATAATATGGAGTGGGACAATGAAAAGTGCCTGAAATTAATTGAGATGTATGAGATAAAAACGAAGAAGTATGACGCATTGAGTGAAATTGCAAAAGAAATGGAAACCAAAGTAGATGTTGTGAGAGGTAAAATAAATTCTTTGCTCTCCTCTTACAGAAGGGAAAAGGCGAAGCATGGAAAGTCCATGAAGACAGGGACTGGTATGGTTACTTTTATTATAAATTAATTCACCTATTATTTGCAACAAAAAAATTGCCCTCTACCTCACTTCTAACTCATTCCTTTTTGAAATTTATTTATTTTCTCGTGGCAATTTTAAACTAACGCACATTAATTTCCTGTAGGTCGAGACGAAGTGTACGTTAGCAATTGGTTTGGCTTTAAGGCTCTTCACTTCTTAGCTGACAAAAGTAAATGTCGGAAAACACTAAGCTCAGCGGGAGTTGACTTGGACGAGGAAAGTGTGAAGGTAAAAATATTTTCAATCATTTGAGTTTATTAATTAAATCAAAAAATACATAGAAAAAAGTTAAGCATACTCGTTTTGCCAGGGAAGAGTACCATTGCCCATAAAATAATTAGAAAATTCATTTCGAAATTCTTGAGCACTTGTCGATGATTCTCTTGGATTTTTTTTTAAATTTAATAGAGATGACAAATTGGTGTCGTTTCTCTAAGTACCAAGAATAACTTCTCCATTTACTTCGCTGTCTAAAGTACCTTCGGAACAATATACATTCTTAGATGATGAGCTTTTACGTAAAAAATTATGTAGGTACACACAAGCCATCACAACTAACTGTGCGTTTTCTAGTTTTAAAAGCAGTGGCTTCCTTAAGACACGGAAGACAGATGAACATACCCCAAAGGCATTTTCAACCACTCTTCTTGCTCGACTCAGTCGGTAATTGAAAATTCTTTCTTTTGAGCATTTTTCATGCAATCCTGAGTAGGGCTTCATTAAATTATGATTCAAGGCGAAAGCTTCGTCCCCTAAAATTACATAAGGTAGGGGTGTTTCGTGTCTTGGCAATATTTCTGGTGGTGGTAAGTTGAAATGGCCATTTTGTAGACCTTTATATAGCTGCGTATTTTTAAAAACACCTCCATCCGAGATCCTGCCTTGACAACCGACATCCACAAAGAGAAAATTATAATTTGCATCCACTAACGCAAATAATACTATACTGAAAAATGATTTGTAGTTAAAGTAGTCGCTTCCAGTGCCCCCAGGGCACTGTATAACTACATGTTTTCCATCTATTGCACCAATTGCATGAGGAAAATTACTACGAAGTTGTAGTAAAAGAACACAAGCAGTGGTCCAACATTTCTGCAATAATATTTTATTTAACGCCGATCTGGGTCAATATGACAGTCACATTATGAATGCCAATTATACTCACGCGTCTTGATATAATTTTCAACAATCTACATCAACAATTTCAATGCCGTTTGCTCACCGCATTCAAGCTCTGCAAGTAATTACAATACTTGGTCAAGAACACCTACCCCATTTACTCAAACACAGTCACCATACCCTCCTGTTTCTATGGAGAAAGCAACAAACAATAATGAGAGTACGTCATTACAAAATGATGAATCGCAAGAAACATCGCTACTGGACATCTCAGGAATTCTCCACAATCAGACTTCAGCATCAGTAGCAACTTTTGTTGAGAACTTTAATCCGAATTCAGAATATTGACTCAACAATATAATAATAATAATAATAATCGGTAATAATAGTCGGTGTCAGGGTGCTGAGGAGGCGGGCCCCTGCCGTCCAAAGAGCTACAGCCCAAGAACCAGAAGAACCACAAGAACACTCACCAACACAGTCACAACAACAACGTGACCATCACCAACGGAGTCAAACGAGAACGAGAACTCCACCCGCAGAAAGTGTTGCGCAGGATCAACAGCCAGCGCTCACTCAAGCGGGACTGAAAAGACTGCGCATGAAATGGACTGGCGCCATGAATGAATTTATAATGCGCACGTTTTACAGAATCACGAACCTTGGCCAGGACAAGACTGGAGATCGCCAAATACTCTATCAAGAGTTCTGTCGTGAGTACCCAGAGCTTCAAGTTACTGAACAGAGAGTCGCAGATCAATATCGTGTCATCTTGAGAAATGGCCTTATTTCGCCTGAACAACTGGACACAATAAAGAGCGAAGTGGAGCGCGAACTATTTGGTCGAAATACAATCGATCCAGAGCCGGAAACACCTTTGGCACAAAGAGCGGACGAGACTCAAGAACTACAGCAAGAACAGCCAACCAACGCTGACCTGCTTGAGAAGATCCAAGCAGGAATGGAAGGAGCTCTTAGAGAGTATAATGGAACAGATCCACTGACTAGACCAGCTCTTCCCAAACTAAGATCATCTAAGAAACTGGGTATCGTCTTGCAGGCTATGAACAAATTTATCTTGCCAACCTATGTTTTAGGTGCTAATACGTTAGAGTCGCTACACATAATCATCTACTGTGCGGCAACTGCCATCTGCAGAATAATTGGGGTCGCAGTAAGACCAAAGCAAGACCCTCCCCAATTTAGACAAACCCCTCGAATACCACCTTGGCAAAGAAGACTTGAAGGGAAAATCAATTCTCTTCGGAAAGACGTTGGAAGACTGACCGAGTACCAACGAGGAGTCAGGAACAACAGAATAGAAAGGCTTGTCAAGACTATCATGGACAATAACCGAATACACTCCCAGTGGGATGGAGAAAACATCACATCTCAGCAGTGTCTGGACAGTCTACGACAAAAGCTCTCCGTCTACACAAGTCGATTGAGAAGGTACAAAATCAGTAACCAACGGAAACTAGACAACACACTCTTCCGACAATCAGAAAAAGGGTTTTATAGAAAACTTAACAACAAGAATAATAATGAAGCCCCTAGTTACCCCAGTAAAACAGACATCGAGGAATTCTGGAAAACACAGCTTTCCACAACAACCTCCTATAACTCCGGAGCCAGCTGGATTAATGAGGAGGAGGCTGCATCTCAGAACTGCGAGGCCATGCAACACCAACCATTTACAACGGAAGATACATCCAACATAATGAAGAACCTCCATAACTGGAAAGCACCAGGACCAGATGGTGTACAAAATTACTGGATAAAGAAACTGTACGCAACCCACGAAACACTAACAGCCCTTATAAATAACGTAATTGCCCACCCACACAAGATGCCTAGTTTCCTAACGCATGGTGCTACATACCTCTTACCAAAGGACGACCTAGGTGCACAGGTACAAACTCATAACATCATGCATTAATCATCGCATTTTCAAACATTGTGAACTGAACAACATAATTACTCAACAACAAAAGGGATGCGCGAAAAATTCGATGGGTTGCAAAGAACAACTGATAATTGATTCCGTTGTCTGCAATCAAGCCCACGCCAAACGACGTAATCTCTACATGGCATATGTGGACTACAAAAAGGCCTTTGATTCAGTTCCACATGATTGGCTCATTAAGGTGCTGAAACTCTATAAAGTGAATAATTGTATTATTAACTTTTTAGAACATGCCATGGCCACCTGGCAAACCAAAATCTCACTGAATGAAGCCAACTGTTCGATACAAACAGATCCTATTCCAATCAGAAGGGGTATATTCCAGGGAGACTCTCTTAGCCCGCTGTGGTTCTGCCTTGCCATGAACCCTCTCTCGAACAAACTGAACTCGACTAATTTTGGGTTCAGTCTCAAACACAACAACGTACAAGCATTGAAGATAAACCATTTGTTATACATGGACGACTTAAAGTTGATGGCAGCTACAAAACAACAGCTGCATGACATGCTTAAAATAGTAGAAGGGTTCTCTAGTGACATACATATGAAATTTGGCCTAGACAAATGCCGAATTATTAATATAGTTAAAGGCAAAATACAGCAGGGGCACTTCGAAATGGGAGATGGCACCTCAATTGAATCTATGGGGGAAGGTCATACTTATAAATACCTTGGAATAAAGCAGGCTCAACGTATTGATCACATGACTATGAAAAAGGACCTAACAGCAGAGTTTTATAGAAGGGTAAGACGACTGTTGAAAACCAAACTAAACAGTAAAAATCTGTTTCAGGCTATTAACACCTATGCGTGTTCAGTGCTCAGTTACTCTTTCGGTATAGTTAATTGGTGCAAGACTGACATTGAACAATTACAACGAAAAGTTAGAGTTTTACTAACAAAAGCTCAAAATCACCATCCAAAGAGCTCTGTCGAACGTACAACTTTGCCACGGTATGAAGGAGGAAGAGGATTGACAGATCTAAGTAAGCTATTAGATCAACAAATTTCTATTTTGCGAAGTCATTTCCAGAAACTCGCAGAATTTTCTGATCTACATAGAGTCATGTGCCAGGTTGATGACTCAACACCACTGCGACTGACACAACAACATGTCCAATTACACCACCAGACCACAGATCAGAAACTGCTGAAATGGAAAGAGAAGCCACTTCATGGAAGACATATAAATGACGTCAACCAAGATTATGTCGACAATGCAGCGTCGAACTACTGGTTGATCTCTGGTCATATGTTCCCTGAAACGGAAGGCTTTATATTGGCAATCCAAGATCAAGTAATTCCAACTAAGAACTACCTAAAGTACATCGTTAAAGACCCTTCTATTAACAACGACAGATGCAGGTATGGTTGCCAAACATCTGAATCTATCCAGCATATCACAGGAGGTTGTCAAGCGTTCGCTGCAACTGAATACAAAGAACGACACGATGCTGTGGCAAAAATACTTCACCAGGAACTAGCACTGAAACATGAATTATCACAGTCGGTAAGATTACCATACTATAAATATAAACCAGAATCTGTTTTAGAAAATAACAACTATAAGCTGTACTGGGACCGCACGATACTGACCGATCGGTCTGTTGCTCACAATAGACCAGATATAGTTTTGGTAGATAAAGTCTCTCGAAAAACAACTTTAATTGACATAGCAATTCCTAACAACAATAATATAAATAACAAGCAGGCTGAGAAAATAACCAAATATAAAGATTTGGAATTTCAAATAAAGACTCAGTGGAACATGAACAACACACGAACTGTACCAATTGTTATGTCAACGACAGGACTAGTCCCAAAACATCTCTTAAACAATTTAAAATACCTCGGTCTGGACGAACACCTTTACAAACAAATGCAAAAAGCCGTCCTGTTAGGAACAGCCCGGACGGTCAGAAAATTTATGGGGAATTGCAGCCACGACGCCAACCACGGGCCTGATAACCTGGCAAGGGCTCCCACAGAGCTAAACCCTTTTGATATGTAGTATATCTGGGGTTTAGTGAATTTTCCCCTTTAGAGGGAGTGTGATGCCATACATTGTATGGTCAAGTCGGGATAATTTGTTATACATGGACGACTTAAAGTTGATGGCAGCTACAAAACAACAGCTGCATGACATGCTTAAAATAGTAGAAGGCTTCTCTAGTGACATCCATATGAAATTTGGCCTAGACAAATGCCGAATTATTAATATAGTTAAAGGCAAAAAACAGCAGGGGCACTTCGAAATGGGAGATGGCACCTCAATTGAATCTATGGGGGAAGGTCATACTTATAAATACCTTGGAATAAAGCAGGCCCAACGTATTGATCACATGACTATGAAAAAGGACCTAACAGCAGAGTTTTATAGAAGGGTAAGACGACTGTTGAAAACCAAACTAAACAGTAAAAATCTGTTTCAGGCTATTAACACCTATGCGTGTTCAGTGCTCAGTTACTCTTTCGGTATAGTTAATTGGTGCAAGACTGACATTGAACAATTACAACGAAAAGTTCGAGTTTTACTAACAAAAGCTCAAAATCACCATCCAAAGAGCTCTGTCGAACGTACAACTATGCCACGGTATGAAGGAGGAAGAGGACTGACAGATCTAAGTAAGCTATTAGATCAACAAATTTCTATTTTGCGTAGTCATTTCCAGAAACTCGCAGAATTTTCTGATCTACATCGAGTCATGTGCCAGGTTGATGACTCAACACCACTGCGACTGACACAACAACATGTCCAATTACACCACCAGACCACAAATCAGAAACTGCTGAAATGGAAAGAGAAGCCCCTTCATGGAAGGCATATAAATGACGTCAACCAAGATTATGTCGACATATGTTCCCTGAAACGGAAGGCTTTATATTGGCAATCCAAGATCAAGTAATTCCAACTAAGAACTACCTAAAGTACATCGTTAAAGACCCTTCTATTAACAACGATAGATGCAGGTACGGTTGCCAAACATCTGAATCTATCCAGCATATCACAGGAGGTTGTCAAGCGTTCGCTGCAACTGAATACAAAGAACGACACGATGCTGTGGCAAAAATACTTCACCAGGAACTAGCACTGAAACATGAATTATCACAGTCGGTAAGATTACCATACTATAAATATAAACTAGCATCTGTTTTAGAAAATAACAACTATAAGCTGTACTGGGACCGCACGATACTGACCGATCGGTCTGTTGCTCACAATAGACCAGATATAGTTTTGGTAGATAAAGTCTCTCGGAAAACAACTTTAATTGACATAGCAATTCCTAACAACAATAATATAAATATCAAGCAGGCTGAGAAAATAACCAAATATAGAGATTTGGAATTTCAAATAAAGACTCAGTGGAACATGAACAACACACGAACTGTACCAATTGTTATGTCAACGACAGGACTAGTCCCAAAACATCTCTTAAACAATTTAAAATACCTCTGTCTGGACGAACACCTATACAAACAAATGCAAAAAGCCGTCCTGTTAGGAACAGCCCGGACGGTCAGAAAATTTATGGGGAACTGCAGCCACGACGCCAACCACGGGTCTGATAACCTGGCAAGGGCTCCCACAGAGCTAAACCCTTTGATATGTAGTAGTGAATTTTCCCCTAAAGGCACACATAGAGGGAGTGTGATGCCATACATTATATGGTCAAGTCGAGTAAATAATAATAATATTATGTTGTAACATTACAAGTGCCTAGACATATAAATAAAGAGTTAATTCATAATCGTGTACTTAATTTAACGTATTCCTTCAAGGCTTCTATAATACATGCACATACTTCCGGTATTATGTTTGCAATTAATGGCTTAAAAACTCTAAATAGATATATAAGGCTATTGTAGGAATCTCCTGTAGCCAAGAATCGAAGTGTGATTGCCAGTCTAACTTCTACCGGAATGCAATCTCTGTAATTTGTATCTCGTTTACATATTTTGGATCCAATTAACAAAATAATGAAATTAAAATCTTCCAATAACATGCAGCAAAAATTTTTAAATAGTCCACTCCTATCGCTTATTTGTAAGTCAGTTAGCAGTTGAATTGACTGTTTTGTTTTCAAAAAATGGGATGTCCAAAACCTATGCTTTCTCTTTTTATACTGTTCTCTTTTTCAATTAAAACAGTCATAATTATGTAAGACGCGGCACTAGCAATACGTTTGCTTTTCGGAGCCCTTCTTTATGTTTGTTGCGCGGAACATGAACAAATGATTGCTCCGTACAGGTGTCTGCGAATATTTACATTGGTGGAGACACTTCAATTGCAAACTTTTGAAAACATTCACAATCACTTACAAACGTTTGCTAACAATAATTTTTAGGTGGATACGCACCTTAACAAAACTTTCGTTTCCTATAACGAAAAATCCGTACCTGGACGAAAAGTAAGTAAAGAACGTGTAACCATGCTACCATGTGCTAACGCTGCAGGTACACACGCGCTTAAGATGGTGGTCATTGGAAAAGCTAATAAACCACGTGCATTCAAAAACATTTATTTACCTGTACACTATTACGGACAAAAAAGTGCGTGGATGACCAAAAGACCATTTCAAGAAGTGGTTTGATGAATGCTTTGTACCAGAAGTTAGGAAATGTTTGAAAGATCATAATTTTCCTCACTGCACTCAACCAATGGATCAGCATGTCATTCAGTTTGTCAAGCAAGATTGTAAGAAAAACCTTCTTTTGAAAGCCGTATCTAAAGACCAGCCATTAGAAAAAACGTTGAAAGACTTGAATATGAAAGACTTGGTATTTGCTCTTTGTCAATAGTGGAATGCATTACCTTCATCAACTATTAAATCGCCTTGGAAAAACTTATGGCCAGATATAGTCGCCACTTCTAGCAACGATCCACAAATCGATGTAACTTCGGAAGTAATAGAGCAAGTTACTGCTGAAACACAGATAAGTTCGGAAGATTTGGAAATCTGGTGCCGTGGAATGGAAGATGACGACGAAGAAATTGCAACTACTTCGTAAGTGACAGCACAAGATGTTATTAACGCCTTTGAGCTAGGTTTGCAATGGGCTGAAGAGAATGGTGCATCCTACAATGAACTTTTACTGTTGAGAAGACTGAGGGACCAAGCTTTGATTTCGCTTTTCAACAAAATTAAACAAAAAAAAATTGATGATTACTTTCATGCTTCATAAATTTATTGACTCATATTATGATTTTATTCTTATTATGTTTTGATTATGTACTTATTTTAGAATGTACATTTGTGTGTACACAATTATTTCCTAATGTGAAGTTATTATTTTTTGTAAATTCTATAGCACTAATGACGTTAATTTTAAAATAAAACGTAAGCTCTCTATTGTGTTATTTAATTTATGTACTAAATTTGACATACATAATGAAGTATGATTGGCGGAATGATAAGATCCTATATAAGAAATAGAATCTTATCATTGGATCTGTAATTTGTCGGATTACAATAATTTAATCATTCTGTTTTTGAACTGATGAAGAAAACTCTTTATTAAATAACATAAAGTATACTTGTAGTTTTATTTCGCCCACCATTAATTAGGCTGAATTCAAAAGATAATGTTTCAAAGAAATTTTGACATATACATAACCTGACTTTTTAATAGGCAATCTAGCCACGTTGTTTCATCGTCTTTTAAAAATTAATTTTAATGTCTCCCTTTAAATTGTATTATATTGGTGAATATTTTTTAAGTTAGTAAAATTTGAATTATGGTCTGTTGTGTCTCTCAATTTGGTTCTAGTTTTTATTGTTATTGTTATTTCACATTCTCTATGGTACAGTATGTATTCTTAGTTAAGGCATTTTATTATCTGTTATAGATTAGCCGAAGAAACTGAATAAAATTCAGTAACAACCGGTAACAACTGTTTTTTTTTCAAAATTGGAGCAATACTCAAGTTTCCACTATACATATTTATACTCATAGTACATACAGTTCTGAGTAGAGGTTTATTTGCTAGTTTTTGGCAGTATTTAAAAATTTTCTGTACTCACCACGTTTTAAACTTTTACTCCATGTAGGAACTTCCGTGTAGCGCTGCTCCATTTTGAACTATTCGATACAACACTGTTCATCACAATTGTCTGCACCAAAATAGCCCGTAAATCTTCAAGAGTATTAACAATATTACAACATGCATACTTAATAATGGAAGTAATGCTAGAAGTAAAAAATTTTTGTGTTATATTACATGTGTAATTATCACGAGCCAAGAAAAATATGTAATCTATTGTTACAAAGCACTACATAAAATATCTCAAGTACACATCTACCCAGCACTGAGTTTAACTACTTACTAAATGGTGTCCGGAATGGGCAAAATGATATGAATTGTAAGCCCAAGAAAGCAACTCCAGGTATACCCATTACTATTTCACGAAACTAACGGTATCAATAAAAATAATAATGCCGATTTAAGGATACAATAGAAAATGGCAGGAGATAATCTTTAAAATTTCGAGCTTAAATTATTAATGAGCCGCAATAATTTAGCAAATAATCCTATAATATATGAATATAATGCCTTGAGGAAAAGGTAAATGAATATTTTTATGATAGATATTTGGAATTTACCTAGTTTGCTAGGATAAATCGAATAATTATATCGATATTAGACTAAATTATTTGCCATAGACAGTGTAGATAGATAGCTCAATTATAAGATAATTACGTTATTTGAATATCTGTGGAATGTGAATCCATATTACACGGAACGCATTAAAAAGAATTTCAACATTTCGGAATTTGCCAAGAGTTTTCAATGTCGAATCATTGGTTACATGTAGTAGTGGAAGAATTTGCTATACGTTTGAACATTGCAACTAATCAAAATAAAAGTTCTCATGAATATGATATTAATCATTATTTTAAGTATACTCAAGAGAAGCTAAAGTATTCTATTAAAAATGCTTCACGATTTTAGTTGAATGGATTAGAAAAATTCTTGTGACGTGATACTAGAAAAGATGTGTAAACAACAGACTGTAGTTAACAGAAATCCTATAAAATATTAAATTCAGTTATATGTGCTAAATACATAAATAATTATTCGAGATTTCAATCAGTGGAGAGGAGCGTAACTGGCAAAGGTTCTTGACTAGAAACAATATGGTGTCTTGCGTTCAATGTGTTGAAAAAATTTCGAAAAGATAAAAATAATTGTTATTTATAGTGACAGGTGCACTTTCCAAAATCGCACCTTAACAATGTCTAGTGCGTTACTGAACCTTTCTATTATAGAAAACATAATGATTGAGCAAAAGTTTTTAAAGGTCGGACACAGCCAGATGGAGTCTGATTCAAGGCATGCGAAAATTCAAAAGCAATTCAAAAATTGACCAATTAATGATCCTACTGACCATATTAAGATCTGAGGTCAAGCTTTAAAAAAATACGGAACCTTTTGAGGTCCATTATTGAACTCATGAATTTAAAAAATCATCTAAAGTGGTCGGGTTTTACAAGTGAATACGCCCAGGAATAATGAAGGGAGATTCTAAGCTAATCACTTTCTTTAAAATCTTTATGATTAATCTTTTTTTAATTTAACTGACTTACGCGCTAGTTAAATAATTTATAACCATTATTCGTATATAATTTAATGCCGCTTCACGGACAACTTGCTTAATCATTATTTTTATATTGTCGCTTTTATGTAATAGGATTTCATTCTGCTAGTAGCTTTTGTCCCGTTCGGACTTAATTGTAATCATTAGTTTGCTTATTTGAAAATAAATTGTTTTTTAAAAACGTTTATTAAGAACAAACAAATTTCACTGGTGCAGTCAGTAGGATAGTCGCAGTACAAGAACGGAAAAGCCACGGCATCGAGATCGATTTTCCAGTTTTGCTGTACTTGAGTTTCAACTTTTTAGCGTCTGTCGTACCCCGGACGAAAAAGAACTACAGAATCAAGGAAGGTAAGTGCTGAGTACCTCCTTCCAAACTTTCATTCTCTGCCATAATAGGAGAAAGTTTAGAATAGGTTTCCCCGAATAGGAGACATTAAGCTAAGAAAAAAGTTTTTAATTTCAAATAAATAAAGATTAAAGAGATATTTAATATTGATCTATATTGAAATAAATGTTGTTTAAGAATTTTTAAAAATATATTAGTCCAATTAGAAAATATAAAGATTTTAATTTTAAGTATTTGAAAATTAATACTTATTTCGAAGTATCTGACTATATTTTCAATCAATCTAGTTTTAAGATATATTTTATTTGCTATATTTTATATAACATATCGTATTCAATATAACAATTTATTGTTTCCCTATATATATTTCATATATTTGCACCTATTTTGTCATCTATATTAACCATATTTCATGAACATTGATTCTCTTGCTGAAGTTTTCAATAGGAATCTTACCCTTACAAACATGCCTCAAGAAGGTTCATCTCATTCTTCACCCTTAGACGTTAATATTCCTATGCTAAAATTATATGTTGACATGATTACCCCTTTCGATGGTAACTCTTATAACCTTAACCAATTCATTTCAAACTGCGATTTTCTTATGAATGCTTATGAAGGAAATCCTGATCCATTCTTCATAAGCTATCTAATTAAAGTAATCCAGTCTAAACTAGTTGGTCATGCTAATCTTTTAGTTGGCAGCAGAGCTGAACTTAATAATTGGCCCTTAATCAAGGATGCCTTACAAACATGTTTTGGTGACAAAAGAAGTTTGGAGTGCCTTGAGCAAGATCTCTTGATGGCCCGCCCCAACAAAAGCGAAACACCATTAGATTTCGGAAAACGTCTCCAAATCTTACGAAGTCATTTAGTACAAAGAATCAATAACTCTACGGAAATTAATACAGATACTAAAATCGTTTATCTTAGACAGTATGACGAACTTGCCCTTAGAACACTTATCAGAAACTTAACTGGATCATTACAAACAGTTATCAGATTGAAAAAACCTGACTCACTTGAAACAGCACTTAATTATATTTTAGAGGAAAACCACTTTAACTACACCTTAACGACATTTAGGCAACCCACACAAATACCGCAAACACAAAAACAACCAATGCTCAACCAAGGTAATAATAAACCAAATTATCAATCAAACAATTTATACAAACCATCATACTTTCACCCCCAATCATTACCGAATTTTCAACCAAATTTCAATCAGCCAATGAAACCAAACTTCAGTCATTCATTTGAGAGACCAACAAACTTTGAAAACCCACAACCTTTTCCAAGTCAACCGATTCATGTTCAACCACGACCTATTCATAGGAAGCTTTCAACAAACAAACAAGTCTTTGGACGCCCAAAAAATGTCTTTAAAACCACTGGTCGAATTCCGACAAATGTACCCGAACCAATGTCTGGAATAAGTCGTAACTCCGTAAAATCTTATCTACCTCTAAAACCCCAAAATAATTATCCTAATAATTATTTTCAATCAACCGGACCACCGAATTTTTCATTTGAAGAACTGCATCAAACAAATGCTTCAGATTATGTAGGCGAAAGTTTCCCCTTACAAGAACAATCTTCTTACATAAACATCGTAGAAAATATCCCACACAACGCAGTTAACGACTATCATTCAGCTGAAAACTTTTATGACCAACAAAATATTGATTTCTATAGTTACAATGATACTAATGACACTGAAAATTTTCCTTTAGTTGCCCTCGAAGACCAAACGACATAAATGAGATATTTTCTGACTCATGTTCAACGGATTTACCTTTTATCGAAATTAAAAATCCGCCTTTAAAATTGTTAAGAGACACCGGAAGCAATTCTAAACCCTGCGTCTGCAGAAAAATATTTTCACGAAACAATATATCGTCAATCGACTCGAATAAAAACAGCTGTCGGCGAAAGCGAATCCTTGTTCTCAGCCGAGATAAACTCTTTCCGAGAATTTAATTCACTTCATAAAATCACGTTCGTCTTATATAATTTCCATAATCACTTTGACGGTCTCATAGGGTTAAACGACCTTAGAAAAATGAATCTAACCATTGACCTGAACAGAAATATACTTTGTAATGAAAACATTAATATTCCTATTAACTTTAGACTTGACCGAAACACACATTATATTACTGTTAATGTAATGGAAAATGAATCAATGGTAGTAAAGGTTGGAGACTTAGATAAACAACTCGATAATATTATACAAAATACTACCCTTACAGAAGAAGACAGAAGAGAACTAAACGAACTAATGCCACAAGAATCCAGCGATGATGAAACGACACATTCTAGCGTTTAAAATCCTATCCTCAATATCCCGATCACAGAGAACAATGTAAACTTATAATAATCAAATTATATTCATTCAAGGAAAATCCAAAACTTTTCACACTATAACAAGCAAACCGTTTTACACTAAAACAAGAATAACAGTAAATTTAACTAACAACATCGAAGAAGAAACAATTAACTTTTTCAAAAATTTTGTTGACCCCAAAAAAATATATTGTCGTCATTTTAAAGAAACGACAACAAACTTACTACCAATATTGACAACAACCTTACAGAGAACATTCAAAAATAATGCTTATCAACTTCTCTGTTCGAACAAATTTCTAATTGATATAGAGGACACAGATAGACAAAAAGAAATCTTACAACATCACCACACAACTAAAACTTGCCATAGGGGCATAAACGAAACTTATGAAGCCCTGAGAAACAAATATTATTGGCCTAATTTGAACAACGACATTACCGAATACATTAATGCTTGTGAAATATGTCAGAAAGCTAAATATGATAGACATCCCCCAAAAATTAAATATAATTTGACATTAACACCCACCAAACCACTAGAATGCCTTCATATTGACGTATTCTAGGTACTACAAACGAAATTTTTAACTGTTTTTGATGTTTTTTCAAAATACGGGCAGGCATATCCAATTGAACCAAACCTGTCGGCGATTTCCGTGCTAGACTGTCTCTCGCTTTTTATTTCACACTTTGGTATACCAGCCGCTATAACATGTGACAACGGAACAGAATTCAAATCTCAACCGTTAGTAGACTTCTGCAAACTTCATAAAATTAATTTGCACTATACTACACCCCGTAATTCAAACAGCAACAGTCCAGTGGAAAGATTCCATTCAAGTTTGCTAGAAAATATTCGTGTTTTAAAACTGCAAAAGCCAAACATCCCCATCAAACAACTTATACCTCTCGCAATCTTAGGTTACAATTCTTCGGTTCACTCCATAACAAAATACAAACCATATGATATACTATTCGGTAACACTAACGCCCTTGATCCCTTTGACCTTACTGACGAAAATATACTAAGCAACTATGTCAGTGACAGAAAAGAACGATTGCAAGAACTTTACAAAACAATTCACGATAGCAACTTTAAAGCAAAAACTACTACTATAACCAACAGAAACAGATTCCAAGAAAACTCTATAAACTTCGACCAAGATAAAACAATTTATGTAGAAAATAGACAAGCAATTCGCCAAAAATCTAATCCGAGATACTTCAGAAACCTTGGCATAAAAGTCAAAACTACAAACAATCAAATTATTCATAAATCAAAAATTAAGAAATCAAGAAAAACTAAATTCAAAAAATTTTCACAGGGACAATCCAAATATCATCCGGGTCCTTCTCATACTCCTGATAACCCTTAGGACCATAAATGGTCAAGACATTCAAATAAAAGAAATTAACTCCCCTCTCCTACCTTTTAATTTAGGACAAACGAAAATAATTGAAACAAAACATACCTTTTATCATTTTATTGAAACACCATCTCTAAATTCTCAATTAATCAACATAAAATACTTCTACAAAAATATCGAAACTATTATCGGCAAAAATTCAAACGAACTTCATTCACCCCTTAATAACCTTTTACACCATGCTGAATATTTATTAAATGTTGTTCAAAATAAAATGAGTAACACAGGCCCAAGAAATAGGCAAAAACGAAGTTTATTTAATAAATATAATAGGAAAAACAAGTAAATTTTTGTTTGGCACTATGGACTCAGAAGACGAAGAAAAAATCCAGTCTCAAATTACATCGCTACAAAATAACCAAAAATCAATCGAAAATCAATTAACACTACAAGCTTCTTTGAGTCAAAAATTAATTGACCATTATAATGAAACGATAACTAAATTATACGATAATCAAATGCTAATCAAAAATAAATTTGTTGAACTGTCAAAAAACATTAGCAAAGACCTCAGAAATATTTTTTCATATATCTCGGTTTCAAATACCTTGGACCAGAAAATACTAAATTGCCAAAATTTAATTAATTTCTTGGATAATCTAGAAAATGCAATTATGTTTGCCCATTTAGGTGTCCTTCATAATTCAGTTATTTCTCTAGCTGACATCACCAAGTCAATAACTTATCTCAAAGAAATTTATCCCGCAAATAAAATAAAATCTTTTAACAACCCTTTGTATTATTATGAATTAGCTACCCTTCAGGGAAAATTTATTAATGATAAAATAATATTTGCAATTCATATACCTATTCTAAATGAAGAAAACTTTCAAACATATCACCTTATTCCCATACCTAGAGAAAATTCAATAATTATCCCAGAATATCCCTACCGAATACTCAGCACGAATCAGCACCAGTTCGAACACAGCATCTGCCAAGTACTAGACCAAACATTCTTTTGCAAGAAAAATGAAGCTATTAAAGAAGACACCTGCATTCTGCCAATGATGAAAGCAGAGCAACCGAATTGCCATACCAGTAAAGCATCCCTGAACCAGCCAATCATTGAAGAAATTACCAATCAGTTTATCTTAATCATCCCAGCTAATGAAGCCATTAAACTATACCAATCTTGCGAAACAAAAGCCATGATTCTAATCAAGAAAAACAGCTTAGTGTCAATTCCCCGAAACTGCAGCATAAATGTTAATGGAATAACATTTAGCAACGTCAAAACTGATATCCCTGGAGAGCCACTTATTCTTCCAGAAATAACCAATAACAAGTTACTTGACAGAATCCAAGAAAAACCAAAACCACTGCATACCCTCAATTTGGACAAAATTAAAGAACTAAAGCAAGAAGCCAATTCACTGAAAAATTTAGCAATAGAAAACCACCCTGTTATATGGACCTTGCCAAACTATTTAATCAGTATAGTTTGCTTAGTCATCATTATCAGCATATACATATCGTGGAGAAGGAGAAACACCCACAATGGTCCCGAGGAAGTCCCAGAGAACAGTTCCGAAAACAACCCTTCATCCGTATTGTTTTCTCCTAAGGAGGGAAGAGTTAAATAATTTATAACCATTACTCGTATATAATTTAATGCCGCTTCACGGACAACTTGCTTAATCATTATTTTTATATTGTCGCTTTTATGTAATAGAGATTTCATTCTGCTAGTAGCTTTTGTCCCGTTCGGACTTAATTGTAATCATTAATTTGCTTATTTGAAAATAAATTGTTTTTTAAAAACGTTTATTAAGAACAAACAAATTTCACTCGCTCTTCAATATCTACCTAATGATGAAATATTCTACAACTTAAAATTTGATGATAAATGGACTCACAAAGACAAACCAAAAATGTATTACCAGTGAATACAAATGAGTTACACAAACTATATTCTGTATAAAATTACGAAGATAAAATTGGAACATCTCCAGGAATTGAAAAGTGTTATATCTGATGAGTATCATCCCACTATGACAACCTTTCCTATGAATAACTCAGTCATACTTGAGTATTTTTTCAAATCAGATATAAAAAAATATTCAATTGCTCCGCAATAGAAAGTAATTTCGGAAATGCAAAACATCAATCTCCAAAAATTGGTCACAAAAATTTAATAATAAATTACTTATTTCAAAGCATAAAATTTTATAACATAACCCTTTCTAGAGAAATTAATTCAAAATTTTATAGTATTTAAAAATGTTTTTGAGTCTCTAGAATTTATAATTATGGATTCGATTAGTCTGTTGTTTAAGCCAAGGATATGCTGGTTTTAAAATAGGGCATGTCCTTTATTTTACTGACCAAAAACAAAGGACTATTGTTAGATTATCTAATGTTTGTATGAAAATCTTAACTGGAATAATTTTAATGGTACTTCCAATTTTACTATGAGAAGGTTATCCGAGATGCTAAATTATGAATAACTGTTAAATAATTATAATGTATTATTGTATATTTATGTTCTTTACTTAGAATGTATGTCTTCCATTGTTATACGGGGTTTCCCGTTGAAATAAATAAATAAATAAAATTATTGTTTGATTTATAAGTGTCTTAATTACAAAAATATCACAATGTTATGGCATTTTTATATAAATATAGGGGGAAACTCACTAAACCCCAGATATCCTAGTTATCAAAAGGGTTTAGCTCTGTGGGAACTCTTGCCAGGTTTTCAAGCCCGTGGTTGGAGTCTTGGCGGCAGTTTCCCATGAATTTCCTGACCGTCCGGGCTGTCCCTAACAAGACGGCTTTTTGCATTTGTTTGTAAAGATGTTCGTCCAGACCGAGGAATTTTAAAATGATTAATAGATGTTTTGGGACTAGTCCTGTCGTTGACATAACAATTGGTACAGTTCGTGTGCTGTTCATGTTCCACTGAGTCTCTATTTGAAATTCCAAATCTCTATATTTGGTTATTTTCTCAGCCTGCTTGATATTTATATTATTGTTGTTAGGAATTGCTATGTCAATTAAAGTTGTTTTCCGAGAGACTTTATCTACCGAAACTATATCTGGTCTATTGTGAGCAAATGTCCGATCGGTCAGTATCGTGCGGTCCCAGTACAGCTTGTAGTTGTTATTTTCTAAAACAGATTCTGGTTTGTATTTATAGTATGGTAATCTTACCGACCGTGATAATTCATGTTTCAGTGCTAGTTCCTGGTGAAGTATTTTTGCCACAGCATCGTGCCGTTCTTTGTATTCAGTTGCTGCGAACGCTTGACAACCTCCTGTGATATGCTGGATAGATTCAGATGTTTGGCAACCGTACCTGCATCTATCGTTGTTAATAGAAGGGTCTTTAACGATATACTTTAGGTAGTTCTTAGTTGGAATTACTTGATCTTGGATTGCCTTCCGTTTCAGGGAACATATGACCAGAGATCAACCAGTAGTTCGACGCTGCACTGTCGACATAATCTTGGTTGACGTCATTTATATGTCTTCCATGAAGGGGCTTCTCTTTCCAATTCAGCAGTTTCTGATCTGTGGTCTGGTCGTGTACTTGGACATGTTGTTGTGTCAGTCACAGTGGTGTTGAGTCATCAACCTGGCAGATGGCTCTATGTAGATCAGAAAATTCTGCGAGTTTCTGGAAATGGCTACGCAAAATAGAAATTTGTTGATCCAATAGTTTACTTAGATCTGTTAATCCTCTTCCTCCTTCATACCGTTTCAAAGTTGTACGTTCGACAGAGCTCTTTGGATGGTGATTTTGAGCTTTTGTTATTAAAACTCGAAATGTCAGTCTTGCACCAATTAACTATACCGAAATAGTAACTGAGCACTGAACACGCATAGGTGTTAATAGCCTGAAACAGACTTTTACTGTTTAGTTTGGTTTTCAACAGTCGTCTTACCCTTCTATAAATCTCTGCTGTTAGGTCCTTTTTCATAGTCATGTGATCAATACGTGGAGCCTGCTTTATTCCAAGGTATTTATAAATATAACTTTCCCCCATAGATTCAATTGAGGTGCCATCTCCCATTTCGAAGTGCCCCTGCTGTATTTTGCCTTTAACTATATTAATAATTCGGTATTTGTCTAAGCCAAATTTCATATGTATGTCCCTAGAGAACCCTTCTACTATTTTAAGCATATCATGCAGCTGTTGTTTTGTAGCTGCCATCAACTTTAAGTAGTCCATGTATAACAAATGGTTTATCTTTAATGCTTGTACGTTGTTGTGTTTGAGACTGAACCCAAAATTAGTCGAGTTCAGTTTGTTTGAGAGAGGGTTCTTGGCAAGGCAGAACCATAGCGGGCTAAGAGAGTCTCCCTGGAATATACCCCTTCTGATTGGAATGGGGTCAGTTTGTATCGAACAGTAGGCTTCATTCACTGAGATTTTGGTTTGCCAGGTGGACATGGCATATTCTAAAAAGTTAATAATACAATTATTCACTTTGTAGAGTTTCAACAACTTAATAAGCCAATCATGAGGAACTGAATCAAAGGCCTTTTTGTAATCCACATATGCCATTTAGAGATTTCGCCGTTTGGCGTTGGCTTGATTGCAGACAACGGAATCAATTATCAGTTGTTCTTTGCAACCCATTGAATTTTTCGCGCATCCCTTTTGTTGTTGAGTAATTATGTTGTCCAGCTCACAATGTTTGAAAATGCGACGATTAATGCACGATGTTATGAGTTTGTTTAAGGTTGGAAGGCAAGTGATTGGTCGGTACTTTGCTGGGTCCTGTGCACATAGGTTGTCCTTTGGTAAGAGGTATGTAGTACCATGCGTAAGGAAACTAGGCATCTTGTATGGGTGGGTAATTACGTCATTTATAAGGGCTGTTAGTGTTTCAAGGGTTGCGTTAGTTTCTTTATTCAGTAATTTTGTACACCATCTGGTCCTGGTGCTTTCCAGTTATGGAGATGCTTCATTATATTGGATGTATCTTCCGTTGTAAATGGTTGGTGTTGCATGGCCTCACAGTTCAGAGATGCAGCTTCCTCCTCATTAATCCAGCTTGCTGCCAGTTGGTTACTGGTTTTGTACCTTCTCAATCGACTTGTGTAGACGCAGCGCTTTTGTCGTAGACTGTCCAGACACTGCTGAGATATGATGTTTTCTCCATCCCACTGGGAGTGTAGTCATGATAGTCTTGACAAGCCTTTCTATTCTGTTGTTCCTGACTCCTCGTTGGTACTCGGTCAGTCTTCCAAGGTCTTTCCGAAGAGAATTGATTTTCCCTTCAAGTCTTATATATATATATATATATATATATATATATTATTTGTTTTATTATTTGGACCACTTTCTATATTTGTAACTAATTCACTCTATATTGGATCCACACTGTATATGCTTCTGTGTATTGGTCGCCCCTTTATAACTTATTGTTTTATCATTTTCTGAATCACCCTGTACAACTATAATTCAACTCAACACAATATTACAACGGTCCTGATATCTTTAAAACCACTCTGTATAAGTATAAATCATCTCCAAACTATTGAATCTTTCTATTTTTCTGTTAATTATTCCTGTATACCAATGATTCTACTTCGTCCCGTATGTTGTCTAGTATTCCATTTATGCAACTGTTCATCATCTACCCTAGTAACAAAATTAACCTTTTTGAACCACATTTTATGACTAGAATTTACTCTAAAATTTATTTCAACCACCCGGTATATGTAACTGCTTCTAAAATTGTTTGAACCTATGTCTATAATTATAACCCGTCCTACGTCCTATAATTCAATTCAAATATCCTAACTGCTTATGTTTATATAACAAATTGTTGATACAAACTGAATAAGAATAATTTTACTCCACCCTTACTTGAAAAACCTTGTCTAAGAAACTACTTATGTTTCAAATTATATAACTTTTTTAAACCGATCTTTATAACTGTAATTATACTCCACCTTATATTTCAACCATCCTGTATATTCAACTGCTTCTGACAATTTTGAGAGCCTTTTGTATAACTGTAAATATTCTCCGTCTTATAACGCAAATATCCACTCTGCATAACTATAGTTTTGCTCCACTCTTATTTCAACTACCTTGTATACCCAATTACTTATGTGCAACCCAATACAATATTTTTAAAACCACCCTGTATAACTAGTTCAATTCCAACTTATATTTCAACCATCCTATGCATACAACTGCTTATGTACCACCTAATATTATATGCACGCACGCACTCACCTACAACCGTATAACAAATAGAAGAGTTCGCGACATAACAAATTTTCATTTCGATAAACTAACGGAATATTTTCTGCTATTTCACGCGACTATAAGCCTCCTTACTTAACTTCGTCTCTCACTAAAACTTACGTCAAATGAATTAAAGTGAAAACCATTACAAACACCCTATACAATATGCTTTCACGGCATATCTTGACATTTAAAAAGTTTGACAATTACATGGATGTTTAAAGTTTTTGTGCACACATTTTTCCGATTTTCAGAAAAGTGATATGTTTTACGTTATAGAAAAATATATGGAATCAAGCTGTAACATATCTTTGTAGAATACAATTTATAATATTCAAATTTCTTGTGCGGTTTTAGAGAAAACAGTGAAGATTCATGGAAATTCACTGAAATCTAATCTAATTTTCTGGAAAACCGTAAATCTTGTTATAAACATCCTTAATATAATGCAGTTTAAATCATCAAAATGGCCCAAGCCGTTTTTGAATAATCGCTCGTCATACATAAAAAAAAGTTGCAGACGAATTGATAATCTCCTCCTTTTTGGAAGTCGGTTGATGTTATATATAAGTAAAACATTTTTTAAAAAAATATAACCGACTTCTACCTATAACTAAAAAGCTAAAAATAATAATAACAAAATACAACTCTAGCAAATAAATAACACATTCAATGTTGTAAGTACCCAGGAAGTAAAAATGTAAACATTAAAAGGTGCTCATTCTGTACAAATTTATTACCTACCAATCTAGTATATTTTTGAAGCGGTGCCAAGCAAATCTAAAATCCTTCATTGCTTACTTATCTACTAATTCATCAACTTGATTGTGCTTGGCACCGACTTCAAAAATATACTAGATTGGTAGGTAATTAATTTGTACAGAATGAGCACCTTTTAATCTTTACATTTTTTACTTCCTGGGTAGGTACCTTACAACATTGAATGTGTTATTATTTGCTAGGGTTGTATTTTGTTATAATTATTTTAGCTTTTTAGTTATAGGTAGAAGTCGGTTATATTTTTTTAAAAAGTTTTATTTTCAACTTTTTAGTTTTTTTTTAAACTCAGGTAATTTTCATTCTTTATTTTTTATGTATGTATACCTTAATAGACAGAATCAGGTACATCGAAAGCCTCAACATTACGCAATGATACTTTCTCATTTAAATTGACAGGTAAATCTTTACGAACAAAATGTATTTATGCCTTATGGCTACGCCATGTAACCTTTTTCAACTTTTTTGACAACCCTGTATAACTAGATAATTCCACTCAACCTATGTAACAACCAGCCTGTACATATGACTGCTCACGGACAAGCATAAATTTGTTAGCTGCCTTCTGTAAAGTATAGGACGGAGTAGAATCTATCCTTTATTTATGAGGTCAAATCCGTCCTATATTTCAACCATAGTATATAACTCCTTGTGGGCTACCCATAAATTATTTCTTTTTAACATTTTATGTTATCGCCTGTGTAACATTAATTCCTCTACACTTTATGCAACTTCTTATGGGCTATAAAAGAAATAATTTTTTAATCACACTGTATAAATAAATTATATTTCAACTGCAGCATATATTCAACCTTCCTGTATATGATTGCTTATGTCCACATCATATAACAGTTTTTATCACCCTATATAATTTTAATTTCACTTTTTTCCAACATTTTTATACCACCAAACGTCCAGCACCTATATTCCAACCATCCTGTATATACGGCTGCCTACGGACCACTATCATTCTAGTTCGTCCTATATTTCAATCTTCATATAAATGCAACTCCTTCTATCACTTACTTTGTGATTTTGTTTGCTGTAAAACACCCTGTCTATAAACGTATCAAATAGCAGTTTAAAGTTTGACATGTGTTGTCACTGAATTTTCTATTAGGCCGGGAGAATGTGACAACCAAAACCACCGTCTTCGCAAAATGGAAAAATTTGCATTTAATAGGTATTTGCCTGGTATACAAACAAAACGAGCTTGGTACAATTTTTTACAGAACCGAAAATACTATGCTTTACTACCTATATGTGTGAGATGTACATATAAAATTTTCAAATTTGCAATTAAAACTTCCAGTGCCTAAAATTACCGCACTATTACGTTGGAATTAAAATATTTATGAGGAAATGTCCGTTATGTCATTTCGATGAAATTTTTGATAAGAATTTTGGAATTTTCGGCGATTTTCTGCAAAACTGCAAGTTGCACGTCGCAGAAAAGTATATGAGATCACCTAAGGATCTTCCTTAATAGATTAAACGTTAAAAAACTATACACATCCATAAGGAGTTATCGAAAAATCGACTAAAATATTAGGGATATTGGTCGATTTCCATGCACGCATGTGTTCATTCACAAATTTTATTACTTTACCAATAGATTTCTTTTCCAAAATTTGAAGTTTCACCAATCCGGACATATACTCTATTAAACAAGACCATATTCATTCAAAACGGTGCACCACAGGAGAAGAAATCAGGTAACATACATACAAAAAAAAGCGAAAAAATACGCGACGAATTGATAACCTCCTCCTTTTTGGAAGTCGGTTAAAAAATAGAAACAAAAGTGCTATTGTGTGGACGTACAAAGACTGTTAAAGAAAACTAGATAGATTGAAAAGTTAATAAATACACCAATATCGTTACTATCACAGTAATGGCCGATTCTGTTCAATGTCACGAAATCTTGACCCCAAAACATCAAAGGTTCCGACAACAGTTTCGCTTCTGGGTTTGATTATTCTGTGACGTTGATCCAATAACAATCGTAGAATTAAAATTTTGGTTAAACTACTAATAAGAAGTTTACTAGGCCGACTACTGATACACTATACCTTTCTAGGCGCCTCTTACTTTTTCTTTTTTTAAATAAATCACACTGTAATCATAAAAACACACCACAATAGCACAAAATTACCGTATATTTTGAATAGAAAATCTGTCATCTGTCTTAATGAAATTTGTTTTGACATTCATATCATATATTTGACAAAATCTTTTATGAAAGATTTGATTAAAGAAATATCTTTGACAATTTAATACCGGCCTTATTCAGGTTGATCACCGATTAGAAGTATGCTTGGACAAATCTATTCAAGTAACTAATTATTGCTTAGTTAAACTGAATCGATTGTATGTACTCAATGATCATTGTCTATTTCATATTTGGTTAGGAAATACAGTTGAAGAACTCAAAAGATAGTGTCAGTTGACACATTGCTCATGTAACCAAGAATGGAAGCGTTTAAATTCCACAACATTAATATATTCTGGCCAATACCGACAGTTTTTTCAACTGCCTCAATGCAAATTTTTGTAGTGTTCTTGGAGCAGAAAATTGTATTAATCTAGTGAATCTTCCCTGTAAATGTTACGAAACCACAGGGTTTATTAGTGATTCGATCTGTCATCATGATCAACTTAAACTCCATAAAATTACACTGGTTAGCTTTCATTACTTTTAACATGATGATCTAATTTTCAGTGGTCATTCGTTGTTGTGAAATTTTCAATTCAAACGGAGTAACTTGAGTTTTAATCACTTATTAAACTATTCTGAATTTCTAGAGAATGAGGCACTTTATACAGAACTAACATAGAATTAAAGCAGGAAGTACCTGAAATTAATTGGGCATCTCATTTTATTAAGAAAAAAATGTACTGGTTCCTTAAATTCTATGGGGTTAAGTAGATTTTCAACCACCTGCGTGGAATGATTACTTCAGAACACTGAAGTTCGTGCTATCTTATGTAACAATCATTTTAGTTAAACTTTGTATTGTTGTCAAAAAAATATATGACTTTGTGAAATGCCATCAGCAAACAGTTGCTATAGGACAAAATTGACACTCAAAAATCTGAATTTGGAGCAGCATTACTTCAACAGACATAACTGTCCCGGATCTCCTACAAGTCAGTGATGTTACGTGAAAAATAATGTCTCTCAATACATATCCAATTGATTATATTAAAACACTAACCACTGTAGTAATGATCACAAATTTATTTTATTTTATTTGACAATTGTTTCGCTCTGATGACAAGTTTCGTCAGAATTAAATATTAAAGTAAATTCTAAACATCTGAATATATTATATAGTGTTGTAAGATAATAATGAGTATATAGGTACCGATACGTTGATGATGTTTTCGCTTGCTTTACTGGTACACAGAGGCAATTACAATTACTACATAATTACATAAACCAACTCCACCACAATATTCAATTTACAGTAGAAACGGAAGAAACAACACTTAGATTTTCTAGATTTAACTATAAAAGTATCTGATAATAAACACAATTTTTCGATATATCATAAAAAGTCCCATATAGATCTCACTATTCACAATACTTCATGTCATCCAATCCAACACAAACTTGCAGCATATCACTAAATGGTACACGAATAGTAACTGTCCCGTTATCTAAACCTAACACAATGAATTCACTAGGATTAAACTCATTGCTATCAATAATGGTTACAATCTCCAAATTATTGATAACACATTATCCATAAAATTAAAGAAAAAACCTATAGAACAAGTATACCCTTCCTCTCCCGACTCTAACTCAAAATTTCACCAATCCATTACATTTATAGGTACTCCATCTGAAAAAATTTCTCAATTTCTACTAAACAGAAATATTCAAACAGCTTTTAAAACCAACAATAATTTGACCAAACACATAAAAAAATAATAAAGATAAAATTAATAAGTATGAAAACTCAGGAGTCTACAAGTTAACATGTGGTACATTTTACATCGGTCACACAGGTCATTTAAAACAAGATGGTCTGAACATTTTAAAGCCTATGAAAATCAGAAATACAACATATTTACATTTGCCGACCATTCATTAAATGAAAATCATATTCCACAAACTACTTTCGAAATTTTACATCTAGAACAAAAAAGTAAAAAATTAACTCTTAGAATCACTTGAGATCAATAAAAATAAAAATTCACCACATTTTTTAAATAACCAAACTGATACAAATATGTCTCCCTTACTTAATCTTAATATACGTATATAATACAAAATTCAAGATTATATTAATAATATTTACCTTAACTAATATTATAGAGTAAACATATGGCCTATATACTCATTATTGTCTTACACTATATAATATATTCAGATGTTTACCATTTAATATATTTAATTCTGACGAAGCCTGTCATCAGAGCGAAACAATTGTCAAATAAAATATAATAAATTTGTGAAAATTACCACAGTGGTTAGCGTTTTAATATAATTAAAGTATGAATTTTCACCAAGGAATGACCGAAAAAATCACCAGTTTAAAAGAAGCTAATATCCATTTGAGAAAAAATTATTGCCAAGTTCCGCAGCAATCAGTTTATAAACAAAACACTGATCTCACCAACAATATAAACAGCAAAATGGATACGTTTACCAAAATGTGATGAATTTAATCTATGGTTTGTAGATAGTAAATAAAATATATAATAATATATAATATATATAAAATATATAATAATATAAAGTTGTTTATCTATATTCTTTAAAAATATATTGTAGTTAAAGGAGTTTCTTCAATAAATCTGCTTTAGAAAGAATAAGGTCGTTTTATTAAGTCTATAAGGTCCAGCATGGCAGCATACCTTGTGCCTGTAGTAAATTAAAATTTTATTTTTTGTTCACTAGTATAGAAATACAGATGTAATCATCTTGAGACTATTTCTTAACAGTAAAAAGTGAATTTAACAGAAGTAGCTTCCAGCTCATTTTTGACTAATGTTCCGAAATTGAAGTGGCGCGAAAACTAACATAATAAGCGTTTGCAGCGAAGAATTTCCTAGTTTTCGAAGGCATGGAAAGTTGTATTAAACAAGAAAGTCTAGATGCAGCAGCCGCAGATGCAAAAGCGAAGGCCAAGTGAATTCTAACCATTGAACCGCCTTTGTATGTTCATGTAAAGGACGCTACAAGCAAGTATTTATGGCAGAACTTGAAGAAAATGTGCGATGATTCTGTTTTTTTCCGAAGAATTAGTCTGTTGCAAAATTTAATTTCGATTCGCCTGGATATATGTGACTATATAGCAAGTTATGTTATACAGATTATTGAAGCTGCTCAAAAATTATCAGGAACAGGTTTTTCCGTGCACGAAGACTGGATCGCCTGTTTAATGTTAACAAGTTTACCTAAAAAATATTTTCCGATGATAATGGCGATCGAACATTTTGGAATCGCCATTACTACTGAAGTAAAAACTAAGTAAATTGATTTGGCGGGAAGCAATTCCGAGGCAACTACAGAAGGCAGCACAGTCGACAATATTCTAGTGTTGGCAGCCATGGGAAGAATGACAGATCTAGTCATCATGGCGGCGATTTATACCGGCTCGAAAGTAAATAAATCAGAAAAGTTGCCAATAAAATGTTACCGTTGCAAGAAGGTAGGCCACTATAAGTCAGTGTAAACAAGAAAGTCCGCAGACAATTAAGGATACGAATGCCTGTTCTGCTATTTTTCTTAACGAAATTATAGCAGACAGGATCTCTATTTAGATAGCGAAGCAAGTGTTCATATAACGACAAATGTTAACATGATACAAAATGCATGTTTTGCACTGAGTATCAAGGAGATAATAGCAGAAACCGAAGTTCTATGCCAGTTTGGTGCTCGGTTAATGTGATATTATAAGTGTTATTTCAAGTTATAAATATGAGATAAAACATTTTAAAAAAATATAACCGACTTCTACATATAACTAAAAAGCTAAAAATAATTATAACAAAATACAACTCTAGCAAATAAATAACATTCAATGTTGTAAGGTACCTACCCAGGAAGTAAAAAATGTAAACATGAAAAGGTGCTCATTCTGTACAAATTAATTACCTACCAATCTAGTATATTTTTGAAGTCGGTGACAAGCAACAATCAAGGACAGAATGTCACGATAAAATTTTCAGGTTACTTCACCTGTCAGAGATATTGAATACTCTCTTCGAGGTGTCATTCCTTTGTACGCAAGACACAATATATATATATAAATATAATATATATTGTTTCTGGTCGGGAACCTTCATCAGTTGCGCTTCCCACAATTGAATGTCCTCTCGAACACTTCTTTATGCATTTGATGCAATTCGTTAAATTTGAAGACGCGAGATGTAAGACCGACATCTAGGATTTTCAAGAGAATCAGTACACAGAGGTTCCGAATCTGGAGCCGTTCCGTGCAATTGCTGTTCTCCCTTAACTCCTAGGACAGAATGTCACGATAAAATTTTCAGGTTACTTCACCTGTCCGAAATATTGAATACAAAGGAATGACACCTCGAAGAGAGTATGCACTTTCTTTCACGGTACCTAATTTTATTGAGTGGCCCAATCAATAGAAATGCCAGGAAAATGCAATGATAAATAGACATAATTTAAAAAGCATGTGGCTTATTTTAATTGTTTAAGATATGTCAAGAAAGATCTCGAGGTATTCCATATGTAATTGGTGCTATAGATGGTAGACACATTTTTAAAAAAAAATGCAGTTGATTATTACAACAGACCTCAATGTCATTCTGTGATTTTGCAGGCTGTTTGCGATTCAAACGACAGATTAATGAACATAAGTGTGGGACATCCTGGAGTGATGTACGTGTATTTAGAAGAAGTTTATTATACCAATCAATAACAAATGAAAATGATCCATTTATCAGGCCAGATTACCATATTATTAGGGATTGTGCTTATCCTCTTCTGCGAGCAATTTCTGACCTCATTTATAAACACAGGGCATTTGACAAAAATGCAAATCAGGTACAACACAAGATTTAGCAGTATTTGGACTGCTATTGAAAGGACATTTATTTTATATCAAGAGATTTTGAAGAAGAATTTACATAAATGAAAGAAGACGGGATCTTATGGGAGAAAGGAAAAAACAAGAAATAATGGACAACTTAATGTAAAATTTGTATATAAAACTAGTTGTTAGTATTGTATAAATTGCATATGTCTATATACCTTTTTAAATTACCACCTAATTTAATTTAGGAAGTGGAAATATCTCAAAATTAAACCTCAATTACGTATTTTTAATTTTTAGTCCCAATATTTATGTAATTGTTATAATTTGTTTACAGTAACTATTAAATATTCATAATAAGCAATTTTTTTGGTCTATTGATAGAAATAATGATTTTTAAGAGAAAATTCATTTCTTAAACAAATTTGTTGCTAAAAAATAAATTTATTAAATAGCACACTTTTTTGCAACTCTATATTAGTGAACTGTTTTCATTTTCCTCTAAAAATCAATATTATTATGGTTCATTCAGATTCTTAAGAAAAAACAAATTTCTTTTCTGAAACAACAAATACAATTGTTTAAATTAGTTTAGAAGTAACTACAAGTCAGTTACTTCTATAGTTAATATATTTATTTCCTAAAAACATATAAATATTAGAATCATTCTGTTTAAAATGGTTCCTAGACTAAAATTGTTAAATTTATTTCAGGCTCCAGCACCTGCGTACAATTGGGATTGTGAGAAATATCCAAATATTTATAAGAACATAATTAGCTATGAGGCTCAGCAATTTAGGGCACAAGTTTCTTTTGATGCAATAACCGCTTACAATACTGGCATTGAAAATAGCTAAGGTAAGTTTTTTTGTCGCGAGTATTATGTATAATTTAACGTAACAGAGTCTTAAAAAATAATAATAAATAAATAAATATAAATAGAATGAAGAAACTTAGAGAGTGGCTTTCTATTTATACCTTCGTTCGCGATCGTAACCTGTATCATCATACAACTTTGAAAATGCCAAATGAGATTTTGGCGAACGAAACGGATGTACACTGGATACAACAAAGAAAATAACATTGTTCCATCCGTGAAGGATTACAATCTGAGAAGTATATATATATATATATATATACATATAGATATATATATATATATATATATATATATATATATATATATATATATGAGGGTGAATCAAATATGAACCGGACTTTTGTTTTAAAAATTTTATTGGTACGATCAATACAAATTTTAATACATATTATTTTTCTACATAGTCTCCTCTCTTATGTACACATTTTTCCCACCGAATCGGAAGTTTTTATTTCCTTTCTCAAAGAATGAAACTGGTCGTGTCGATAACCAATTGCGCACAAACGTTTTTACACCTTCGTTGTGCTCAAAGTGGTGGCCTCCCAGTTCTTCAAGTGGCCCAAACATGTGGTAGTCACATGGCGACAAATCAGGACTGTAAGGCGGGTGTTCAAGGGTTTCCCAATGCATTTTGTTCAATTTTCCTTGAGTCAATGCAGCTGTATGTGGCCGAGCGTTGTCATGCAACAGAATCACACTTCGGATAAACATATCCCGTCTCTTTTGCCGATAGGCAAGTTGCACTTGTTGGAGTAGTTCGCAGTAATACTCAGCATTAATTGTACGGCGTTCGTGCAGAAAATCGATCAGCAGTACGCCTTTCGAATCCCAAAAAACTGTTGCAAGAATTTTCCCTGCAGAAAGACGGGTCTTGGCTTTCCGCGGTGCTGCCTCTCCAGGTCTTCGCCACTCCATGCTTGCACATTTGGACTCAGGGGTATAATGATGCACCCCATGTCTCATCACAGGTGACAATATGTCTCAAAAACTCATCCCCCTCTGCACGATATCTTGCTAACAGCCCTTTCACATACGGCAAGACGGTTTGCTTTCTGATCTTCCCTTAGAAGGCGAGGAACCCATCTTGCACATACTTTTCGGTAACCCAACTCATCTGAAATGGTTGATTGAGCACTCCCGTATGATATTCCAACGTGTTCAGCAATTGCCAATATTGTAAGATGGCGGTCACCTTCAATCAGCTCACGAATTGCGTAGATATTCGCCTCATTGATGCTTGTCGTGGGACGGCGTGCATGAGCCTCATTTTCCACTGTCTCTCGGGCATCTGAAAACTTTTTGTGCCAGTCTTACACTTGGGTCCTTGAAAGTGTTTCACTGCCGAACTGTGCAGATAATCGGCGCAAAATTTCAGAGGGTCTAACGCCATCCCGCGCCTAAAATTTGATAACCACACGTTGCGCAACAGAAGTATGCACCTCTTGCTCTGACATGATGCAACTAACAGCGCATCGACTACGCCTCGCCAAACCGACGAACTCCCCTCTTCTTAACATCCCTACCTAACTTATATCGAGACGTCATGCCACTCGAATTACCTACAGGGCGAGAAACAGAAAAGTCCGGTTCATATTTGATTCACCCTCGTATATTGAACTGGAAATAAAAATGAACCAAAAATAATAAAAGGAAATCAATAATTATATTTAGATAAATGAAATAGTATATTAACAGATAGTAAATAATGCATTGTAACACATAAACCAATATTGGAGGCAATTGAAATTTTGTACGAGTGATTTAAGTATTGTGAAAGAACTATGATAAATCAAATCTAATTTAAAGATCTATACATGAACAGAAATGATTAAGTTATAAAACTAGACCGTAAACTGGTAATTTGAAAATGATTTATACAAATAAAACCGTACAGTAAATATACTTTTTGAAAATACCAAATGTGACAGTTTAACATAAATTTATTAAAAAAGCAGCTGAAATGAACATATAAAATAATCTGTAGGTTCGATATATCACAATGAAAACATTTAATAAAAAGAAAATATAAAATTTTACCTTGAAATCGAAATGTAAACAACTTATCTGACAGGTGCCAAATGCTATGGTCCAAACTTCATATTTCAGACACAATAATTCAAAATTTTAGAATCTTAAAAAAGTATTTTGCGATAAACAAACTTTTAAAATACATTATTTCCACATAAAATAACCAATTCAAAATTAAATGTGAGGATAAAACTATAGAACAAGATTTTGACAGTTTTACAGATCGAAATCAAAGAGGTTAATACTGTAGAGCACGTGAAGTAGCGGAATTCATGTAATATCAATAGAAAGAGAGAGAGAATACGCGTGTCGTTCCTGATTGGCCGTCAGTGTCAGTGGTGACGCCTACTATTGTTAGGGTAGAGACATAGCAAGCGCACCCTGATATTGTCTTTCTCTTTCTACTGTTATTACACTGCCACTTACAATAACGCCCATACCTAATTCACTCTACGTATATAATCGCTCTATGACCGAAATACATTGAAATTCATAGCACAAAACAAATACAGAACGGGGAATCAGGTGATAATATGTTTTATGACAACAATCAAAATTTTATTAAAATTTTAGTGCAGGTTAAACTTAAAATAGCTGGTGCGCAAAAATGGCCACAAAATGCAAAGTAAATATTGTAATTTAAAAGAAACGTAAAAGGCATTTTAGGAATCTGTGTAGATAGGAAATTAAATAAAAAAAAATGAGTATTATATATAAAAAGAGGATTTCAAAATTGCTTATTTAAATAGTTTAAAATCTGCAGTTCCATGTTAAATTAGAAACTATAAAAGGAAGAACTCAAAGCATGTAAAGAGAGTATAAATTTGCAAGTGTAACGGTAAACATTGTTAGAAAGTATAAAGTGACAGCGGTTGCCAAAAAGTAAAAAAGTTCATTAATTCAAAGTTTGATAAAAGTGATGATAACTTGAACAAAAAGAACTGTATGCAAAGATAGTGAAGATACAAAAATACTAGTAAATGGTATTCTACTAACATTCAAATATCAAATCAAATACACATCAGTAATTGACACCAAGTACGAAATCCCGTTTTGGGAAGTTAATAGCAGATTGAAATTTAAATTGGGAACAAACATAATTTGGCAGTAAAGTAAATCCAGCAGTAGATATAATTGGTAAATAATAGCAAAGAGTCATATTGGTAACGGGAACCTTCAGCAGTTGATAACAAGATGAGCATTCACTCAGCATTAAAAGCAATCTGAGGAAGTAAAGTGAATGCACCTTATTGAAAGGTGAAAATTTTAGTAACGGTATAGATTTTGCATATTTTGAATAACATTGCATTTGATTCATCATTGATATTGAAAGTAAATTGTTGCAAAGAACTTAATCATTTCGAAACGAAAATCTTTTTAGATTGATTGAAAATTTAATTATAAGGATGTTTTATATTTTGAAATTTATTTGTTTGATTTGATTTTTTCGTCTTCTTTTGATTTTGTTTGGAGTTTATATTAATTTGCCGCATTTGAATGGTTAATAATACATAATAATAAAACTTTTGGTTGTTTTATTATTGACAAAGGGTCAATTGGCGCATACAAATCGTAAAGAAAAGGAGTCGCTCGAGCTGGAGCAGTCTGTTAAAAAGTATAAAGAAAATTGAGTGGAGTTTTA
>CM067223.1:52408795-52528101 GCA_034190945.1 Octodonta nipae
GGTATCTAGCAGTAGATATGTACATAAATACATCATAATTCATGTTGAAAAGCTAACAAATCACTTGTTTTTCTTTGTTTTTTAGTGCCCACAACAAGTTTGATTTTTTCTATTTTTTGGTGTGTTTTTTTTTTGTTGTTCTCAGTCCTTGGGTTAGTTTTTTAACTCATTGTTTTTTTTTTGTTATCAAAGTAAAATGTCTTTATTACCTAATCTAAGAAATAATCATAAATCATAAAAAATGAGTAGTATAAAAAACACAGATACAAAACAAACTGTTATATACAACTGATTTTACAAGTTAATAAGCCCTTTACAAATAAATTCTCTTCAGGTATCAACTTTACTTTTAAATCTGAACAGCACTCATCAAATCATCATCTGTCATGTCATCAATATTCATTCTTTCAGTTTATTGATTGCTTCTTTAATAATGTTACCACCATTTGAAATGATTTTTCTTTTAATATTAGGTTCCATGGATGAAATATATTTCATTCCATTAGAATGGTCCAGTTTCTCTTGGTACTCCATAGCACCTGTATAGTATCTTCTGGAAAAACCAACCATTTTGGCACAGTAAATTCCATAGCTTTTCTTAGATTCTCCTATTTTAATCTGATATAGTGGAACAAATATATTGTTACTAGCTATAGCAGTAACATGTACATTGGAAATGTTTTTGTATTCATCTGCTAAGTGTGTTATTTCATGATAATGTGTTGCAAAAAGAGAGAAACATTGATTTCATTAACTAAATGTTCAACTAAAGATGAAGCAATTCCACAACATCATATGTTGATGTACCTCGTCCCAATTCATCAATTATCACTAAGGAATTATTGGTGGCAGTTTTAACAATAGCAGCAGTTTCAACCATTTCCAACATAAAAGTAGACAAGCCTTTTAATTGACAATCATCAGCTCCAACTCTCACTAGAATGGAATCTATTATTGATATATGTGCTTCTTCACAAGGTACAAAACTTCCAATGTGTGCCATCAAAACACATATCCCAATACTTCTGAGAAATGTACTTTTACCACACATGTTAGGACCAGTAATAACATAAAGTATTTTGTCATTACTATCAAACTAACATCATTTGGGATGAATGATATGTTGTCTTGTGCTTCTAAGCATGGATGTCTTGCTCTCTTCAGTTTCAGTAAGCGTTCATCAGAATTATGGATTTTAGGGCGAACATAAGGAATCTTTGCTGCAACTGCAGTAGTAGCAAATGACACCAACACATCTATAGTAGCTATTAAAGTTTAAGTGTTCGAAATGTCTCAACATAACTCAATGCTACTTCAAATATTTCAGTTTCAACAGAATTTTGTCTTTCTCTCGTATTCTTTGTTAATTTATAATATATTCTGCATTTAATTCTAATAATTAGTGTTAGTGAACTTAACACCATTTTTATTTATATCCAAAATTTATACTGCTTCTGTTTCCTTAGTGTTGTTTCAGTTTTCAGTGTCACCGCGAAAATGAAAACCATGCATATCATTACATTCTAACTTTACCACTTTACCTTCTTCTAATTCTAAATCATCAGTTACTTTTGATAATAACCACTGCATTTTTTCTTCAATGTTGTCTTTTTTTTGTTTTAAGATTATTTAAATCATCATCATATGATGATTTTATCAAGTATTCTCCTCTATCAACTAATTCAAGATCTAAGGTTTGCTCAATCATGGCTTGAAAATTATCAACATCAATAAAATTTCCTTTAAAGGATTGATAACCATTTCTTTTACACATTTACTTTCAGTGTTATTCAAAATGTTGACCATACTTGGCAAAATAGAGTTTGTTAGATATACCTTATAGCAGTCTTGGAGATGTACTTTTTTAGAGGCAATTTTTTTGAAATTGGTATTAAATCTACTAATCTTGGAAGTTTATCTTTTGCTAATAAAGTCCGTAATTCTGCTTTTTAAAAAGGTTTCTACAACTTCAAGTCTATCATTTATTAAGTTATAATCTCTCAAAGGTTGTTTTATCCACTGTTCAAGAAGACGATGACCTTGAGGAGTAACACAATTTCATCCAATAATCCCTTCAAGCTACTAGTTTTTCCTAAACTTTGATTTGAAAAACTATCAGTAATTTGTGAATGTTGTTTTGGAAATACATTGAGTGCATACAATGCAGGTTGGTCTAATCTGACAAATCTATTGTATCTAAAGTTGCCAGTCTGTACTGATTAAAATTGCTTGCATCTGCTATTAAATTTAAAAATCTAATTAGAGCTTGAAGGCACCCCATAGCTTCTTTTAAATTTGATTTCAGTATAAGTTGCTGAATGTCTCTGTTGTTGTTCTGGAAAATATAACAATCTATTCAAATCTTTCTGTATGTCTTCTACAACAAAATCAGATTTTTTTACTGTGCCCACTACAATACCATTTCTCTTTATAACTCTTTTTTAGAGTTATTAACTCTGGAGTTTCACACAACTGGCACAATACACTCCTTTGGTCCAATATGAGTTAGTATAGCTTCAAATTCGGAAAATGACTCATTATCATTTACTTCACAAACTTCAAATTTTGCTTCAGTAGTATTAACAACGCATATTGCAAGCCCTTTATTTGAAAACACTTTGACTCCTATTATCACATTTGTAAAATCAATATTTACATTGTTAAATAATACATGTTCAAACTGACTTAAATTTCCAGGTGAACCTTTGAATTCCACTGACCAATCATTTTGACCTTGGGAGGACTTCATAAATACTTCTACTCTATATTGCTTTACAAGTAAGAGTTCCCTAAACAACATTTCAAATCGGCCCTTACTTAAACAAATGTAACTAAGCTTTTGTTGTTACACCCATGTAACTCAGGTTCATAGAAAAAATACTTGCAACAAGAAATGCATCGTCTCCATGGACAGTGTAGTACTCAGTACGATTAAAAACCTTACAGTGGTTCTAGATTTTTGTGGTAAATTATTAAAAAATTTAATAAAAATCTGCTGCTGGGCTGCATTTAAATTTAAAGCTTTCCATTCGGTATTATTCTCCATTTTCATAAACCACTTCACTCAACAGCTATACCAAATTTCTTTTGTGCACTGTACTCCTCACTTCAGTGTGTACCAAATATTACCTAAAATAATCAAAACAGATTACAGATTTACGGGAATTATATCATTACTCACAATCAAATAAATTTGCTAGATGTATTGAGAATATTGAGATTCTAACACGAATGCTTTGTGGATGTCAAAATGCAATATACTCACACTCACAGATCATAGTGATCATACAATAAATATACTCTTAACCATACCTTAACCGTGGTCTTACCTCTTAGAACATATCTTTTTATTCAAAGAATATACTTTTCCCGCTAGGTTGAATTTACTTGGGAACGGAATAGAGGGCTCTCTTAAGTTGGCGGAGATAAATCAGATTTTTTGTAAAAATTTTTGGCTCATTCAATTGTTCGTCATTTGTTCGTCATTGTTCGATGAAAATAAACTTTTGTTCGTTATTCATTGTGTCTTGAAAAAAATGTTTTAAAAAGTTGGCCCTTAAGTTGGCACCAACTTTAGATGTTTGGCCTGTTTTTGTTTTTTATTAATAGATCAGAACTTTTTATTCTTTGTTTCGCTCAACAAAAATTCTTTGTTCGACCTTACATATATTTTTAATTTATTGATGAACATTTGTTTATAGGTTTAATATTTTTTAATGCGCATGAGCAGTTAAAGCTACAAATTGAGGTATCGGATACTTTATGACAGGGAACGCACTTGGATTCATAACCTACAAATCTTTTTTTTTGTTTTTTGTTTTGTGAATTTCCATACCAAATAAGGTTGAACAGTTGAATTCTCTATTGTATGATCTGTGCAGTTGAACTCAACTTTTGTATTTTTAATTCATATATTAAATTATATAATGATCAAAGCTATATCAAGATAATGTCCAATAGGAAATTGTATATTAGAACAAACAGATATTCAGTTTATGATGAATTTATTTGAATATGTGCTTTAATTCCTCTATAAATGCGCTTACAAGTGCAAATTCAAGAGTAGTAGTAATACTTGTATTATTGTGCTGGATCACTACATTGTTTTACAATATATAATATATAAAAGTTTTGTGTGTAACTATTCACAATGAATTTGTTATTCTGGTAACATACTTGGAGAAACAACATTGGCAGGAGAACAGTCACTCCTCCAGAAACTGTACTTATAATTCATTTTAATTTTAAATTTATTTGAGAATATACAGCAAGAGAAAAATATGAAAGATGGATCAAAACAACAAAGGAATTAACTTATATGTTTCTTTGGGGAATAACACCACAATAGAAATAAACTACGTATATTGCAGGAATACCAAACGTTTCAAAGTCTATTCTGACTTCGTTGTCAATGGCTTTATATTTATTGATGTGATTGCAAAATGAAAATTTTGATTTGACATTTAAAATTGACATTAGAAAATTTGTTGTTTTTAGATATACAGGTAGCACAAAAAATTCTAAAGATCATGAATTATAGTTAACCAGCTTTCAAATTAGAAAATTTGAAAGAGTTGTCTTTAGAATTTATATGTGGCGTTCCTAGGTACGACTTTGTTATAAGATAGCGCATTCGCCAAAAATGCGATCAAAGAATTCTATTGTTTCAGTGATCCCATTAACGTCATAAGGGAAAACCTAGGAAAAACCTTATGAACTATCCCGATATTGGGTGTTCAAAAGGAGGTTACCATAATAATTTCTTCCTTAATTGTCGGTAACCAGATACGATTAAATTCTACAGAAGTAGAAGCGATACAATCGTCTTCATTCAAAAGAATTAAGGCAGACTCTTTTATTTTTCGTTTTGGTTTAAAAAAAAATAAAAGAGTCTGCCTTAATTCTTTTGAATGAAGACGATTGTATTCTACTGCTTAGTTTTTCCTATTTCTACATGAATGAATATATTATTAAATGTGTAGGTGGCAGATACTATAATATAGAATGGTAAAGATTTAATAGCAATCTGTTTATTCAAATATGCACTGTACAAAATATTGAACAACATTTTTTTTACTTTCTAACAGAAAACTCTGTATCTATACATAGATTTTTATTCAATGTTTGTCTAATATGCATAAATAGTTGCCATTAATATACAGATTTAAACTGTTTATTTTAAATAAATGTAACTGGACTTTGAATAACAATTTGTGTAGCTTAGAACCATTTAGATATACATATTACTGATGCACATAAAATAAAATTGCTAAAGATATATTAATATTTGATACATTTTTAATACTTTTGCTTAAATTATTATATTCTTTCACATTCCAGTGAGGCTACGGCAATATGCAACATAATGAGATTTGTTGAAAGATGATTCTGGTGGCTTGTGGCTTATTATACCAGATAGACATATGATTTATCACCAAGGTTTAAACATTTAATGAATTTGTTCAATTTGAACATGTAGATTATTATCTTCAATGTCTATCATTATGTACTCCTTGAATTCATAATTGGTTTGTGTAATCTGTAAACACCTTGGCAATTTGTGGGAACTTTTTTTGAATATGATTGTAATAAGTTTTTACTTAATATATCTTCATTCGGGACCTTAAAAATAGAAGTACTAGAAACATGATCACATATTTCAATTTTACCACAAGTACAAGAAAACATTTCCACAAAGCTAGGATTATTGTGTATTAATGTGGAAAAATAAAATCCAATTTTATTTGGACAATAAATGTTATCCCCATTCAAGTGTCCAACTTCTAATAATATGCTCAATCTACTCTTATAAAAAGCTTTGATGTTCTGAGTGCTAGCAAATCTACAACAGTTTTCAAAATGAATTTTGACACAGATTTCTTGCATTTTTTTCATGTATTTACTAAATTTCGAGTAATTATTAATTGCATGGACTAAACCTCTGCAATGGATCCAAACAGGATGTGTTTTGGAGAGCATATGATTGTTTTTTTTATTCTTTGCATTGACAGTTTACTTCCATCCTTATTAATTTTGGTCTTGGCTCATTTTTTTGTTCCTTGTGCATAATAGGCATGTACTTCAGGAAATGCAGAGCAATATTTGGATATTTTTTTGTGTGCAGTTTGTGGTGTAATATTTCTTTTGCTATGTATTGTCAGCGATGTCTTGCTATAGGAATGTTCTTCATTTATCCACTGAGATGAATGCTGCATGAAATCTGTGTTTATAATGATCAATAATTTCTTGAGAGTCATCACTTCTGAAAGCTGAAGTAACATTCTCAATTTGTTGAAAATCTTTAATGTCACATGATTTTTCATTTTCAAGATTAATTTGTTGAGTGGTTGCCAGTTGTTCTATTTCTTGGTTGCTTAATTCTCCTTTTCCCATCCATTCTCTTTAAAATCCAAATAGTTATGAACGGATACAGTAGTTGTGAAGCTGTTTCATAAAATGGATTATTAGGGTTTCCTGACAATCTACAATGTTGCATTGATTTTTTCAGGTATTCAGCATGTTTCATAATAAAATGTTCAATCGGTAATTGCTCATTATTTTTAACAAAATCATTTTGCATAGATAATAAATGTTTCTCTCGCACCATCGATACTTCAAAACTACTCCAGTTACTGACAGAAAACTAGTCCACAATGGAAAAGAGTAACAATAAATCAGTTAAGGTATTTAAGAAATTTATGTTTTGGTATGGATTTGTGTCCTCTTTCGTACATATAGATTTAAAATTTTCCTTAATTCTCATCTGATTTGTACCAAGGATGAATGAATTTCATTATTTGTTTTATATTTAGTCAAATTACTGTAGGCTAATTTAGTAGAATAAATATCCTTATTCATAAAAGTATCTTCATATTTATCGATGGATTCCTGACATTTTGTTACTGCATCATCATTGATCAATTTTAAAATATTAATCTTAGCACCAGTTGTACAATCATTGTGATGGGACTTAACAATAGAACAAAACAGTTTATGAAGTAGAGTTTGAAATTCGGAAAATTCGTCATAATACAAATATTTATGAAGCATTTGTAATAGAACATTTTAACTATTGTCAAGTCATCATCGAAACAGTCATCAATAATACTTTTTTCATGTGTTTGATAATTGGTGGCTGTATCCACTTTTAAATTAGAATTTGGTTTAATATGAGAAATATTTTACAAAAATTCTAGACAAATTTCATTATAGTTTTTACAATTATAGTGATTCAATGCCTTGCAACAAGCATCTATTATTTCCAATGTTGGTATTGTAACTAATTCTAATGGTGCAGGTATTTTCGTTCGTACCACTCACAAATTGTATAGTTAATGAAATCCTTATCTTTCCTTTCAGTAACTGCTTGCCAAAAGCTAATATATTGGTCATTTGTTTTTCCAATGATTGAGATATATAAAATATCCTTAATTTGAATGTTATTTATTAAAGCTGGTTTGATAAAAGCGTCTGTTACAACGATTACCACTGGGAACTCGTAACGAGTTGGGTACGTTTTCCACATGCCAAACTTGCTCCAGGCCACTGGTACAAAACAAATAATGAAGTGTGTACTAAGTTCTTTAACAATGGGATTCGTAAATTCTTCTGTCAGTAGGATGTCCAGGGCCTTACCAGAATCTATTAAAGTTTGTTGAATACTATTTCCCAAATCTTCTACTGGTTGATCATTTGATGTTTTACCAGCTAATAACTGACTAGTTATACCATTACGATTCTGATAAATTCTCATATATAAATTGTGCCTTTGAATACGATTATCCAAAGAATTTACTGCTGCCATCCAGATAGGATCATTCTCTAATTTTAAGAAAACTTTATTTCCATCGAAATAAAAAATATTCAGGTCTCTCAAACATTCTAATATTGTCTGATCTGAAACAGTTGCTTGAGATCCTCTTGTTTTTTTATTAGCGTGAATCTCCATAATAATTGTATTTTCAAAAATGGGAATTAATGTAATGTTTAAATTTAATGGTTTAGACGTACATCAATGAATAATTCATAAGTATACATAATGTTTAAAAGTTGTTAGTGAAATAATGGGAAATAGCCAGTTATTTATTTGGGTTGGTTCTTGTTCTGAAGGAAATTACAGGGTCAGCATTCAGTTCAAATTAAGTAAACAAATTGTAATGAAACACACTTGAACAGTGCTGCCGGATCGTGCGATCCGAAAGTCGGTGAGCACTGGCACACAGCACTGGGATATATTAATGAACGCCTTTAATCGTTGATTAAATTTATCTTACAATCGGTGATTAATTGGAAATTTGTTCAGAATAACATTCTTCAGCTTCTTTTTGTACTAAGACTTAACGCAGGGTCCTGTGGACAAAATCGCCAATAAAAAGTCTATAGGAACCTAATGTGTTTTGTCGCTGTCATTCCACAAACATCCGGACAAGTTTCTAAGCGAACATTAAGTTACATATTTTCAATATATCAGTTTCAATTTTCTGAGTATGAAATACCATTAACATTTTTTATTCTAATTAGCGTAAGATCCAGAATTCTAAATAGACTATAATAGAAACACACACATTCTCTTAGGTTACGTTCATATAAATTCATACGATTGCGGAATGCATTAAAATATTAAAAGCCCATTCATTCCCAAAAGAAAACTGCTAAGTATATTGGAATAGCAGATAGATTCCGATAGGTTCAAAAATTGTCTTTATCTGGCAAATTTTCTTTCCAGGTAGATTGCATGCAAATCGTTATTAAGCCGGCTACAGACTCGCAGCGAGAACCCCCGAGAAGCATGAATGTGATCGGTTTGACGTCGCCTCGTTCTCGTGCTCACCTGTTCTCCGGTCGATGTCGGTTTTGTTGCCGTTTCAAAGTGTTTCACGGGTTAGAAAAGACATCGCCTCAACGCCATGAGAAGGCCGCATGAGTGTATATACCTTCTCGGTTCTCGCGCAATACCTCGGCAAGACTTCTCGCGTGAGTCTGTATATAGCTAGTATTACAGTTTCTATAGTTCTAATGATAATAAAATATGCAATTTGGCCTAGGTAAATGCCGAATTATTAATACTAGTTGTCGTTCAGTGCTTTAAATTCGACCCTATTCCATCAAATTGTAAACAAGGCTTTATATTGGCAATCCAAGATCAAAGATCAAACACAAGATTAAGTAATTCCTACTAGGAACTATCGAAAGTACATCGTTATAAAGGCACTTCTACCAACGACAGATGCAGATATGGTAGCCAAACATCTGAACCTATCCGGCACATCAGTGCGGTTTATGTATAAATTAATTACTTACCTATCTAGTATATTTGTGAACTTAATAAGTTTGATGAAGTCAGTTAACACCACCGTGAAAGTCCATTTACTCAAAACACACACACTCATATGTACACATCGGAAAAATATTACTAAAATAACTTCATGATACTAAAGAACGTCGACACGTACCGGGCAAACAATGTGGAAAAATACAGTTATTGTTTATAGTGTTTATGTGTTTTTGTCGCTGTCAATAAATATATCTATATATACATGTAGAAGTTTCTAAGTGGAACATTATGTTCTGGTTTTTCAATAGATCTGTTGCAAATAGCACACATTAAAGTTACTGATTGTGGTTAAACCATTAAAACATTTCTTATTCTGTATTAGGAAACTACAGGTTACTATTTATTGTATAATCTGTGCAGGTTCTCTCCATATAGCATCCATACAGTTACAGGGTACATTAAAATCTTATTAATTCCAATAAAGAAAACTCGCTGAGAGAGAATCTTATCAATTTGGACCGTATTTTGAAATTATCATGGTAAAAGATGCTACATCGCTCGTTCACGATCAGCATAAAAAATATATCTAAAAATTCATATGCTATATAGCCCAGGTCATATACGAAAATAAGTGACAAAATTAACAGTAGAACAAAACCGACATCAATTTGTTCTAGTGATAAAACATGACTAGCTGACATAAAATTCAACATTTTTTATCGATGCGTTTTTGTTTTATAACAAATAAAAATTGGTAACAATTGAGTTTTTTACCTTTTACACAAAATCCACCTATGAAACTGTGTTTGCTAATATGGGCAATTTAAAGAGAAATGAAAAAGCTACAAAAATGAGCTACTATAATCTCAACTTCGTTAATTGGTTTCTTAGATAATGGAATCTTTACCCAAAATTCAAAAAAAAATTATTTTATAGGTAAAACATGCTTATTAAATGAAGCGATAGATGTTTTAAAATAAATACTGTATCGCCGGTCGTTTTTTGCAAAATTTCAGTCAATACTATCTAAGACATATGTTTTTGAAAGGTTAGCTTATCTCACCAAATGACTCTATCATTATGAATAAACAACCGTTGGAATGTAGAAGAGTTGATCTCGAGACCCATCATCTTACTTTTTTCAAAATTTAAAGTATAAACACATAGTAGTGAAAACAATTATTTATTGAGATTATTTATTAAGAGGCTAGTTACACAGGTACCACCCCTTAACAATTTTTCAAATGGACTGGTCCAGAAAAAATCTAGTGAATGGCTAGATATTTTCAGTACTTATATGTATGTATACGTTAAATTTTGTAAAAGTGAGATGAGGGGTCTCGAGATCACCTCTGCTACTTTCGGTGGTTTATTCATAATGACAATAGGGTCATCCGGTGAGGTTATATGGCTTTTCAAAAAAATGACTTCCATAAGATTGACTGAAATTTTGCAAAAACTTCGGGGGCTACAGTATTTATTTTTAGAATATGAATTGATTCCATTATCTCAGAAACCAATTAACTAAATTGAGCGTATAGTAGCTCATTTTGTAGGTTTTTCATTCCTCTTCAACATTGCGCATAGTAGCAAACACGGTTTAATAGGTGGATTTTGTGTAAAAGGTAAAAAACTAAATTTTTACCGATTTTTCATGCAATTTTTGTTATAAACCAAAAACGCATCGATAAAAAATGATGAATTTTATGTCGGTTAGTCATGTTTTATCATTAAAACACGTTAATGTTGGTTTGGTTCTACTATTAATTCTGCCAACAAAAGGTCTTTTTTTCCGTAAATTACCGGAGCCAAGTTAAATGGGTAAAACAACTTGCCAGTAGGTAGAAGTGGCAGCATTGCCACATAGTTTCAGTATACTTAAAATTATTGCTCCCAAGGCGGGCTGACTTTTTGGGAATAACAGAACGTCCTTTAAGTTCTAACACCGCGTAATTCCAATTCGATGGTCCTTCGATTCTCTATCGAATGAACTACTTCATAAGGGCCATTTTTATAATGACCCATTTTTAGTTGGGCGGTATTTGAACTTAAGCGAAGAAAGTTAATTGTTAGATATTATTTTCGTTCTTCTTCTTTCAAAATTATGAAGCTTGAAGCTTTAGTAGAGTACTAGTGTGTAAACGATAAATATATACATTTAGAAATGGGTCAAAAACCTAAAGTTTCTTTCAGTAAAAGGTTTAAAATATTGAAAAGTCTTTCTATATTTTATAAAAATGGAAAATTAAAAGTGGAAAAAGACAATGTATGGAAAAAAGCGTGTTTGCTTTTGGGGTGTGAAAAAGAATTAAAATACACAATTTATATTTATCAGTACTAGCTAACAAGCATGGAATTCTTGATAAGTTAAAATGTCATCATAAAGTGTCTGATATTTCTAATCAGATTCTTGATTTGAGTAACAGCAGTGAAGATGATGATTGTTCCAATAACAAATTTATCCTTCATAAGATACAAAGTACTAAGGAGGTTGAGTTTGGGAAATTCAACATTCCCATGCAAAAACAAAATCCTTTGAATTGTAATATGTATGAATTTGATATTCCAATTTCAACCAAAAATTGGAATGCAATTAAACCTATTAAAGTAGACCATGCTGACAAACGTTCTTACAAGCGCTTAAATTATGGGTGGTCTAATGTAATAGCTAAGCAATTGTATTACTATGATAAACAGTTTGGGTGTGCCATTTCTTTAAAAAAACAACATGTATATTCCATGGAGGATGGTCCCTTTTTTGATTTCTATGGATTATGTTCAGAATGCAAACTTTTCTTTATGGTGTTTGTTCTAATTATAATGAAAATAGTGAATCAGTTATTATAACAATAAAAACTTATGACACAAGAAACATACCACATATAAAGAAAAGAAAGTTTGCTGGTGTAGCAGCAAAGCAAGGCAACAAAGATCTTCGATTTGTAAATGCCAAACACTATAAGCAACGAAAAACAATAAAACATGAAATATGGAGATGTGGAACCAGCTTTCCTGCAAAGAACATATGTATACCGCAAAGCAAGACAGAGGGCAATTGAGAAAGATCTACAACTATCTGGTCCCAACAAGTCTATGATTCATTGCAGCACTTGATGCAGTCTGTTAATGCAATAAGATCAGTTCAAAAATATCCATTTGCTTTACTATACTGGACTGATGAGCAAATTAAGTTAATGAAAGAGTTGTCAGAAACGGGATTTCTTTCACTAGCTATAGATGCAACTGGAGGTTTTGTAAAGTCTATCAAAATGCCAGGCCATACAACAAATTATTTGCTGTTGTATGTTGCAGTGTAAGTGTTTCAGGAAAAGTAGTTCCAGTGCTTCAAAAGATTACAGAGAAACATGATACAAACAAGCTCAAGTTTTTTTATTAGATGCTCTCCTTTCTGGAGCACCTGTTCCACATGAAACAACATGTGATGGCTCTCTGGCTTTATTAAATGCTATATGTTTAGCATTCAATGAATGTACATACAGCATTTCAAAATCACTGTTTGAGATTTTTAACAGGTGAAGTGACAGAATTGAAACCTTGCTATGTGAGATTGGACAAATCTCATGTTATTAAAGCAGCATTAAGGTGGAAATGTTTTACAAGAAAAGACACTGGATATTTCGTCATTAACAATGCTATTTGATTTCCTTTTGTCAATTTTTATAATATCACACAGTAATGTTCTTGAAGAAAATTCCGATCAATTGCAAGTCAAGATACAAACTTTCATTTATGAAGATTTAGATGATCAACAATTAGATATCACTGTAGAGGAATTCCAGGAATTAAGGTGTTAATAGTACAGTCAAAAACCACTTGGATCAAATTTACAGAAAATCATTAACATTGCTTAGTTATAGTGAAAATTGGAAATCCAAACCAAATATATTTCAGTGTCCAAAAATTAAAGAAAATATATATTACTTATTTCCCCAGTTTCCATCTTTTACAAACATAATGGTACCTCACTATAAATCTAACAATAAAGTACCTACATCCTCTATATGTGAAGAATACTTTAAAGATAGAAAAAATAATAACACATTGTCATATCCAATTAATGCCAACAAATTTCTCTTGAATGACCTGCAAGTAATAAATGCATCAGTCATTCAAACAAAGCACATTTGAAAACAAATGCTAAAAGAATGGATAAGGATCTGGCAATTCACACTACAAAAGAAAATGAATGTAACCAGTTTTAATTTATCAAAATCACATTTACAAGAGAAAGGGACTGCAAATGTACCTACAATAATAACCAATGGAAACCTGTTAGGAACTGTAATTCATGAAGGTGAGGAAAGAAGATTTGTAAATACTTGTCCATTTGATTCCGTCACTGAAATATTAACTTTTGGATATATATAATAATAATATAAAAAATTTTATCAATGAAAATCAAACTAATTCTTACCTTATGGCAGTAAGCAATTATGCTAAAAATGGCGATTTAGAACAGTTATTTAATGATAGAGCTAAACTTTTATATCCATACAGGTATAAAATTCTGTCTGCAGGAAGTATTATTGACTGTCAATCCAACCTTAACGAGCTAATTGAGAAGTTATTGCCTCAAAACACAAACACATTAATTAGTTGTAAAAAGTCATGCTCATATTGTACTTTCAGACGACAAACAAATTTCAACACGATGAAATAAATCATGATATACTGAGGGACACTGTAGTCTTCAATAACAAGATACAGTTAAATAATATTAAAGAAGCTTTCAGGCAAATTTTTGAAAACTCATATTGTGAATGTGTGCTCTGTAAACAAAACACTTGTGAATTAAGTATATATCAAATCCATTTTAATCTTAGAAACCGAATATATTTTTTTATCAAATGAAGTAAGTTCAGATAGTACTACTCTGAACTTTCCATTGAGGATACAAATTAACCAAGAAGAATTTGAAATATTTGATTTGTTGAAATTTGTTTGAAGTCAAATCCTTGCCATTACATTCCATACTGTTATTCAAATAGAAAAATGGCTAAAGAAAGATGGTCTTGTCAAACAGGTCATTAATGTAGATAAAATCGACATGAATACAAAAATTTCAGCTTTATTTTACTATAAAATTTAACAAAATAAACCATTAACTGTATAACCAAATTTTAATTAAGATTGTTAAGTAAAGAATAAATATACATTTTTGTTTTAATTACATTTTTTTCATACTTTATATTGATGTTAAATACAATTTAAACACATTTGTTTAATCAATTATTTATAACAAAATATATTTATAATTTTTTATTATAAATTAAATATTTTAACTGAAATAACTGTTTGTCTCTGGAATTTAATCTGCAGACCTATTTCTATATGTAATGACTCAAAATGTATGAATCTCTGCCTAGATATGGAATAATTCATATGGGCTAAATTGCATGAAGGTGCTTTTCATACAATCTAATCTCAAACACAATATATACCTTGGATTGTTGTAAGTCTTTAGCTGTTTTAGAACACCTGTTAAAATTGAGTCCATAACAAATTTTATTATTCACTAGTAAGCAGTACATTAATTAGACTCTAAACATCAACGTTTTCATTGAAACTTATTCTAGCAAAAAATATCAGGCTCTTTTTTATTGTGAAGTTCACATTGAATACCACTTCAGCTTTGGATTTCTTAGCAATGACTTTCACTGGGCAAAGAACAATATATGCTGCTGAAGCTAAATAGGCCTAACATCCTGAAAAAGACTGAGAGACAGTACTCAGGCCTTTACGAATTTTTAACATTATTTTTCTTCACAACAATCAGAAACTAATAAATAGAAAAACAACAAGCACAAGAACAACCATACAAAGTATACAGACAGTTTAAAAATATTACTAAAACAGTATTACATTGTATTTGTTAATAAAAGTTATTGTAAAATTACCAGATCATTTGTGTAAAAAATGATGAAAAATTAGAAAAAATTGTGCAATTTTCCTATTATCAACATCTCCATGCTCCAGCTGGTTGCTATGGGTTTTCAGAGTGGTATGTTGACTATATTGTAAGTACTGAAGATTATTACAGTTCATGTAATTAATGTGATTAATATTTTTGTGGAATTTCCAACACTGACTTTGCTGGCGATGTCCAAAGAATTTGGTTCTAATGTTTTAAAAACCTTACTCTATACTTTGTTAATGTGTCCAATTCTGCTTCAATGTGTCACTCATAGTTTTTCTGCTGAAATATTCCTAGTTTGCAGCCAATCTGCCATTATTTCAACTTCATTTTTGGGCTTCCTGAATATGCAGTAGCTAAACTGTCTGATTCCTAAGTTGAATCTTGTGAAATGTTTTTTTATCTCTTGGTGAATATGAAGTTGCTCCTATAGTTGTAGGGCATAGGGGATAGCAATTCCTGATCAGCAGATGTTGTATGCTATTGTTCATACTCTGTAACATAAAGAAGTATAACTAAAAAATTAATATGAATACAAGAAACAGTAATTTATGTATTACAAGGCAGTGCCCAAAGTAATGTTTACACAATTTTACATGTAATTGTCATTGTTCATCAGCTACTGTGAAGTAGATACCCAATTTGAAGATTGATGAAACTTTCACAATTTCAAAGAACCAGAGGCAATTCAATAGTTTAAGCTTATAAAGTAAGTAAATATTTTGGTGCTGTTTGCTGGCAAAATAACTTATGTCAGATTAGCAACAAATAAATTTTATCATTCTTTAATATCAATAAGCCTTCCTCAAGTTTGGATCTGTGCATTATTATTAGGTTTGTAGAAGCCAGTAACAACAAGTGTTTTGAGAAATTATCAGTGAATCAATAATCTGAGAAGTTAGTTGTGCCAATACTCAATTCATGGAATTTTTCAAACTATTGGAATTATTAGTAACTGGCGTCCATAAACAAACCCATTAATTCAGTTCAGAAGATGCTAGTCATATAGCCTGATATTAATAAAATAAGACATACAGCGTTATTTACCTGTAAACTTTGAGTTTCTTTAGTGATGATCAGGTCATTGTAGTAACAATCATTGGTTTCTGGACTGTCTTCCTCAGCTACACCTGTCAGTTTCATACTAATATATTATAGTCCTTGTTGAAAGTACTCTGATATTTAATAAAGTCTGCTTTACACTGTTGCAAAGCATAAACAGTTTTTTGCATTGCAGTTGGCTCTTTATTGTTTTTCGGTTTTTCATAGCAACCAGTTGCTAATTTCCAATGATTTTAAAAATTATGTGAATGAGCAATGTTGGCAGTTGGCCATGACAATACTTGATTAACAAATAATTATTTGTATCATTGGAATTATTAGCAGTGTTATAAAGCAAAATAATGAAATCCTAATTCCTTAAAATCGCTTGTTCACTAGAAGGTGGATCATCCCTGTAAGCAGTATTGAAAAAGATAGGAGATTTGAATTACAATTATTATGGGCCTCTGTTAATGTTGAATGGGACTGATCACCTACGGTCTACACATAATACCCAAATAAACCAGTTAAGCCTATTAAAGACACACTTCTACTATTACTCTTAGGCAAGTGGTTTTCCAAAATAAATCCTCCCCTTGATTTGAGTTTACCACTACCTCTTTTCTTCTAACAGGTATTTAATTATTTAATATTACCACATAATCTGATTCTTTTACATTAAAATGCATATTTACTACCTACTATCGTCAGATTTACACTCTTTTAACCTCAAAAATTGTCATCTCAAATTCTCTATACCTATTGTAACCTTCACAGATCATACAATAAAGAGTAACCTTAGATTGTAACCACTGGTAACCACAGATCATACAATAAAGATGATCTGTGACCTTTATTGTATGATCTGTGTCTGTGACCACAGATCAAACAATATTATTTTGTCACTTATTGCATACCTAGCACTCAGTGGATGTACAGGGGTGGTAACTCAGATAGGCAATGTTGGTCCAGCTGTCGGTGAACTGTAAACGTAGCCCCCTTCAGAACTCCTTCAAGTACTATTTCTTGACAAATCGAATATATCGAATATAAGGTGACACAATGTGATCTTCTTTATCGACCGAGCTGCAAGGCAAGGAATCAAGCTCGATTAATTGTTTTTGTTGTGTTTTTGTCGGCCATTACTAATGTAATTTTTGTCTGTGAAAGGTGAAGCCATTAATCGCTCTGTAATTTTTCTTATTTCGAGTGGAATTTTGTATTAAATCCCATTCTTGGACTATTTATACATTGTTTTACGGTATTGAATAATTTGTAGCAGTAATAGAATATCTTTGGTAAGAAACAAGTACACAAGGGTAAGCATTTTTTTTAGTGATTGTTTAATAATTTATAACTTTTGATGTACCTGACAGGACGCCAACAAAGTGGATAATAAGAAAGAAGTCTTCAACTGTAAATAGCCACAATGCCCAGAAACTTAGAAAACAACTATTGAAGTGGAAGAGAATAGCAAGAAGAGCTACTAAAATGAACACCAAATTCGTTTACAGCTATTACATCAGAAGAAATGTGAAATAAGGTATTTAAATAATGTTAATAGCACAACTACAAATTTCTTTTTGAGTCAAATGAGGAATCAAAAATTAAAACCAAAAGGAAGACGTTTTTCATTAGATGATAAAATATTTGCATTATCTCTGTATAAACAAATTGCCAAATGTTATAGATTTCTATCAAAAGTTTTTAGTTTGCCATCTCCTAAGAATCTTAGTAATCTTGTAAGTACTGTTCCTTTTAATTGCAGCTATAATGAACATATCTTCCAAAATTTAAATAGAATTGTTGATAAACTAACAGAAAAAGAGAAATATTGTATTCTAATGTTTGATGAAGTGTCTTTAAGTTGTGGCCTTACTTATAATTTTTCAAAAATGAAAATGAAAATTGAAATTGTGTTAAGTATAATGGTATGATTAGTTTTTCTGTAACAGTCACAACACCAATTAAATAATTGTTTTACCAACACATCCCTCACTGTACATATAATATTGATATTTATACTGTTTTTTGTTAGTTTTAACTATGAATCATTTAATATATAAATATGTAGTGCCATTTTCAACTGTATTTGTTAATTTATCTTTTGTAAATAAATAAATTTAATTTTAATATTAGTTTAATTTATTTTGATGGTACGTTGTCTTCTAAATGTTATTTGTGGCATATTGTTGATTATTTTTATGTGTTCTTAGGAAATAACATCACAATCAAAACAAAAATCTGTATTCAAGGAAAAATCAAACCTTTCCAGGTCTATTCTGACCTTGTTTTCAATGGCTTTAAAATTTATTGAAAATATAACATGCAAAATGAAAGTTTGATATATGACATTTAATCAAACTTTCATTTTGCATTTTATATTTTCAATACATGCTGTAAAGCCATTAAAAACGAAGTCAGAATAGACCTGGAAACGTTTGTTTTTTCCTTGAATGAATATACAGATTTTTGTTTCGATTGTGGTGTATTTCCGAAGAACGCATAAAAATAATTCGATGGTACAGCCCTCTATTGGTGACATTTGGGACCAGAAACTGCAGATTCCTTCTTTTTAGTTGGTGATGATCTGTCAAATTCAACAAACGTCAAATTTAGTACTTGAAGGAGTTTGAAGATGCTTTTTATGCATATTCTAACCTAGCATGGGACAAAATGTGAACACATTTTATAACATTGAGTTGCCCATCTATCTTTATTGTATGATCTATGGTGGATGTATTTACTCACTGCTAGCACCTAGCTGTTGATAAGATGACCTGTGGTACACAGAATTAAAAGTATTTACCACAAACAAATATATATATATATATATATATATATATAATATATATATATATATATGTAAAACGCATACTACCGGGACATTTCAAAATCGAGGTACTTCCTTCGTACTGAGAGTACATTTGCACCATGAACGTGAGGAAATGAAAATATTTCAAAATTTTATATCACCCAAATGTACACGCTAAAATTTTTATGTACCGCATATTTCCAGGACTTTCCTCTTTTACATTATAAAACACTTACAATATTAAAATATAAGTCACAGCAGGTTAGGAGATGAAATAATTTAATATACATTCATATGTAGCTCTACATATAATTCACAAATTGATTCGTCGTAGCTTAGCTTGGTATCGGGAGCCTCTATTATATAGATACTTGCCCTGTGTTGTTTACACTTCGTCTAAAGTAATGTCACGTTGATAAATGTGTAAGTAACAAACTTACTTACTATTAAATTTTTATTATGTAACAGTTACATACATGAATTACTTCTGCAAAACGTTAATATAAAATGATGTAAATTTTACGTAAAAATGTTATGTAACAGTTATACCAAAATAAATCTCGCACATGTGACTTACAAATCGCATAGATTTATATGCTATCATAGACTGAGTAGTTGATGCAGCGAAGTGTCCACATAAGTTTTTCTATTGTCGTTCGTTCTATCAATCTATATCTATCTTACTTATGCAGTTCACAGTTCGTTCCATTTCTGTTCTGAATATCCCTTATGTAATATTCGATTGAGCTGGACATAGATAGCACGAACAACGACATTCATCTTGAATTAAATAATATTTATCACGTCAAGCCGATCACCGCTCGGTGCAAAAATTGAATTGACGGAACAAGGCGTATAGGGGCTCATATTGTTCATCTAGAAAGCTTTTCAAAATTTGAAAATGGAGGACCCAGTTTGGCGTCCAGAAATTGGATGGAAGTGCACGTCAAAAAAAATTTTAGAAACAACAATTTTGCAACCGATCAGGTCGTTTTTCAGCTTAAATTCTATCTGAGAGATGCCTCCTGAAAGTTGGTAAAGCTAGTTTGAAAAGTCTAATATGGCGGTCGAAAAAACAAATTAGAGATTTTTTAAAATTAACCGATTCACGTTAAATGTCGTTTGCTGGGGTTATTTTGGTTGCTGATTATGAATCCGATGTCAGACTATCCTAATTCAAAATGGCGCATCAAAGATGGCAAATTTTTTGCACCAACTTTGGTATTATGATCTGATTTTCATAAGTCACTTTTTTAATTACTACTTTTAGCATAACACAGAAGCAACTACGTGGAGGTCGTAGTTGCCTGCTCCTTTCGGGGTATTTTTTGTAAAACTTTTAACTTCTTGTTACTGTTTTTTTTTGTAGAGAAGAGCTTTCAGCACCAAGCTGATAGTTCACTTTACTAAATGAATCATAAATAGGTAAGGGCTCTATCGTGATCATCCTTGATCAATGATATCAACAAATCAACAACCCCCTATACCAAATACGGTGTGAATCGATCGATTTTCAAAAATAAATCATCCGCCATCTTATATTTTTTTAATCTGTTATTGGATCCGAAATCGGCGACCTCAAAACCCCTATACCAATTACTGCGTCAATCGGTCGATTTTCAAAAAAATTATCCGCCATCTGGAATCCACCATCATGAATTTTTCTAATCTGTCATTGGATTCATTATCAGGAACCTCAAAAAACCCAAGTATTTGAAATTTAACGTGAATTGGTTAATTTTTCAAAAATTCTCTCACTAATTTGGTTTTTCGACCACCGACTTTTTGGACTTTTCCAGCCAGCTATACCAGCTTTCAAGAGACATCCGTCAGCTACAACCGAAAGCCGAAAAACCACCTGATAAGTTGCAAATTGTTGTTTCTATAAGCATTTTTCCCTTACAATATTTTGTAACCAGTTCGCATGTGTACGAATATCCGTGGGAAACCAACAGAGACGATATGTTATTCTATCCGGTTCAAACAAGTATTTTCCATACTTCTACTAACATCTCTGAAGAAAAAACAAACATGTATTAATAATATGAAACATTCATTGTTAAAACACTAATTATTTACGAAAAATATTAAATTTATTTCAAATTCATGCCTAAAATACAATGGAAAAACTGACAGCTGGACCCAAAATGGCGGACGAGAATACCCATACATTTAATATCTTAAAAGCCTGTTCTGTGATAATGCAAAATTTAGATTCATTACTATTTAGAGCATCTACTTCTTAGAGGTAGCCTGAAGTGCATAAACTTCTTGCCAAGGCTAGAAAGAGAGAACAATAGACAGGGAACAGGTTATTTCACTCTATTGCGGGACTGCATCCGATGAGCTCATTGGCTGCCCATACCAATCGGGTGATATAGCTCCTTGCTCTCTCTACTGCCATCTCTTTCTATGATTAGCACGACATTTGGTCATTGCAGGCTACCTCCAGATATTTAAGCTCTAAGGTTTTAGCCATGGTACCACCTGAGACAATGTATATCTGGAAGTAGCCTGTATTACCAAATCTCATGACAAGAGTAAAAAGAGAGGGCAATAGAAACAGCATATACCTAATCCTAAAGTTTATGAGAGACAGTGCTATTTCACTTGGTTAGTGGTTGCAGCTAAGTAGCTACATGTTATTCCATTTGAAGCACCTTCCAATAGAGTGAAATAATCTCTAGCCCTTTCTTTCTGGCTTGACACCATATTTGTGCATTACACGCTACCTCCAGAAGTACAGGCTCTATGGGTACAACTACCTAAATTAGTTGTATCATGTACATGTATTTTACCCACTGCGCATAGTTGGTGCGTTGGCGCCTTTTTCAATATTTCTATGATGAGATGAGATTGGAAATTTGGAAGAACGTTCAAGGAATTCTGACTTCTCTATTGTATGATTTGTGAATCTGACTTTTATAATTGGTAGTACTGGCTAAAGTTAGTGTACGGTTTTAAGTTGTTTTTTAGTAGGTAATAGAGTAAAAGAGGTGATAGAGACGCTCATAGAAGTAAAATTTTTAATCACTAAGTTTAAAAATGTCTAAAATAAGAATCTGGTTAATAGTGTCCAATGTAAAGATGGTTGTATCATGTAACAGTTATTAAAATAAAGCAATGGTAAGTTCTAGTTTTTTTAAAATATTTTGTTAAAGAAAAAACTAATCTATATTTATAAATAATTAACTTTTATTATAGCAAGTCAGACTATATAACAATAACTTTACTAATATTCTAAATGTTTGGTTTATTCAGAAAAAAGGTTTTGATAAAATGAAAATGTACATAAATACAATTTTCACTTCTCCAACTAAAATTAAAATTCATCAATACCTAATAGTTTGGTAACATTCTAAATTATGTTTTAATCTCAGAGGATTGACATATGATGGCTATGTATTAAAACAAATAAAAAATGTTTAATAATATTTCACTTATGAAATTAATTAATGTAATTTTTAGACTCAGAGGAATTCTTACAAAATCTAATCAATGACATGAAAGCAAAGATCAATAAGGGCAAAAAAATTATTTATTTTTTTATAATTCCAATTTTTGAACAGAAATTAGGAGTTCACTATTGTATGCTTTAAAATGAAAACTTAGTATTAAAAAACATAGTTATAATCTCCATTATTAAGTAGCATTTGTGTTCAAATTCGTTAATTCTTATTCAATTAAATATGAAAACAATTCAACTGCTAACGGGCTACCCTACATATTTATTTTTTTCTAACACCCCTGTATAGCTATAATTGCACTCATTCTCTAACATTTATTAAAATCCTCATTATAATAATTCCATCTCATTAATATTTCCACCACCCTGTATATGCAACTGCTTATAGACCACGCATAATATTTTTTAACATTTTTCAACCACCGGGTAAACCATTCTGTATATGCCACTGCCTATGACCCACCATATTTAAACTTTTTGTTTATGAAATTTTTAATTATCTTCTGTAACTATAATTCTACTCCGACCTATATTTCAATCATTATATTTATGGAACTCTTCGTGGTCTACTCTATAAATCAATTCCTATTCTAACATTTTTTATCACCATCCTGTATATTTATAATTCCTCTTACCCTATATTCATCTTAACTATATATACAACTGCTTATGGGTTACAAAATGTTGCATTTCCATTTCCGCCACCCTGTATATGCATCTATGTATAACATTTTTTGCACCACCCTGTATAACTGTAATTTTACTGCACCTTCTATTCAAGAACCTGTAAATTCAACCGCTAATGGGCTTCCTATACAATTATTTTATTAGTTATAATTGCACTCTACTCTATATTTTAAACACCCTAAATATGCAACTGCTTATGTGCTACCCACGAAAAAAATTATTTCTAACATATCTGGAATCGCCCTGTATAATTATGATATTCAACGATTAATTTACCTACTGAACAATAACAACGCTTGCATGCCACCTCCAGAAGTACATGCTCTAAGTATATAATATCATTGGTCTGTCTATATATAATTACTCAATGGTTTGAGTCTGGCGGCAGCGGCACGCGGCACATTCATTTGTTTGGCATTGACATTATTGACGTAAATAATGAATTTTTATTATATTTTATTTAATGAATGAACCAATATTATAAATTAAGATTAGCATTCTGCACTGAAGGTCGTCAGTAGCTACTAAACAAAACAAAAATGAAGAAAATCGGTTGAGAAACAGAGGAGAAAATGGTACCTAATCGTTTTGTCTTAGCCTATTTATATATATATTTAAACCTATTTATGATGATATTTAAAATGCAAATTTTTTTTTATAGACATTAACAAAAATCTGCTGATTCCATTGAAAACCAGATGTTGCAACTGATTAAAGTACTTTAGAGCTGTGGAAATATCAAGATATCTTCAACATCCTGTAACATACAGTATTAAAAAGTTTGCCGAATAAGTCATTGCTGCTTTTCAAATTGTTTATTTGTCAAATTTACAGTTTCTGAGATCTGAGGAATTTTTTTTATTACATAGAACAACCCATTTTCTTAATTTTTAAGGTTCAGAGCCCATTTAAGAAATTCACAGTTGAACCAATGCCATAATTTGTTGCTAATTTGCTACACAAAAATATTGTAGGTCTTACCAATGAAGAGAAACAATGGGCTCTGTGACATGTTAGTATGCTACAAGTGAAACAGCTTAATATTATTTCACAGATGTCATTGTTGGAATCTATAAGAAGTACATCATTATTTTTTGCTTAACAAAATAGCAAAAAATTGTAGCACTGGCCCAGATCTACAATTTTTAAATGATTATTGTAGATTTTATGGGCAATTCTGTAATACCATGATGTAAATGCTCAGCAATGAACATTAATGTGCATAAATTAGGAAGAAGATTGAGCAACTCAGTTTCTGCAAATGAACGTCTCTGAACTTTTTCCCTTGAAGCTGGATAAAGGTATATTTTATGTGTTTTGATGCCCTGGAGCTGAATATAACCCAAAAAAAATTTAATTTTAACCATTAAAGACAGATTTTTTTTCAAGTAATCTCAATAAGTGCTTTTACACAGGGGATACAGGCATGTCTTAAATTTAACAAATACTAAGTTATCCATTTTATTTTCCTTTATTCCTTTATGTGACTACCAATTTTATAAATGCAACAATAAAACTTATTTTCTAACTTGTTTGCTTCAATATTTAATACTAATCATTTATGGTCATTGAACTGGCAATAAAAAAACTGTATTAGGATATTGAAAAATGTATGTTTTGTCCTATTTAAAATCAAAATTGAAAGAAACTAGAAATTTGATATCACAAATACAAAATTAAATTAGCAGGTTGTTCAAATCTGTACATGAGTATGTGTTACTAGATATCTTTATCCATACTTTATGTGTGAACTGTATAAGTCAGTGTTAGATAGTACTGACTGAAACAACATTGCTAAGCATCCAGATCTTTAACAGAAGACTTTCAGGGGAAAAAATGAGTATAATTCAGGACTTCATGATGCAAAAATTTATCACAGCATAATGTAATTGGCCAGACTCAGAAAAAAAATTCTTCAATATCAGTTATATGGATACAGTAAATAATTTAGAAGGTTGTTTCCAGTTATTCCCAAACAGTACATGATGAATATTTGATTATAGAAAAAACACATGGTAGAAGTGGTGAAAATTTTTATTCTGCACTAAAAAACATCAAAGAATTGCCTGCTATGTAGCACAAAACCATAATGAGAAAGAATTAAAAGCCTTTTTACTACTGTCCTAGTCATAATCGACAGTAACTTAAAAGAATGTGTTGGATATTTATTAAAACAGTAATTTCGTCATCTTCAAGCAGGCTTTACAATGAGGAAATATTATTTAGCATGTGGTGCTCAACATCCTGAAAACTAGGGATAGCTAGAACATTAACAAGATGATTTTATTTCTGTAAATTATTTATCACAAATATTTTAGAAATCACTAATTTTTAGCAACTAAATTAAATGTTTCTAATCTTTAATTGTAACTCATTGCAAAACTCGTGATATAACTAAGGTAAAATTTGTGGTGAAGTTTGTTTAGTTTAATAAAATATGAGCACCTACTTTTAATATTTGACTATCTTTAAGTAATGCTAAAAAGTTTTTCTGCATATAACGTCTGAAAGAGGAGATCATTTGAACTGTTTCTAATAATCATAACACTAAATATTGTGTTAAGGTTGCTGGTGGTAACTGTTCCGGTGTAGTTTTTCGTCATGACCCATGACAAAGGTGTATAAAAATATGTAAACAGAAAGAAAAATATGTAGTCCCACCATACCTATAAACACCCAGACAGCCTGAAATATTTCAAAAGATTTTTAGTCATGAATATAGGAATTTAATTTAAAAACTTTTGAAATATTCCTAATGCCACAGCAAAAAATCTTTTGAAATATATTATGAAATATTTCAGATATATTTCAAAATACTATAATTTCAGAATTATTAGTTGTTTTCTGAAGGATACTTGTGGCATCTTTTTCAATATCTAAGTGTTTATTGGGAAATAACACCACACTTTAAAGGAAATTTCTGTATATTCCAAACGTTTCGGGGTCTAGATCAGACCCCGTTGTCAATGGCTAAGAAACTACGGATTAAAATGGTACAATTGCAAGATGTAAATTTAAATCACACTTTAAAGGAAATTTCTGTATATTCCAAACGTTTCGGGGTCTAGAGATATAGGGCATGCATTTGGCTCCTAATCTATGGAATGAAACATGCGGCAAAGCAAAGTTATAATTTTTGAGTGTGATTAACACAATGTTAGAAAACGTTGCACCTAAAGGGGATTAAAATATAGTGTAGAAAGAAATTGTACTTTACAAGGTGGTCCAAAAAATGTCAGGAATAATTGTTATATAGCGTAGACCATAAGCAGTTGCGTAGCTCAAATATAGGGTGGAGTAGAGTTAAAAGCAGGTGTTAAAAAAAGCTATACTGGGTAACAAATGAACAGCCGCATAGGCAAGAGGGTTGTACTATAGAGTGAAGTAGAGTTACAGTTGTACAAGGTGAATCAAAAAAATGTATAAAATTGCTATATAGAGTGGCCCATAAGCACTTGCAGGTTTGGTCAAATATATTCGGGATTGATGAATTTATAGTTAAGTAGGGTGTTTCAAAAAAGATGGAAAAATTGTTATATATGATTACCCATATGTTTCATAAGTTATTTCGTTTTGCAAAGACTTGTACATTCCGTACGCGGGTGAAACCGCGGGTAATGGCTAGTTTATGTATATAAAATAAAGTTACAAATTCAGACACCGTTAAGAGCTTTAAATGCTTCGACAAGACATTTTGTTATTATATGTAACCCGATATTCTCCATATTTGTATGTTGAGTTGCATAACATTTTATGCAATAATAAATTGTTCTCTGTGGTTTTTACTATCCAATTCAATATGTTCATTAAGGTACTTTACATCATTTACTTTTAAACGTATACATAATATAATTAATAAATTATAGACTAATTTATTCAAATCGAAGTTTGTTGTTTATACAATTAAACTATTATGAGAGAAAAAGGTAACGGAGAACTGAGACCCTACATAAAGGTAGATGCACGATTTTTTTCCCAATCAAATATCGACTAACCGGAGTGTTAATAAAATTTAAAGTCAAACAATATACGTGTTAATATGTACATTGCGAAAAATATTCCCATTCGATTTGTTGGGGTATTATCACCTGAAGATGCCCCAGAATTAGATTCAAGATGTCGCCCACGTTCAATTTGTTTAAGCAATGTTTTAAAGGAGCTTACGAAAAAATTTTCTCGGACCAAAAATACTTAATTTTGATTCTTTGGCTTATCCTAAAAAAAATTTCGACCGACACCACACTTACTTGGTCTTGAAAGACACATACATCTCTCTGTGAGAAATCAGACCAGTTTATATATTAAATAACTGCATGTTAATAAGGAGTATTTATAAAAATTATTTTTCCAATAAATGATAAAAAATAGTTACGTATGCATAACTTGATTTTTGTAAGAGCGATTATATACGAGATTAATTGATGATTTATTTTGTGTTTTTATTTACTCTTAGAATAACCTAATTCATGGATATAATATTTAAGATATATAATTAAGTTTGAAAATAGAGACAAAAGTAGTTTTAAAGCATTTTTTGAATAGGTTATAACTTAAGACTAAACTCTAAATAATATTAAATATAATTAATAATATATACCTACTTATTCAGTTATTTCAAACAGCACATGAATTTAATGATTTATGAATTACGCATCCCCAAAAATTTATATATAACAACTTTTGTAGTCCAACTTGCGTCACCCCACGTTGTAAGGTGCATTTGTATAATTTAAGATAGAACATAAATATATTGACTTCGAACACCTAATTTTGGAGACACGCTTAGGGTTGATTTTGATAAAAATCTTTTAAAGTAATTGTTAATAAGAAATAAGAACAATTTTAACAACTGTTTCATTGTTGTGAGACCATTGTAGTACATTCAACGAATCCGATTTCTTGGAGCAGATAAATGAAGAACTGGGTACACTTTTAGCCTGGCCTGTATTTAACTATTAATTAACAACATTTTCATTGCCGCTACGAAATTCCAAAAAAATCGCATCAGATAGCGTTTTTTTTCTTTGTCATATGAGGCGGCAGGCGACTTGTTTGGTCTAATTTGTTGTAAACTATTAATTAACAAAACTTAAATTGCCGTTACAATATGGTACAAAATTCAACGAATAACATAGAGTTGTAAATTTTTTGATTTGCCACATAGGAGGGCTGGTGACATGTTTGGCCTAATTTGTTATAAACAATTAATTTAAAAAAAAATAAAAAAATTCTGGTGGAAACCCCCGTTTTTCTGTCACTTTGGTGAAGTTCAGTTTGGTAATAGCCACTCTCAGGTCTAGAGTGGAAAACCATCGGCATCCTGCTATAGGGGCTCCATTCTCCATTTTCACTAGGACGAAGGAGGCAGACCATGAATAGATGGTCTCGATATTTTCCTCGACTTCCTGTTTCAGTATCTGTACGATGTTCGATGACATTTGTACGACCAGTACTATTAAAAATTTAACAATGATATAGTATCAGTTGTTTAGTTTTCTATTGTTCGTCTGGTGTAAGATATGTCAAATGGACGGTGAACTAACATAAACGTTTTACTAGGACCTGTCACATTTACTGTTGCTACGCAAGGTTCTTCGGAATTGATGTCAGTGTGTACTTATACCAAATAAGCTATTTCTTCACCATTGGCAATTCGATCAATTGGCATATGGTTGTTTGACATATTCAGTATTCTAATTGGTATGTTTTGTTTGGTTTTAATTTTAACCCGTCCAACCCAGCCAGCCCCTAGTCAGCGGGAAGGTCAGGGAAGTCAGGGGGGAATTTTGAAAAAACTTGCTTTCAAGATTCAATTTTAACCAATTAATCATCATATTTAATTTTATATTTATACAATTTTACATATCCTGGTCAGGTATACATGAACAAAAATATAAATTCTGTAAAGTAATCATAAGCTAATTCCGGGCTCCACCAATTCTTTTACGCTGTCCATGAATAACTTGTTACGTTCGACGAGAAATTCTGGTTAAAATTTTAGGCATAAAAACATGGAATTAAAGATCTCAAGTTTCCAATGTAATACATGAGATCTTTGATTGTTAAAGATCTCAATGGATTTTTACGCTTGGTAATAGAAAAATATTAAAATTATCCCATTAAAGTCGATAAAAACTCAATTAAAGGTAATATAATGCATAAAAATCTGATTCAGGAAAAAGAATTAATTTAAGATATGATTTAAATTCGTTTATTTACACATCAGCGATCAGAAATCTATTTCATATACAAATTAAGAGTATATTATTAAATACATTAATTTCAGTTATCCGTTCTTTAATCGGTTATTAAACGCAATAGGTAAGAGTGAGATGGAAATGCCTCAGAATAGTACATTGCATAAATATTCATTTTGCCTTGTATGAGATTCGGTCTCCATTCCAGTTTGTATTCAGTCAGTTCAATGGTATTTATAGACATTTGCCACCCAATTTATTGTAATACCGTGATGTTGGTTGCAGACGCCAACTATATATACCTATATAAAAAAAATTTTACAACTGTTTCATTGTCGCTGACCCTTGTAGTAAATTCAGCTAATCCAACAGGATTTTGGATTTCGTGGTGCGGGTAAATGAAGAACTGGATACACATTTAGCCTCACCCGTTTTTAACTATTAATTAACAACATTTTCGTTTCTGATACAAAATTGTAAAAAATTCAACGAATCAGATAGCGTTATTTTTATTTGCTTTGCCATATGAAGGGGCAGACGACATGTTTGGCTTAATTTGTTGTATACAATTAATTAACAAAACTTAAATTGCCGTTACAAAATTCAACAAATCAGATAGCACTAAAAATTTGATTTTGCGTATTTAAAAGGTTTAGTTCTGAGAGATTTAAATTTAATAAAAATGTTATCAATACAAGGACCCTATCCATGTTGGAGATGGCTTGGTAATGGTCTAAACGCCAGGTCTAAATTCTCTTCCTAAGAAATTATTCAAGTATTCCAAACCAACTTTATCATGTTTTATAATGTCAATGTTTCAATCTCTAATTAACAAGTGAGAGGGCAAAAGGCTATTTCACTCTTTTGCTCTCTCTAGTGCCCTTTCTTTCTATCTTTGGCATGATATTTGTGCATTGCCGGCTACCTTCAGAAGGTTTATGCTCTAAATATTCAAAGCTGAGAATTTCATATAACAACTACCGCTGGCCCACTATAACATGTTTAAGTGTACAAATTATTTATTCAAGACTTAATGAATGTATAAACAAAGTTTAGTACCCCAAGATTAAAACTTTTAATGTTGCACTCAACGTACGTTTCAACAGCGAAGCTGTCATCAGAGTGTTGGTTTACCCATGATGACAGCTTCGCTGTTGAAACGTGCGTTCAGTGCAAAAATAAAAGTTTGGTGTTAGGGTACAAAACTTTGTGTTTATATATCTGTAAGGTTCCACCGTTTTCCCAGTATAAGATTTAATAAAATGAAAATTATCGTGATAATTAAATTTGATTTAGGTTCGTAGATTCACAAATATTATTAACATAGTAAATAGTGAATTTAAATTTGCACAACTTTAAAATTATATCCTCGGGCCATCTGGTCACGAGGAGCTGAGAAAAGATAAACACAAGAATGTATCGTACATCCTGGTCGTGAAGGACAACTCAAAGCACCCACAGATCAAACACAGGAAGCACCCACCCGAAAATTAGATTCAATTCCGAAAATTTTCACTTAAATCCGAAAAAAGTTTTACTTGCATTGTGGTTTCATAAAACCACAAAATGTTTTATATAAGACGTATTACCAGCTTTTCGTAATCTAGACTGACTTTATTTTCTAAAATTCAACATAATCTTAAAGGTACATAATATCAATATGTTTGTATTAATAAATGTTGAATTGACTATTTTTAACACCATTAAAATATTTTCAGATCCGGTTTGGGGGTTTTTGAAATACTGAGGTAGTGTTCAAAGATATTTTTGAGCCTGGATAACCATTCCACATCTGCCTTTGTAAATAAGCTTGCAAAGAAAACGTGAATGTTTGTAATACGTAATCACAGAATTTATAAATAAATGTTGATGTTAAATTTACCTAATTATGGATGACTCAACATTTTAGGAAGTTAGACAGTAAATAAAATTCGAGGAACATTACTCAAGGTCATGTTTAATTAGATTTTGAACATTTTTTGTCATTATTTGTTTATGAAACATAATTATTTTAGCGTTTGACATCATGGTAATAAAATTGAGCAAATGGAGTTCTGTCAATAAAACTTTATTTCAAAAGGCTGCTTAAATTACAACTCATTGCGTAACTGGTTACATAACCAAGTTTTAATTTGTGGTGAAGTTCGGTTCTCCAAAATATGAGCATTTGCTTTTATTACTTGGATATCTTTAAGTGATGGTAAAGATTTTTTGTCCAGATATTGTCTAAAATGAGAGACTGCTTCTTTCTTCTCATCTGCTGTCCATCTTACACGTCTAACAGAACCATATGGAGAGGCTGAAATATAAATTAGACACATTAGAGAGACTCTGGAAAGTATTACTGGAATAAATTGATACTATACTTTGACAATACAGAACACCCACTAATTATTAATTTATTACAAAAAATTTTTGTATCTATATGAATTCTATTTAAGTCATTGATCAATTTTTGTAGGGTTTCGAAGTTAGAATTCGACAAAAAAACAATAATGACTTGAACTTCCGTAAGCGATATACTCTCGCCATTAAGCCGTTTGCGATTGTTTCTATTGAGATTATGAGTGGATGAACTAAATACTGCAACGGTCTACCCAAACATGTTCACTTTCCGATAGGTCGGGAGAAATTGGTCGCCAAGACAACAAATCAATTTGTTTATGATCAAAATAGCACAGTGCAATTCTATACATGTATTGCCTTGTTGAGACAATTGAGTATAAGGGGCAAATATTTTCAACAATGTCTTGGATGTAACGTTGGACAGTAATGCTGTCTCTGATAAAGACCGACCGTGATCTAGTGCCACAATCAATAAATATCCCTCAACACTCGCCTTCTATCTAACCTTTGTTTAGTCTTCATGCATGTCTAAGATTTCAATAAGGTTTCCCTGTTCTGCAAACTATTGATCTGCAGTCAGACACACATCAACACTCTACAGCATTGATCTTCATGGTCTGTTGTTTCAGGATGAAGCATTCGTTTTCGACATTCTTAAAACCATGTCCAAAACGCCCCGGGAATTGAGATTCCTAATCGTTCTCATGCAGTGGCGGATCTGAGCAGAGTACAAATTGAAGGAAAACATTGATTAATAGCATTAAACAGTTAAACAGGTAACCAATAAGCTAAAAAATGTGGGTTAATAGTTCCATGAGGTCAGATAATAATTAATAGTTTCAATATATTGCGGAGAAAAAGAAAACATTTAAAAATAGGTATAATTCATCATAATTTCCATCTTGTGCCCGCTACTAAAGATAATCCTAGATCCGCCTCTGTTCGTATGTATAAAAAAACAGGTGCTGTCACGCCCACTATTGGCCCTGTATCAAACTCGTTTAAACATAAAACAAAAAAATTAAAAAGTTAGAAACGACCAGTGCGAAAATAAATTATCTTACTGAAGCCAAAGAAGTCATTTCCAGTGTTTTTACATCAAAATGTTAACACTAAACTAAAGTACAGATATATGACTCAAACTTTTTTTGTCTTAACTGAAATAGACATTACTAAATATTATTGAAATAACCTTATATTATCAGATTTCTTTTTGGTAAACATTCAGTTTTTTATTTTTGTAAACATTTAATGAATTTTATTCCATATTAAAGCAATATTTATGATTATAGGAAACACTTTTCTGAAAAATCAATAGTGGGATATTTGTTTAATTCAATGTATCTAACCAAAACTGTAACTCTAACTTACTTGATCGCTTCTTTGGATTACTATTATTAAAATTATCTTCTGAATTGTGTTCTGTGCTACTAACATTAGTTGATGTTTCACCTTGGGCTGCCTCTAACAATCGAGACATTCTAAGTAAATCTTTTGTCAAATGAGGCTGGCGGTAAATCTTCCGGTGTATTTTTTCATCATGTCCCATGAATTGTGCTAAATGAGTAACATCATCTTGTTCTATGTTCAAACGAACGCATGTCGTTGCAATGTGTTTCCGTAATTCAGTTGCACGCAGTCTTTCAGGATGCTGAGCACATGCTGAAGAATATTTCCTCATCGTTATGCATGCTCGAAGATAGCGAAATTTTGAGTTGATTCCTGGTAATCCAAATACATATGGATTTTCTTTATTTACCCCAGCTTGTGTTCTTAGTTTTAATACACATTCAAAACACTCTTTTACATTATTGTCCATTATGACTGGTACAGTACGATTTAGTTTACCTCTGATTGCAAATCGAACATATTTCTTAGCATATGCTTTATTCTCATCACTCAAGGACTGAAACAGGTCTTTGTCTGAAGTGATATCTATACCTTGGTAACACTTGTAATCCTGAATTAGTACTCTTTCTATTTCACCTGGACGTCTTCTATTGAAGATTTGCATACTCAGTAATGTTGTTTCAGCCAGTTCAATCCAACTCATATGACTAAATGATTTGCTCAAAAGTTCCAAACATTGATTTCTCTTTCTAAATAAGTAATCATTTAGCTTTCGAATGTCTTCTACTGAAGGCAGTAGAATCTTTTTTCGTCTTTTTTGCTGAATTTGTGATTCCCCTACAGTTTTGTTGACATGAATTCCTAGTTCTTGAGTAAGCAACTTCAAAAAAATTTTCGCATGTTTACATTTTTCATAGTCATGTTCTTTTATAAATTCATTAATTAAAATATTACCAATTTGTTTTAGTAGTGTTCCAGTACTGAAAGCCACTGTTGGTGTATCATAATTAAATGTTTTTTCATTAAGCCTGGCAATCCTATTAATGGCCGTTAATGTGTCATCACAGTACTTGGGATCCAATACTGATTTTAAATCAAAAATGTTTTTGTTAATACTTTTCAAAGCTTTCAAAAATCGCCCAATCAACCTCATCCTTTGTCTGATCATATCGAAGTATCTGGGATTTTTGTATTTGTCGCACATTTTGTTAGCAAATAATATTATTAACTCATCATACTTTATAAGTCTTGTAATATCATCTTCCCTTAAAGGAGGAAATAACTCATTTCTTACTAATACTGATGCTTTGGAATGAAGTCTTGCCATAATTCTCTTACTGTTTTTCATTAGAATTCTTTCTGTATTACTTGAAAGTTTTGAACAATTTTTAAAATGAATTCTTAATGTATTCTTTGAAAAAAAAACACGGCATTGCGGACATGCCTTATAATGAGAAGCTCGTCTATTAAATCTGATATTAGGTCTTCTAGTAACAACTAAAAATCCATCATTTTCGGACATCTTTGTATTATAATTAAAATTTCCTTTTTTTCGTATATTTGCAATTATTTCTTTCCTTTCTTGACTTCCTACTGGTAGGCACAGAAAATCTTTTACTTCTTTTTCATTACTATGTTTTTGTGCTAGGTGGCGTGCAATTTTCTGCTGCTTTTTAAAGCAGAACAAACAGACGTTAACTTTTTTTTCTCCACTTCTACCATGTGATTTCTCTACAATCAAATTTTCATCATCTACTGTTGGGGAATAGCTGGAAATATCCTTATAATCTTCATTTGCTGTTTTGCAAACTGATGTAGCATGTTTTTTCAAACCTCCGGCACTTAAAATTATTGAGTTATCGGAAGGCTGCACATATGAGTCTTGAACAGATTGGTCAGAATTTTCAGAATCACCTGTAGAGGAATTTAATTTCATTATCTTAGAGCACACTTAAAGTATAGAAACATGAAGATTTATTAGAAAACTTGTAACATACACTGTCCAAATTTTATATGTACCTACAGTTTACAAGAACCTGTTAAATATATCTAATTTTTTATTTGTGATGTCAAAATTATAGCTTTGGAGATATAGAGATAAAATTTAGGTTATTTCATTCCCACACAGCATGAAATATCTGAAGAAATATTTCATGGAAATAATTCTGCAATATTCCTATGTCCACAACAAAACATCTACTGAAATATTTCATGAAATCTTAGAGAAACATTTCGAGAAATATTACACCAATATTTCATGAAATATTTCAGGAGAATTTTAGTCTTGAATATAGTAACATTTTGGGAAAAATTTCAAAAGATACTTTAGACATCAAATATTTTAGCACTATTTTAAAATATTTGACTCTAATATTTCATATCCTCACAACAAACAAATCTTTTGAAATATATCATGAAATATTACAGAATATTTCATGAAATATTTCAAAAGATTTTTGTAGTGAAAATATGAAGATTTCTGAAATATTTTATGATACTTCAAAACAAACATGAAATATTATATAAATATTTTTAAATAGTTCATTAAAATACATTTAAACTATTTTTATATCTACAACAAAAGATCTTTTGAAATATATCATTAAATATGACATAAAGATTTCATAAAATGTTACAGGAATATTTCATGAATTATTTCAAATGGGGTTTTGTCATGGACATAGCAATATTGCTGAAATATTTCAAGAAATATTTTGAAATGTTTCAAATCAAACCAGAAATATTGCATAACTATTTTAGAAATATTTCATGCTTTGTGTTTCTTTTACTATGGTTTCCACCATAAGCATAATTTCAACAAATTTTCACAACTGAGTCCCAATAAAATCTATTAAAAATCTTTTATTTATTTGTTGTATTGTAGAGATAGGTACTATGCACTTGAGTTAAAAAACAGCAAAGATATTATTTATAAATGTTCAATTATTTGAATAGCAATTGTTGCACTAAAAATGTTCTGCGTAATATTTGCATTTCTTCAACCAATATTCAATTCTAAACACATACATTTATCATTGAATTAGTCATAAAAAGGTCTCCACATCTCAGAAACTGTACATGAATTAGCAAACTAATTTAACCTGCAAACTAAAAAATTACTCTATGTTAGACTGAATACATCTTGATTCTATACTTCCATGAATTAAATTTCTCACCTGAGCTGCTTGAGTCAATTGTACACTGAAAGCTTGGGTCTCTAATAGAATTGTCAGAACTTTTGGTAATATCTGTAACAAATAAATTTAAAAAATTACATTTTAAATTTTGTTACATGCTTATGTAAATGTGAATTTACCTAAGTCAGAAATTGCTGAGGATTTGCAACATGTTTGTTTGTTCCTTTTAAGGAGTTGAGTTTCCAATTCAACAGATGTACCAGGTTTTTCTGAAAATTTAAAAGAAATTTTAAATAATTGGAAACAATGTAAATAACACACAAGGGATTTCTTCTAGACATTATAAAAATTTAAAGGGTTTTTAATATTATACTCCCAAATGTCTCCAAATTAAATGTTATTATTTAAGTTGCTTTCTGAAATAATTGTGGCAGTCTTCCATTAGTTTTGAGAATGTATTATTGTGTTTGTTAATACCAAGTATCATCTATTATAACGACAACAACTTTTTCTCCAAATTAAATAATTAATTAAGACCATTTGCAATTATAGGGTTCGTCATGTAATCTTTATACTGTTTGAAGTACATAATGATAATACATTCTTAATTTCCATTACCTCATTGTTGTCCATTTCTATCTCTAGCCACACTTTTCATCTTCGTCATAGTTCTCCTATTTGCTCACATATTTCTTTAATTTGGGTCAATCATTTTTTGGTGTACTACCACTTTGGCTGGTTGTAGAGTTTCCTATTTCCATCCAATTGTCATATTCTGTTTGGATTTATTCTAATATGCCCTTACCAGTTTAGTTATTTATTTTCAAGATTTTCTATTATTGTTATTTGTTTACACTTTATTCTTATATTCTCATTTGTTGCTGCAGCACATTTCAACTTTACTACTACCCTCTTTATGTTTGTAGCATTCACTTCAGAATTGTGCTTTTTTAATGGGATGGTCAATTTTCACTTTCATTCAATTCATTAATTTAATTATGTGTATTCCTAATCCCTGTATCTATACTTCATTCTAAATTTCCTTGTCTTCATGATCATATATAAATAATAAATATCACAGTATTTTATTTATATAGAATATATTATGTAAATTGTATAATAGTGCAAAATAACTTACCATTATTCCAAACAACATCCACAAGGTTAACAGACAAACCAAAACCCCAAATAGGTGGGTTAACAGCAGCAACAGTCACATTTTCAACATTTGCTTTCATATCATTCTCCAGATTTCTCAGAAATTCCTGTGAGTCTGAAAATCATATTAATTAATTTCTAATTTCATACATGAAATATTAATAAACAAAATTTTCTGTATTTTTAGTTATCCTTAATGGAATCATATGTCAATCTTCTGACATTAAAATTTAATTTATTTATAATTTTATAAAGATATTAGATTTTAATTATTTTTTTTTAAATTTTAGTTGGAGAAGTTAAAAATGGAAGAACTATGTATGTAGTGTTTAATTTCTTTTTTGTTCTGATCAAATGGTTGTTTTCTGAAGAAAACAAACATTTAGAACATGACTAAATTGTTGAGCAGGTCTTGAATTATTTTGATTGTTCAACACTAAACGATTGACAAAGACTCCAGACTCAGAGTTGAAACGTCTCCAAACACAGATAAGTATAACAGTATACAATACAATACTTATATACAGGAATACTGGTTGATCATCTTGTAGACATCTCTTTCTCTCAGAATAACTGTATAGACAACCAGTAATCTGGGCAATTTTATGAAATTGCCTTACTACACTTTGTTCTGCATATTCAATTTTAAATACTTATCTGTTGCTGGAAAAATTTTGAGGAGGGAAAACCCAATGAACAGTCAAAATAATGAGTAAAATTATTTATATAGTCTAAGTAGCTAGGTATTGTAAAGTTAATTATTCACAAATATTTTTTTTCTGGGAATCAGAATGTTTTAACAAAGTTAGAACTTACCATTGTTTTTAATAACTGTTACTTTATACCAACAACCTTTATATTTGACAATATTAACCATATCCTTCTTTTTGACATTCTTACTGTGGGTGATCCAAAATGAATTGTCTGAGAATTTCAACAATGAGTACATATTGATTATCCTTTAGACTAAAAGTAAGAACTGTTTTATTATAAAATGTCACAAGGTCTTTAAATTTTTGATTGAGAATAAGGTTTTATTGCTACTCTTTATAAATATATACTTACATTATGCTAACACAAATAAATTAAACCAACATGAAGAGACGTGCTTGTATATAATACTTTGTCTTTAAATTTCTTCAATGGAATAACTGATATTTGTAATTCTGGCGCTGCCTTTGGACTTTATTCAATAAATACGCCCTAAATTTAATTTTCAGTTTTACTGTGTTCACTAGATCTAAGCCCAATTTAATCTTCACTTTGACGAGTGTCTTCTATCACTTCATAGGCATTCTTAGGTATTCTTAGATCAGGAACTTTCACGGTCATCAAACAGATAAAGTGAATTAAATCACCAGGGATAAAACAACACCACAAACACCTTCCACAGATTAAACTGATTTTCACTTTAAGTAACACACTTTCGACGCCATAAACATAAACTTTTTTAAAATCCTGTAGAGTATGGACCATGTATTAGGGATATTCACAAAACATCGATACATCGAATCCATTCGATGTTTACCATACGATACATCGGATTGATTCGATGTTTTGACAAAGATCTTTTCCATTCGATGCATCGATGTTTTTTATGAAAAACATCGAATCAATGAAAAAAACTAAGTGTCTGACTAATTATGAAATAGAACATTAAAAATATATTATAATATTAGATCATTTAATCAAGATCAAATTAATAATTTTTAAATAATTTTAATTAACACTGAGTGACATCTGTTAGCAGCTATTGGACTTAGGTACTAAAAGTATGATTATTCTCTTCAGCCATTTTGGGTCCAGCTACCACTGCTTCTCTATGTTCACAATTTATTGGGCCTCAGTTTCAAATCAATGAAAATAGGCAGGAAATGAAGCAGAAAACGTATGTTAAGGTTCTCATAAAAAATTGTATTAAAACTACATTTTTTTGAATATATTAGTTTTTTGATAATGAATTTTACATGTTCAAAATCAAAAAATGTTTTTCTACAGAGGAATTGAAAAAAAAAACACTATTATTATGTGTATAAAATCAAACGGATTGAAAAATATATCTATATCCCACTGATAACCTTAAAAGTATGAAATGGGTTCAACATATGGAACGGGAAGGAAATTGGCTATCAAAGTGCCTACCTAATCCCGTTTGTGAGAAATACTTTGTTATCATCTCCCAAAAATTCAACAACTATATGTTTTGTCTCGTTTGTTTTGCTTATTAAATTGTACATTATTTTCTGTAAGTAATATTCCAAAATTCTATACCTGAGAATTAAATTAGGAAAATAATACTTTAAAGAAAAAACCTTACATTTTTAGGTCTTACATTTAGTTTTAAAGAGAAAACTTTGTAAAATAACATTTTAGGGCCGAGAAACAGTTCGGTTGGTGTCAAATGTGTTAATAATCAGTGGCCTAACACACGCCTTCCTGCGTTCTCAACAACTCAAATCCAACCCTCTTTAGAAGCTTACTTAATATTTTTCAGGTTCCAAATTAATAATTCATACTTAACGGGGAACCAAAATGCATTCATTGTAAATAGGTACAAGGCAAAAGTGATAGACGAACCAAAAATGGCTAAGAAGAATACCTATGTTTTTAGTACCCTATTGAGCCCCGATTCTTGTTACCATTCGACGGCTCTACTATTCCAAAGATGACCAAAGTCGTATGAAAATTGACATAATTTAACCAGTAAATTATACTTTAATAGTAGGTAATGTTTTTTGTAATTGTTGTTTTAGTAATATAATTCTATTTGTATTTTTTAGTTCACTTATGAAGCTATATAATATATGGCGCTCATGTAATTGAACTTCTAACCAATACTTAAAAAACTAAATACATTATTCTAGCTATTAGCACTAGACTTCTGATACCCTTACTCTATGTTCACCTCACAAAAGCGGAACTTAACGCATTTAAGTAATTGGAAATGGCGAATATCAAACTATTACACAAAGTATTCGATGTTGAAAAAACATCGATGTTTTTTAGCGATGTATCGAAAAACATCGATGCAGGGTTCCGATGTTTTACATCGAATGAAAACATCGATGTTTTTTCTCGATGAACACCCCTACCATGTATGGACTTTAGAGAAAACCCACCAGTTGATAAAACACAGATTAAACTTACATAACCACAGATCATGCTTACATTATGCTACCACAAAACATCTCGGTTCCTTAGAGTATTAAAAATGTAGGTATTATCGTCAGCCATTTTGGGTCCATGTTTAAGTTTTGCTTTAAGTATACAGTGCATTTGGGCTCCAATTAAAGAACCAATTAATTAATTGTTGATAAATATTGGAAATTTAAAAAGATTAAACAAGCATCTAAAAATGCTTTGCTTTGGGTTGTCGAGTACACAGAACGGCCTGCATCACATCATTGATGATAACAGCAATTATTGAGATAAGCAGTTTGCTGTAGAACTGTTTCTCGACCTCTACAACTTCACTTTAATTACAAATGACAAGTTCATACAATATCTACTATTTTATTTTACAAAGTTTACGATTAAAATATGTGAAGTTCGGCCATTAAAGTATAATTATTAGTATTCACTTTTCCAACTAGAGAATTTTGGAATACTACCTACTTACTGAAAATAATATAGAATTGACAAACTAAACAAATGGAACAAATACATTTATTTAATATTTGATCATAGATCTTGTACCTTCTAGATATAGCCTGTCATGCACAAAATCGTGACAACGCTCGAAAGATAGGGCAATAGAAACAGTACCAGACTATTTCACTTAATGTAAGTAAATCATCGATCCGCCGCTGACGCGGTTGAGCCAATTATTTGTCCTATGGAACGAATAAAAAATTATCAAAAGTAGGTACTTTTTGTCTTCTAAATGTTATTTGTGGCATGTTCTTGATTATATTTAAGTTTTCTTGGGAATAACACCCCAATTGAATTAAAAAAGGCTGTATATTGAATGAAAATACCAAACGTTTCAAAGTCGATTCTGACTTCGTTGTCAATGGCGTTAAAATATGTACTTTTAGGAAGTTGTCTGTGGAAAAACATGTAACACTCACTATCAAAACACTAATTTATACACGAAAACTGTTGGTTTAATTACATCTTAAATAATGACATAAACATACTATTATTAATTCATAAATCTCATGTTTTCTAGGATAAAATTTAAATTTGCGTTTACTTGTTTTTCGAAACTATTGTAGGGATGATCATAAGAACTTATTGTTGTGATTAACAAGTTGCTCGACAAAACTGGTCCGCCTAAAGAAACATATTTTACGGGGAAATAAAAATCGACAACTAGGAGTTTCAGGGAAAAATCGCGAAATGAGAGTATAATAAAAAAGCAACCTCTCCTTGTATGTTCTGTGGAAACATAACAAACACTGAACAAAATGAGAGTTAGTGGAAATGGTACGGAGTATATGTTTAAAATGTGGAAAGATAGCTAAACTGCCAAAAAGGACAAGACAATAAGTATGGGTGCTTATTGGAATTATTAGAAGAGAGCAAGTTACTCCTTAGATGCAAGCGCAACGAAAATAAACGCAATATTTTTAGAAACCAAGGTTTAATCCTTCACCGAATTTTGTACTTGAGTTTACAGCAATTTTTGGTGTAAAAGATGCAAAGTAATAATAGCCTTACCTTAACATTGTTTAATAATTTATGTATTGAAAATAATAAAACTATAGATTTTTTATAATTCTTAATCGCATCAACATCTATATAAAATACAGTTTACCTATTACTTCTGAAACAAGGAGGTACTTCAATTCATAACAATTTTTGATTTTGTCGATGCAATTTCTTTTAAAATGTTTATATACATCAGTTCAATAACAATTTGTGTAGGTTTTTTTATTTGAATATTAATAAAACGAAAATATTATTGACCTTTTATTATTTGCCTGATTATATATTTAAATATAAATATACCTGCTGAATATTATCCATGAATATTTAAACAGTTAAAGCAACTCTACATTTATAATATCTCTATACTTATAATCTGTTTAAAACTACATAAATAAACACCTACAAAACACTAGTAAAACAAAAGTTTCCAACAAATATAATTTTTCCTAACCAAAGATAGCAATTAGTTAAAATAATGCCACCGCTCATCAAAATTACTTTACGTTTTGTTCTTAACATTCATCTCAACAAGAGCCTCAGACCACAGTTACTTAACAGGCGAAAGATAAAATATTCGGTTATATAACATCCATCCATAACAAAAATGCACGTTATTTAATATAAGAGAGATACATCATAAAGCTTACTTTCATTGTCCCCAAACTATACGAACGACATATTATTTTGTCGTTGGTCCTTGCAATAAACGAAATACAAAAAAAAAGTTCCGGGACCGTCCTGGAAATATGCAAATGTCCCGGCAGTATACGTTTGATTAAAAATCGTGTCCCTGCATGATGCGTTTTACATACACACACACACACACACACACATATATATATATATATATATATATATATATATATATGTATATGTATGTATGTATGTCAAAGGGTTACTTCCGGGACCGATATACATCCCATCCCGACGTGTTTTTTCTGATATACATTTACATAAGCTTTCAGACGAAACACATATTTTTGCTTAATTATCATTTTTCATTTGTACACCTCATATGTACATTTGACTAATGACGACTTCCGAGACTTTTTATGCTCACTGGCGAATCCATGGTCATTTTCTTGGGTTTGGCAACATTTGTTTTTTATATTGTATATGTTCAAATACATATTTATTGTTAGCCAAAACTTCGGTTCGACGTAGTTTTTATGGCACTGTCCCTAAGTCGGCAACTCGTTTTGGTTGATAACCAAATCGTATTATGGTAGGTTTTGTTTATCTTTTATCATTAGGATCAATTATATTCCCATAATATTATAATTTACATTGAAATGTTTGAATAATATATATATATATATATATATATATATATATATATATAATTGTAAAAAAAAATAAAAACATGCTTTGACTATTGAAGAGTTTCACATTCACCTCCAGGATGCATCATCAGACTCCCATACTCAAGTGCAATGTTTAAAAATCGTCAAAACAAACCAAATGAGCTCAAACTCTAGGGGTCTATTAGTAACCATTGAAGATTCCTCAGGCACTGCCTGGTGTTATTATCAGATCAGTTCGATAGGTTAGATTGGTTTACATGCATAATTTGCTTGTTAATTAAAGGTGAAGCTCGAAATTTCATGTTTAAATACTTGATATTTTCTGTTAGTTTAGGTTCACGACCGTCAGATGGCCTAAATACAAATATATTTGGGGTTATCACCACTCATGTTATGTCTGAAGCATTGATGTTTTAAATCGTATCAAATTCAAGAAGTTTTGTAGATAATTTACAAAAACAAAATTTTTTTGAATATTGTTCTTGATCAGTTATCTATATATAAATGATCCAGAGGTATACTTATTTAAAAATTTACTTACATTTTTAGGAGAAACACAAATTTTTACTTAAGTATAATTATTTGTATGTGCTCCTATTTCGGAATACATAAGATCTGGAATGCTTTTTGTGTACAGTTAACCCACGTAAACTTTTCAATAATTTGTTTCATAATTTTTATTTTTTGTGAACACACTTTATATGAACAGTTTGCTATTTGATAAATTTCGGTACTTTATTCAGCATATTTGCATGTCCAATTACACACCAGTTACACCTGGTTTTGTTTTCATGTATTATGAGTTTCAAATGTAAAGTTATGAAAACTCGTTATCATAGGTCTGATATATGAATACCGGTATACATAATATTCAGGGGTGTTTCCGTCTGTCTAGATTTACATAACCTTTCAAGAGAAACACATACTTTTGCTAAATTTTTATTTATTGCAAGAATACTACCTCTGTACATTTCGGTTATTGATGACTTCCGGGACTTTGCCAGCGTATTTTAATTAAAAATTATTTAATTATGTTTGCATTATTATTTTCTTAGATATATGCTTATAAGTGTTTTCTGTTTTCATACATGTTAAAAATACAACTAAAAAGTATGAAGAACGAGTTTTTTATATTTGCATTAGGAAAATGGTTTAGTATATCTGAAAACCGGTATACGTACTATTCGGAGGTGTCTTATTTTGTCTTCAATTACATAAGCTTTCAGGTGAAACACAAACTTTTGCTAAATTTTTATTTCTTGCAAGAATTTTACCTCTGTACATTTCGGCTCTTGATTACTTCCGGGACTTTGTCGAGCATATTTTAATTAAAAATTATTTAATTATGTTTCCATTATTATTTTGTGAGACATATGATTATAAGTGTTTATGTCTGTTCTGTTTTCATCCATTTTAAAAATATAACTAAAAAGTAAGAAAAATGAGTTTTGTATATTTATATTCGGAAAATGGTTTAGTATATCTGAATACCGGCGTACAAACTATTCGGAGGTGTTTTATTTTGTCTTCATTTACATAAGCTTTCAGGTGAAACACATTTTTATTTATTGCAAGAATTTTACTTCTGTACTTTTCGGCTATTGATGACTTCCGGGACTTTGTCGAGCATATTTTAATTAAAAATTATTTAATTATGTTTCCATTATTATTTTCTTAGATATATGCTTATAACTGTTTATGCCTGTTCTGTTTTCATCCATTTTTAAAATACAACTAAAAAGTAAGAAAAACGAGTTTTGTATATTTGTATTCGGAAAATGGTTTAGTATATCTGAATACCGGTGTACAAACTATTCGGAGGTGTTTTATTTTGTCTTCATTTACATAAGCTTTCAGGTGAAACACATTTTTATTTATTGCAAGAATTCTACCTCTGTAAATTTCGGCTATTGATGACTTCCGGGACTTTGTCGAGCATATTTTAATTAAAAATTAATTAATTATGTTTCCATGATTATTTTCTTAGATATATGCTTATAAGTGTTTACACCTGTTCTGTTTTCATCCATGTTAAAAATACAACTAAAAGAAGAAAAACTATTTTTTTATATTTATATTCGGAAAATGCTTTAGTACATCTGAATACTGGTATACGTACTATTCGGAGGTGTTTTATTTTTTGTCTTCAATTACATAAGCTTTCAGGTGAAACACAAACTTTTGCTAAATTTTTATTTATTGCAAGAATTTTACCTCTGTACATTTCGGCTCTTGATGACTTCCGGGACTTTGTCGAGCTTATTTTAATTAAAAATTATTTAATTAAGTTTCCATTATTATTTTGTTAGATATATGATTATAAGTGTTTATGCCTGTTCTGTTTTCATCCATGTTAAAAATACAACTAAAAAGTAAGAAGTACGAATTTTGTATATTTGTATTCGGAAAATGGTTTAGTATATCTGAATACTGGTATACGTATTATTCGGAGGTGTTTTATTTTGTCTTCATTTACATAAGCTTTCAGGTGAAAAACATACGTTTGCTAAATTTTTATTTATTGCAAGAATACTCTGTATATTTCGGCTATTGATGACTTACGGGACTTTGTCGAGCATATTTTAATTAAAAATTATTTAATTATGTTTCCATTATTATTTTCTTAAATATATGCTTATAAGTGTTTATGCCTGTTCTGTTTTCATCCATTTTAAAAATATAACTAAAAAGTAAAAAAAACGAGTTTTGTATATTTGTATTCGGAAAATGGTTTAGTATATATGAATACCGGTGTACAAACTATTCTGAGGTGTTTTATTTTGTCTTCATTTACATAAGCTTTCAGGTGAAACACATTTTTATTTATTGCAAGAATTCTACCTCTGTACATTTCGGCTATTGATGACTTCCGGGACTTTGTCGAGCATATTTTAATTAAAAATTATTTAATTATGTTTCCATGATTACTTTCTTAGATATATGCTTATAAGTGTTTACACCTGTTCTGTTTTCATCCATGTTAAAAATACAACTAAAAGAAGAAAAACTAGTTTTTTATATTTGTATTCGGAAAATGGTTTCGTACATCTGAATACTGGTATACGTACTATTCGGAGGTGTTTTATTTTGTTTTCAATTACATAAGCTTTCAGGTGAAACACAAACATTTGCTAAATTTTTGTTTATTGCAAGAATTTTACCTCTACATTTCGGCTCTTGATGATTTCCGGGACTTTTTCGAGCATATTTTAATTAAAAATGATTTAATTAAGTTTCCATTATTATTTTGTTAGATATAACACTTAGATTATAAGTGTTTATGCCTGTTCTGTTTTCATCCATGTTAAAAATACAACTAAAAAGTAAGAAGTACGAATTTTGTATATTTGTATTCGGAAAATGGTTTAGTATATCTGAATACTGGTATACGTACTATTCGGAGGTGTTTTATTTTGTCTTTATTTACATAAGCTTTCAGATGAAACACATACTTTTGCTAAATTTTTATTTATTGCAAGAATACTACCTCTATATATTTCGGCTATTGATGACTTCCGGGACTTTTATTTAATTATGCTTCCATTATTATTTTCTTAGATATATGATTATAAGTGTTTATGCCTGTTCTGTTTTTATCCATGTTAAAATACAACTAAAAAGTAAGGAGAACGAGTTTTGTAAATTTATATTAGGAAAATGGTTTTTAGTATATCTGAATACCGGTATACGTATTATTCAGACGTATTTTATTTCGTCTACATTTACATAGGTTTTCAGGTCAAATGCATATTTTTCCTAAATTTTCATTTATTTCAAGAATACTACCTCTGGACATTTCGGTTATATGCTTATAAGAGTTTACTCCTAGTCTGTTTTTATCCTTGTTAAAAATACATATAAAAGGTAAGAAGAATGGATTTCGTATGTTTGTATCGCGAAAACGGTTTGGTATATCAGAATACCGATATAATAACTATTCGGAGGTGTTATATTTTGTCTACATTTACATAAACTTCCAGGTCAAATATAAATTTTTTGCTAAATTTTTATTTATTGCAAGCATACTAGCTCTGTACAATTCGGCTATTGATGACTTCCGGAGCATATTTTATTTTATGATGAGATGATTTTTGTCCTCATTTGCATAAGCTTTCAGGAGGAACACAAATGGTTTTATTTATCGTTTGAATCCTCCAATACACTTTAACTAATGATGACTTCCCGGGTTTGTAAGCATAATTTAATGACCATTAAATTATGTTTCCAATTAAATTAGATATTGTCTTGGTTATATGCTTAGTAATCAGAATGACTTCTCTGTTTTCATCTAGGTTTTGACAGAGTACTAATATCAGGTAGCGAGAACGTGTTGTCGTAGGGTTGATATGTTTCAACAAAAAGGCGAGGATTTCAGTATTTATCTTTAGGACAAAATTATGAAATTCGGGCAGTGCAATATGCCTCAGCTAAACCAAACACACCCTTAATCTGATTAACCTACCCTCACCCTGAATGGTGTCGGGGGGTAACTACCCTTAACAGTAGGGGTTATTTATTAACAATTACCATAGCGTCATCGCAGTTTTGTAGGTCTGCCACTTCATTTTCATAATGTTCCTGTAAATTTTAATTTTCAGATTTATTTAAAGAAATGTCGAGGATTTACAAGATAACTCTCTAATTGATTGAATTGAAATTATGCAATAACTACTTACTTGACACTACAAATCTTGAGAATAATGATTCGTAAAAACATAAACTATTACTTGGCGGGCGACTATTATTCTAGTTTTTAATACAAGGTTCTGAATTATTAAAAAAATATATTTTCCGGTTTGTCGGCTTTACTTGAACGAAACTACTGCGATTAGGACTTCTAGGTATGCACTTGTTTTGAATTTTCTGTAAGTTTTCCATTTACATTACGATCCCCTCATAACTTATCATTATATAAACAAAACAACAAAGAAAAACCATAATTTTGCGAGTTTTTATTGTTTAAATAAATTCTAGGAATTTGTTTTTAAAACCATGTCGTATATCCCATTGTCACTGAACCGTTACTGAAGTGGTGGTATAAGTGGTTTTCCCTCTATTAACCTGCGAGAGTTTTTTTATAAGAAGGCAACAAGTGTTCAGGGCAAACTACACTTTGATTTTCGGTAATTTCCCATATGTATTTTTCGTAATTCTATGTGAGGAGAGAAAACTTAAATGAACAAGCAAAATATTGTTTTGACGTGAGCTGTAATTGTCTTCTAAACGTTGATTGTGGCATGTTCTTGATTATTTTTATTTTTCTTTGGGGAATAACACCACATAAATCAAATTTTCATTTTGCAATTTACATCAATAAATATAAAGCCATTGACAACGAAGTCAGAATAGACTTTGAAACGTTTGGTATTCCTGCAATATACGTAGTTTTATTTCTATGTGGTGTTATTCCCCAAAGAAAAATAAAAATAAGTGAGCTGTAATGTTCGACATCTAGAATAATATCTCGAATAGACTAAGTAATGACTTCTAATCAGTTCAAGGTTGAAATAAATTATTCGAAATGCCAAATTGTAATATAATCACATTATCTAATACAAATGTGGAATATTAATGTGTAGGCAACACATATTACACAGTGAAATGTCGATTTGATCCATAATGTAGGTATACTGTGCAATCTTTAGAACTAGTTCTACAGTAATGCTCAACAATTTCTAGTATTTTGATATCATTTGAAATATCTATCATAATAATGTTTGATTACATATTATTTTATTAGTGGGTAATAAATAATTGAAACTTAAGTGGGTTGTAACACATTTTACATGTATTTGTAGAATGTATATAAACATTTTGTATTGTAAGGAATGAGATTACACATTTCTTATTTAAATTTTATTGAAAGAATATAAATGCTAAATGATAATAAAATGTGATAATCTAATATCCAATTCACTAATAATTAGAAGGCAACACATATTACAGAAAGTTATAATGTTAGTTAATTAATTTCGAACTGATTGTTACTGAGAATTATTGCTCCTTACTTATAAATTTCCTCTGACTCTAATATATAAGTAGAAAAGTTTATACAGCAGATAATTAAGTATTAATAATACTTTATTTTCTACACACAAATTTGAATTATTTTTTTCCATTTAGACCATAGTAACATACTTTTAGCTTGAGCATTATTAAATGTATTTCATCATCCATTACCAGTTCATTATAAATCAACTCGAAGACCAATCCTCTAATGTGCAGACGATGGCCGTGGACTGCTAGCGGACCTGCTTAGCCCACATCCAAAAGAATGGTTTGAGGGTGCAGGTGTGGACTAAGGTAAGATTTGCTTTGGATACTAGACCCACCAGAAACGTGACCCCCAATCCGATACCTGAAACGACGGCCGTCTTCTACCTTCCCACGCTACAAGGGTGAATGGCCCTACCATCCACCTAGGGGGTACAATCTAGCTAAAGCTATTGCCGTGCGAGGCCAAAACAAAATGAAGAGCCACCGGTAACCTCGCCCAGAGGGGACTTCTCCCACCCGCACTTTCCAATTTGGAATCTTACGAACACCCCCGTTCGTTTAAGATGTCCACGTCGATAGGTGACACGTTCGACTTCCTCCAAGTCTACCTCTTTTACTTTTCTGGACGAGACTGACATCCGCTTTGGAGGTGTAGCTGCCTCTACTTGCGGAACGCTTTGGTCTAGTTTTAGGAGTTACAGGCAAGAGGTCGGTAGAGGGTTCTTGTCTCGAATACTAGGTCCAACTCTTCCCCATCAGGTCGTCTCAACGCCACAATCCCGAAGGAACGCAGGTCTGACGACTACTTGTATTAAAGGCTTGCGCTCAATCCCGATGGAAAGTGTGTCCGGTTTTGACAAGTCACACTCGAGGACCGGGACCCTCTCTTTCCCTAGTTACTAACGGGCACCGCCTTGTCGCCAGAAACGAAGTCTGGAATCGACTGCCATGACTCCGAAAGTTTTATGGGTAGCTACCGGGAAGTGGATTTGCTACAATTGAAGACTAACTAATATAAATAGTAGGTCTATAGACCTTTAAATCCGTAGGCGAAAACACAGGAGGAATTATTTTGCATAGTCTTCTTGTATGGCCTAATAGCAATGTACATAATGAAGTTACACAAAAAAAAATGTTGAAAATGTATCTGTTCAGGTAATGAGAGCGATATTTTGGTGGAAATATGTATTTCATTATTTTAGATAAATAAATTAAAGTTAAAAAAAGCACTCCGGGAGTGCCGGCAGAAGTGAAAACTTCAATATTAACGTTGTGTTTAATTATAAGTACAAAAGTACTATCATTTATGAGGTAGAATACAATATTTATTAAAAACCTACACCGATGATTTATTATTATCTTATTTCATTTATTTTTAGTCGAAATTATTTTTTGGTAAACCTACACCGCAAATGGGCTTATTGTGGTGTCATGAAAATGTAGGTTAATGCTATAAAGTATAAACATATTACAAATATTACATCTATTATGTGTAAATACAGACTCGATCGAAACCTAATCTTATTATTAAAATTGTATTTATTACTATTATTATTATTCGTTTTTTTACGTTTTATAGTGCTCAGCTTATAGGTGGTTTTCTTGACGGCAGTTACGGGCTAAAGCCAAGTAAGAGTTTTTCATCTAGTATATTTTTCAGTAGTAAGTACTCACTCATTTTCTTTGACTACTTCATCATCACTTTTTTCATTAATAGATGCACTTCAATTTCCATAATTTAAACAATTCACATATACGAATACACAACAGTCAAGCCGACAGCTGTCACCATCCTTAGATACGCGTGGCACGCTGTACATAAACACACACGGACATTCGCGCAAGCGCCCTGTGCCGCCTAAACGGAGCAACACACTCAGGCACGGTAGAAAGAGTGGGAGATACTAGTTCCTCTCCCTTCCCCTCGATCTTACGCTTTTTCGATCAGCATCACGTGACCCTGACGCGAGTTTGGAAAATTTTACCCATACAAAAAAAGTGCTCAGCGCCGCTAAAGAAGTTTTCACTTCAAAAATTCAAATGAGTATTAACACTTAAAAATATTATACAGGGACGCCAAAAACTTAGAAAATCTAAAATTGCCTGATCAGAAAACTACCCATAAGTGTAGTTTTAGAGCGAAATTGTTCTGAGTATTCCGAGGTGTGGTAAATACGAGATTCCATAAAGAAATTCGGAAGTACCTTTCTAGTAGCAGAATATGTAATGTTTTGTATCACATGTATATTTAAACTTGTAGAAGTGATATCCACCCCCGTTTAGGGGTTGAAACTGCAGTAATATGTATTAGCCCTAAGTATAAATTAATGTTTTTTTGTCTTTTTCTTTTAAAGTTATTTTGGGTGACTAGTTTTGAAATCAAAGCCTTGTATATGTCCTTGTGTCCAAATGAAAGGTATTTCTCGATTAGAATTATCCTAAAATATTAGTAATTAATAAAATAAATGAACTAATCAGGTTAATCGTAGAACAGAACAGATTGCCATTTTCTTTTTTTGTCTATAAAATTTCTATTGGGAGCCTGAAATTCTCGACACTCTAGACATAGGGATTATTTTCTTTTATGTTGTTTTAAGTGTTTAAAATTTTCTTCTATGAATTTTTTAGAATGCCACTAGTTCCGTTTGAAATTTAGAAAGATTTACAGCATAGAAAAGGGCAAAATTGTTATAAACTTTATTTGCAAACAAGCACAAACAATAAATTTAATTTTTTTTTACATAATACATAAAAAACTTTGCTTTAGTCTTTACCTTATGTAAGTGTTAATCGAATAAAGGTACTTACAAAAAAATAGCATACAAAACATTAAAAAAGTACTGAATAAAACAAAAATCTATATAATACTAAAAAAATATTCCAACTTGAATTAGTAGTGTTATATCTAAGAAAAAAAAAACAATTTCTATCTATAAAATAAATACAAAAATTTAAATCAACTAGTTGATTTAAATTTTTTGACATCCTGAAAGTACAGGCGTTTATACCAAATATTTGCTACACAAAAATAATATGCAAACACTCAAAAAGCGGCATAGTATGAAATGGAAAATTTATATAATACTAAAAAATTATTCAAACTTCCCTTAATAATAATAATATACCTAAAATTCTTCAAACGATGTGGTATGTTAAGCGTTTTAAGAAAAATAAATATTTAGTGATTTGAAAATTTATGATTGGGGGTATTAGGGATGATCATTTTAACTAAAACAATTTCAACTGTCTTCCACTTCCGGGTATACCTGAAGTTGACTGAAACTTTATAATGGAATTTATAAGGAAGAACTAAATAAAACTATGACTAATTGTTTTTGAGATGATTTAATTAATAACGAAAAAATCTCCAAAAACAGATTATGTTTGGCGTACTTAAATTTAGCTAGTTAATTTATATAGGGCGTTCAGAATAAAAAATCAAAAAATATATACATGAATAACTTCACTTTTTCAAATAACACCTGCAATATTCTTTTGACGTCATTCGATCCACATGATCCTTCCCCATTGCTAAATAAGATAAAATGGGTTATTTTGGATTTTTATTTAAAATAGTTGATTTAGTTAAATTTGACTTGGACAACTGAAAACTACTGAAATAGTAAAAATAAAATTAAAAACAGTTACCTCCAATAATTGTTAATCTTAATACGGAAGATTAAAAAGGATTGAAAAGGAAACAAAGAAACCTAATGGTAATAAATATGGTATGTGCTAAAAAAAGATGGTAGGTGCCATTTGAAAAACTCATAAGTTTTCATATTTTCGACAAATTTCCGGAATGCCCTGCATAAGTAATAACTTAAATTTTAGTACAGTATGAGCCTAAAGTCTTAATTATAGCCTTAATTATAGTAAAAATATTCAAATTCTTAAATATATTTAATTTAATTTAAATTTTGGGTTGTAGTGCATTCTGTTTATTCTATAAATATAATATCTTATTATTAATATATTAATATATCAGAAACTATTGGTCTTAGATATCCATGAAAACTTTTAAATTGAGTGTATTTGTTTAGTTTTATACGAAATCACCCTAAAAATAGACCATTCGATTTAAATTAATGGAGTTACAATAAACTTCCGGTGTAACAGGAAGTAGCCAAGAGTTGAAAGGAATTTAGTTAAAAAGAGAAAAATATCCTTTAAAACCTTCTAACCCAAATTTTCAAATTTCTAACATATTTTAGGTTCCCCAAATCCCCTAAACTACCTCTTCTGAGGAACCCTGTACATAAAACTCATCATCAATAAGTAAAAGTTTTTGCAATAAACACTTGCTAGAAATAGTGGTATACAAAATAAAGGAAAGTTTATAAAGTCTGCAAAATAAAGGAAAGTTTATAAATATAAAAATACAAAATAATAATTATTGCAGCTTTTCTTTAGTCTTGTTGTGTATCCAAGTTTTTATGTGTGGGATAGTTCGGCGTTTTAGGAGAGGATTGGTTTCTATTCATTTTTCTATATCTTTAAATGACGGGAGTTTCTTCTGTTTAATATTCCTGCCAAAATAATTTAAAATTGTATTTTTTTCCTCGGTTGTCCATCGAATTCGTTTCACGTAACCGTATGGAGAAGCTAAAAGCAAAAAAATAACTTATGCCTTATTTATAATTTCATATACTAACTAGATCTTTTTTTCTGTTTTGGTGATGTGTCAGTTGACAAGCGGGTACACTCAAAATCAGTGTCTTTCTCATGGCTACTCATGAAATCTCCATCGCTACCTTGTGCGGCTTCTAATAGTTTCGACATCCGTAAAATGTCTCTACTAATGACTGGTTGTTGATAAATGTCTCGGTGGATTTTTTCAGCATGACCCATGAAGTTGGCAAGATCTGTGACTTCTTGTTCAGCCAAATTTAAAGATATACATGTAGTAGCTATATGTTTTCTCAATTCGGTCCCTCTTAGTCGCTCTGGATTTGCAGCTCCACATGCATTTGCATATTTTCTCATAAGAACACAAGATCTCATCTACTTCTGTCTTGATTGAGGAAGTCCAAAAACATAAGGATTTTGGGCATTAACTTTGGCATTGGTTCTAAATTTTAGAAGTGTTTTTATACATTCCACTAAATGTATGTCTAATAGAACTGGTACAGTTCTATTCAGTTTACCCCTTATGTTAAACCTGACATATTTTTTGGCCAGTTCTTTATTTGTTGGTGACATTGTCTTAAACAAACCTCCATGACTTGTTTCACTTATTCCTTGGTATTTTTCGAAATCTGCTATGAAAATTCTCTCAATTTCTCCAGGTCGCCTTCTGTTAAAAATCTGTATACCTTACAAGGTAGTTTCTGCAAGCTGCAACCAAAATTGGAAATCAAATTGTTTTGTCAGTTCCGCTAGTGCTTCTTGCCTTTTATTAGTTAAGTAAGTCTGCATTTTTTTAATATCTTCTCCATCTGGCAATAAAATAGTTTTCCTCCTTTGGTTTTGTATTTGTGTTTCACATACAGCTCTATTTATATTAATATTTATTAACCGACTTCCAAAAAGGAGGAGGTTATCAATTCGTCGCGTATTTTTTCGCTTTTTTGTATGTATGTTACCTGATTTCTTCTCCTGTGGTGCACCGTTTTGAATGAATATGGTCTTGTTCAATAGAGTATATGTCCGGATTGGTGAAACTTCAAATTTTGGAAAAGAAATCTATTGGTAAAGTGATAAAATTTGTGAATGAACACATGCGTGCATGGAAATCGACCAATATCCCTAATATTTTAGTCGATTTTTCGATAACTCCTTATGGATGTGTATAGTTTTTTAACGTTTAATCTATTAAGGAAGATCCTTAGGTGATCTCATATACTTTTCTGCGACGTGCAACTTGCAGTTTTGCAGAAAATCGCCGAAAATTCCAAAATTCTTATCAAAAATTTCATCGAAATGACATAACGGACATTTCCTTATAAATATTTTAATTCCAACGTAATAGTGCGGTAATTTTAGGCACTGGAAGTTTTAATTGCGAATTTGAAAATTTTATATGTACATCTCACGCATATAGGTAGTAAAGCATAGTATTTTCGGTTCCATAAATCAATGAGTTCCAAGCTCGTTTTGTTTGTATACCAGGCAAATACCTATTTAAATGCAAATTTTTCCATTTTGTGAAGACGGTGGTTTTGGTTGTCACATTCTCCCGGTGATTAAAAAACTGTTATATAATGTGGACATAAGCAAATCATATACAGGATGGTTGAAATATATGCTGCAGTTGCAATATAATTTATTTATACAGTGTGATTAAAAAATTATTTCTTTTATAGCCCATAAGAAGTTGCATAAAGTGTGGAGATGAACTAATGTTACACAGGGCGATAACATAAAATGTTAAAAAGGAAATAATTTATGGGGTAGCCTACAAGGAGTTATATACTATTGTTGAAATATAGGACGGATTTGACTCCATAAATATAGGATTGATTCTACTCCGTCCTATAGTTTACAGAAGGCAGCTAACAAATTTATGCTTGTCCGTGGGCAGTCATATGTACAGGCTGGTTGGTACATAGGTTGGAGTGGAATTATCTAGATATACAGGGTTGTCAAAAAAAGTTGAAAAAAGGTTACATGGCGTAGTCCATAAGGCATAAATACATTTTGTTCGTAAAGATTTACCTGTCAATTTAAATGAGAAAGTATCATTGCGTAATGTTGAGGCTTTCGATGTTACCTGGTTTTGTCTATTAAGGTTATACATACATAAAAAATAAAGAATGAAAATTACCTGAGTTTAAAAAAAAACACTAAAAAGTTGAAAATAAAACATTTTTTTTTAAATATAACCGACTTCTACCTATAACTAAAAAACTAAAAATAATTATAACAAAATACAACTCTAGCAAATAAATAACACATTCAATGTTGTAAGGTACCTACCCAGGAAGTAAAAAATGTAAACATTAAAAGGTGCTCATTCTGTACAAATTAATTAGCTACCAATCTAGTATATTTTTGAAGTCGGTGCCAAGCAACAATCAAGTTTGATGAATTAGTAGATAATTAAGCAATGAAGGATTTTAGATTTGCTTGGCACCGGCTTCAAAAATATACTAGATTGGTAGGTAATAAATTTGTACAGAATGAGCACCTTTTAATGTTTACATTTTTTAATTCCTGGGTAGGTACCTTACAACATTGAATGTGTTACTTATTTGCTAGAGTTGTATTTTGTTATAATTATTTTTAGCTTTTTAGTTATAGGTAGAAGTCGGTTATATTTTTTTAAAAAATGTTTTATTTCTTGAGTGAAATGTTTCAAAAAATTTTTAGCATTTTTTTGATACTCATATGCGTGATTTTGAATGCATTCATTAATAAATATATTCCCCACTACTTTAATCAGTGTTCCCAATGTAAACGCTACGGAAGGTACTTCGTAATGTCCTGTAACTTCATTCAGTTTAGCCACAATGTCGATTGCTTTCTGATAAATCAGTTATTTCATTGTTGATTTTTTTTAGGGTGAGGAGAAATCTTCCTAAGAGCCTTATTCGTTGTCTTATCATCTCAAAATGCCTCTCATGTTTGTACTTATAGAACATTTTGTTCGCATATATTATAATAATTTCATCATATCGAACAAGTCGAACAACTTCATCCTCCCTTAATGGTGGGAATAACTTCTGACGAGTAATGTATGAAGCTTTCTTATGAATGCGTCCCATTACAGCCTTACTCAAAATCATTACCTCACGCTGTTTAGCTCTAGTTATGCCAGAGCATTTTTTGAAGTGGTGTCTCAAAGTATTCTTCGAAAAAAAAGCTTTACAAGTAGCACATGCCTTATAGTCTCTGGCACTTTTCTGAAATTTTTTGTTCGGCCGTCTGGTAACAATTAGTTTTCCATTATTATGAGTTGGTTTTGTATTAAATAAAAAATTTCCCTTTTTTTTTCCCCTCTACTGAATTTTTTGGTAGGTTGATAAACCTTTGTACCTCAACCTGGTCTTTATGCTTGTTTTCTAAATGGCGACTTATTTTGTTTTGTAACGTATGACAGTACAAACAAAAATTTTGTTTGTAGCCACTTCTTCCGAGTGACTTTGTGACCTTCCGGTTGCTGTCATCGCAACACAATGTGGAGTTGACAGAAATTTCGGGGGTATTCTTTTCTGATGAGACAGATGATATGTGTTCTTCGCAAGCTGTTTCACTCAAACTCGGTTGATAACTGGAGCCACTACTACAACAACTATCACTATCAGAAAATGATTGATTGATTGATTGTTGTTGGGCTTGAGCTGCCATAAAAATGTCACAACTTGAATCTTTCATGGGGAATGCGGTGTTTTCAGTATTATCTAAAAATTAATATTCAGAATTACAAATTTATCGTAATTTTTATTATATTTCATATATACCTTTTATTATATTATTACACATTACGTCCTTGTTCTTGAGTGGTTTGTTTATCTCTTCTAATATTTTATTCAGTTCGGTCTCTGAATCTAAAATTGCATTAAAATATTAAACTCAAAAAGCTGCCTGTGATCTCTACATTTTGAATTTTAACAACATTAGCTATAATTGTCAAAATTTTGGAGTGAAATTTGAAGAAAGTACGATTATTTCTGATTATTTACTCAATAAATAAACAACAAAAAGTAGTGCTGATTCTCATTTATGACTTCAAAATATTTAAAAAATATATTTGTAAATTTTGTATCAACATTGATAAATTGTGTACAAAGAAAATTGACGTTTTTAGCGTTCCGTACATTCAATACAAGGAAACCCTTATAAAATCACTCGGAAAAGGTCGAAATTTGGCATCAGTGTATAGTTTGGTATTCATATTAAGAGTACATGTCGTAAATGACCAAATCTGATTTTGGGGGTACTACTGGGGAGGAAAATTTACAAAAAACGCCAATTTCCCCTTTATCACTGGAACTATTGCGCTCCAAATTTAGAAAAAAAAAGGAAATATAGAATATAGTTTGTGAAATAGACTACTAATGTACCTACTACTGATAACACCTCCTGTGTGAAAATATTAAGAATTGATATCTATGGATGTCAGTAATTTTTTAACCATGGAACCACTGTAAAGCGGCTTTTTATATTTCGAATATTTTTAGGTGACAAACACAGAGGCTTACTGAAATAATACTCCATGGATCAGTGGGGTTACAGTAGCCTGTTTGTATTTTAAAAGCCAAACCAGGTGATTTTAATATTTTTTAGCTGTTTGAATAGTGTATTAACCCACTTTGCATAGTCCTCTTAAGCAAGGCTGGCAATGAACCTACCATTTGTTTTGTGGGAAATTATCAGTCTGTTGGTTAATATAATTATCTCGAAAGAAAAATGAAATTGTCACTTTTCAGCTTTGTGATAACTAATGAAATCTTTTTCTTTTAGTCACATACCAGTTACCTTAAGTAACCAAAAAAATAATTTACTTATAATCTGAAAAAAAACATGACAAGAAATATTTTCTGCTCTTAAGAAACAAAAAAATAATTGTTAAATTTTAACGTAAAAGTCCCTTTAACGAAATCCCGAAGAATCATACTTTTCCCAGGCCAAAAAACTTTCAGTATTAATTTAAAATTTGCTTATAACAACGTTATCTAGCAATTTAGGCAAAATGAACTAATGCATTCGTGTTTCCAAACTAAAAATCATTAAAATAACTGGTTTTACATTTGCTCAGGTTAAATAAATTATGAGGGTATAATGTTCAAACAAACAGAAACTTCTCAAGTGGTTTTTGTTGTTTTTAAAATGAGTGGAAACTTTCTTCCTGAAATGGTTAAAATTGACTTTGATAATTAAATTGTAAAACCCCATTTGTATGCGCCAATTGACCCTTTGTCAATAATAAAACAACCAAAAGTTTTATTATTATGTATTATTAACCTTTCAAATGCGGCAAATTAATATAAACTCCAAACAAAATCAAAAGAAGACGAAAAAATCAAATCAAACAAATAAATTTCAAAATATAAAACATCCTTATAATTAAATTTTCAATTAATCTAAAAAGATTTTCGTTTCGAAATGATTAAGTTCTTTGCAACAATTTACTTTCAGTATCAATGATGACTCAAATGCAATGTTATTCAAAATATGCAAAATCTATACCGTTACTAAATTGATTATTTCCCAATTTTTGTTTTAAAATATCTAATTGTTAAAATAAATGAAAATCAAACTAATAATTAGTTCAAAAACCTCAAATGTAAATACCTGATTCACTTTTCACCTTTCAATAAGGTGCATTCACTTTACTTCCTCAGATTGCTTTTAATGCTGAGTGAATGCTCATCTTGTTATCAACTGCTGAAGGTTCCCGTTACCAATATGACTCTTTGCTATTATTTACCAATTATATCTACTGCTGGATTTACTTTACTGCCAAATTAGGTTTGTTCCCAATTTAAATTTCAATCTGCTATTAACTTCCCAAAACGGGATTTCGTACTTGATGTCAATTACTGATGTGTATTTGATTTGATATTTGAATGTTAGTAGAATAACATTTACTAGTATTTTTGTATCTTCACTATCTTTGCATACAGTTCTTTTTGTTCAAATTATCATCACTTTTATCAAACTTTAAATTAATGAATTTTTTTACTTTTTGGCAACCGCTGTCACTTTATACTTTCTAACAATGTTTACCGTTACACTTGCAAATTTATACTCTCTTTACATGCTTTGAGTTCTTCCTTTTATAGTTTCTAATTTGACATGGAACTGCAGATTTTAAACTATTTAAATAAGCAATTTTGAAATCCCCTTTTTATATATAATACTCTTTTTTTTATTTAATTTCCTATCTAAACAGATTCCTAAAATGCCTTTTACGTTTCTTTTAAATTACAATTTGACTTTGCATTTTGTGGCCATTTTTGCGCACCAGCTATTTTAAGTTTAACCTGTACTAAAATTTTAATAAAATTTTCATTGTTGTCACAAAACATATTATCACCTGATTCCCCGTTCTGTATTTGTTTTGTGCTATGAATTTCAATGTATTTCGGTCATAGAGCTATTATATACGTAGATTGAATTAGGTATGGGCGTTATTGTAAGTAGCAGTGTAATAACAGTAGAAAGAGAAAGACTAATATCAGGGAGCGCTTGCTATGTCTCTACCCTAACAATAGTAGGCGTCACCACTGACACTGACCAATCAGGAACGACACGCGTATTCTCTCTCTCTTTCTATTGATATTACATGAATTCCGCTACTTCACGTGCTCTACAGTATTAACCTCTTTGATTTCGGTCTGTAGAACTGTCAGAATCTTGTTCTATAGTTTTATCCTCACATTTAATTTTGAATTGGTTATTTTATGTGGAAATAATGTATTTTAAAAGTTTGTTTATCGCAAAATACTTTATTAAGATTCTAAAATTTTGAATTATTGTGTCTGAAATATGAAGTTTGGACCATAGAATTCGGCACCTGTCAGATAAGTTGTTTACATTTCGATTTCAAGGTAAAATTTTATATTTTCTTGTTATTAAATGTTTTCATTGTGATATATCGAACCTACAGATTATTTTATATGTTCATTTCAAATCCTAGTTGCTTTTTTAATAAATTTATGTTAAACTGTCACATTTGGTATTTTCAAAAAGTATATTTACTGTGCGGTTTTATTTGTATAAATCATTTTCAAATTACCAGTTTACGGTCTAGTTTTATAACTTAATCATTTCTATTCATGTATAGATCTTTAAATTAGATTTGATTTATCATAGTTCTTTCACATTACTTAAATCACTCGTACAAAATTTCAATTGCCTCCAATATTGGTTTATGTGTTACAATGCATTATTTACTATCTGTTAATATATTATTTCATTTATCTAAATATAATTATTGATTTCCTTTTATTATTTTTGGTTCATTTTTATTTCCAGTTCAATATACGAGGGTGAATCAAATATGAACCGGACTTTTCTGTTTCTCGCCCTGTAGGTAATTCGAGTGGCGTGACGTCTCGATATAAGTTAGGTAGGGATGTTAAGAAGAGGGGAGTTCGTCGGTTTGGCGAGGCGTAGTCGATGCGCTGTTAGTAGCATCATGTCAGAGCAAGAGGTGCATACGTCTGTTGCGCAACGTGTTGTTATCAAATTTTAGGCACGGGAGGGCGTTAGACCCTCTGACATTTTGCGTCGATTATCTGCACAGTTCGGCAGTGAAACACTTTCAAGGACCCAAGGGTAAGACTGGCACAAAAAGTTTTCAGATGGCCGAGAGACAGTGGAAAATGAGCCTCATGCACGCCGTCCCACGACAAGCATCAATGAGGCGAATATCTACGCAATTCGTGAGCTGATTGAAGGTGACCGCCATCTTACAATATTGGCAATTGCTGAACACGTTGGAATATCATACGGGAGTTCTCAATCAACCATTTCAGATGAGTTGGGTTACCGCAAAGTATGTGCAAGATGGGTTCCTCGCCTTCTAAGGGAAGATCAGAAAGCAAACCGTCTTGCCGTATGTGAAAGGCTGTTAGCAAGATATCGTGTAGAGGGGGATGAGTTTTTGAGACATATTGTCATCTGTGAGGAGACATGGGTGCATCATTATACCCCGGAGTCCAAACGTGCAAGCATGGAGTGGCGAAGACCTGGAGAGGCAGCACCGCGGAAAGCCAAGACCCGTCTTTCTGCAGGGAAAATTCTTGCAACAGTTTTTTGGGATTCGAAAGGCGTACTACTGATCGATTTTCTGCACGAACGCCGTACAATTAATGCTGAGTATTACTGCGAACTACTCCAACAAGTGCAACTTGCCTATCGGCAAAAGAGACGGGATATGTCTATCCGAAGTGTGATTCTGTTGCATGACAACGCTCGGCCACGTACAGCTGCATTGACTCAAGGAAAATTGAACAAAATGCATTGGGAAACCCTTGAACACCCGCCTTACAGTCCTGATTTGTCGCCATGTGACTACCACATGTTTGGGCCACTTGGAACTGGGAGGCCACCACTTTGAGCACAACGAAGGTGTAAAAACGTTTGTGCGCAATTGATTATCGACACGACCAGTTTCATTCTTTGAGAAAGGAAATAAAAAGCTTCCGATTCGGTGGGAAAAATGTATACATAAGAAAGGAGACTATGTAGAAAAATAATATGTATTAAAATTTGTATTGATCGTACCAATAAAATTTTTAAAACAAAAGTCCGGTTCATATTTGATTCACCCTCATATATATATATATATATATATATATATATATATATATATATATATATACTTCTCAGATTGTAATCCTTCACGGATGGAACAATGTTATTTTCTTTGTTGTATCCAGTGTACATCCGTTTCGCCAAAATCTCATTTGGCATTTTCAAAGTTGTATGATGATACAGGTTACGATCGCGAACGAAGGTATAAATAGAAAGCCCCTCTCTAAGTTTCTTCATTCTGTTTATATTTATTTATTTATTATTATTTTTTAAGACTCTGTTACGTTAAATTATACTTAATACTTGCGACAAAAAAACTTACCTTCGCTATTTTCAATGCCAGTATTGTAAGCGGTTATTGCATCAAAAGAAACTTGTGCCCTAAATTGCTGAGCCTCATAGCTAATTATGTTCTTATAAATATTTGGATATTTCTCACAATCCCAATTGTACGCAGGTGCTGGAGCCTGAAATAAATTTAACAATTTTAGTCTAGGAACCATTTTAAACAGAATGATTCTAATATTTATGTGTTTTTAGGAAATAAATATATTAACTATAGAAGTAACTGACTTTTAGTTACTTCTAAACTAATTTAAACAATTGTATTTGTTGTTTCATAAAGTATAATATTAAAAAATTAAATTAAGAAATTTGTTTTTTCTTAAGAATCTGAAAGAACAATAATTTTTAGAGGAAAATGAAAACAGTTCACTAATATAGAGTTGCAAAAAAGTGTGCTATTTAATAAATTTATTTTTTAGCAACAAATTTGTTTAAGAAATGAATTTTCTCTTAAAAATCATTATTTCTATCAATAGACCAAAAAAATTGCTTATTATGAATATTTAATAGTTACTGTAAACAAATTATAACAATTACATAAATATTGGGACTAAAAAATTAAAAATACGTAAATGAGGTTTAATTTTGAGATATTTCCACTTCCAAAATTAAATTAGGTGGTAATTTAAAAAGGTATATAGGCATATGTAATTTATACAATACTAACAACTAGTTTTATATACAAATTTTACATTAAGTTGTCCATTATTTCTTGTTTTTTCCTTTCTCCCATAAGATCCCGTCTTCTTTCATTTATGTAAATTCTTCTTCAAAATCTCTTGATATAAAATAAATGTCCTTTCAATAGCAGTCCAAATACTGCTAAATCTTGTGTTGTACATGATTTGCATTTTTGTCAAATGCCCTGTGTTTATAAATGAGGTCAGAAATTGCTCGCAGAAGAGGATAAGCACAATCCCTAATAATATGGTAATCTGGCCTGATAAATGGATCATTTTCATTTGTTATTGATTGGTATAATAAACTTCTTCTAAATACACGTATATCACTCCAGGATGTCCCACACTTATGTTCATTAATCTCTCGTTTGAATCGCAAACAGCCTGCAAAATCACAGAATGACATTGAGGTCTGTTGTAATAATCAACTGCATTTTTTTTTAAAATGTGTCTACCATCTATAGCACCAATTACATATGGAATACCTCGAGATCTTGAAATATCTTAAACAATTAAAATAAGCCACATGCTTTTTAAATTATGTCTATTTATCATTGCATTTTCCTGGCATTTCTATTGATTGGGCCACTCAATAAAATTAGGTACCGTGAAAGAAAGTGCATACTCTCTTCGAGGTGTCATTCCTTTGTATTCAATATTTCGGACAGGTGAAGTAACCTGAAAATTTTATCGTGACATTCTGTCCTAGGAGTTAAGGGAGAACAGCAATTGCACGGAACGGCTCCAGATTCGGAACCTCTGTGTACTGATTCTCTTGAAAATCCTAGATGTCGGTTTTACATCTCGCGTCTTCAAATTTAACGAATTGCATCAAATGCATAAAGAAGTGTTCGAGAGGACATTCAATTGTGGGAAGCGCAACTGATGAAGGTTCCTGACCAGAAACAATATATATTATATTTATATATAATATATATTGTCTTACGTACAAAGGAATGACACCTCGAAGAGAGTATTCAATATCTCTGACAGGTGAAGTAACCTGAAAATTTTATCGTGACATTCTGTCCTTGATTGTTGCTTGTCACCGACTTCAAAAATATACTAGATTGGTAGGTAATTAATTTGTACAGAATGAGCACCTTTTCATGTTTACATTTTTTACTTCCTGGGTAGGTACCTTACAACATTGAATGTGTTATTTATTTGCTAGAGTTGTATTTTGTTATAATTATTTTTAGCTTTTTAGTTATATGTAGAAGTCGGTTATATTTTGTTTAAAAATGTTTTATCTCATATTTATAACTTGAAATAACACTTATAATATCCACATTAACCGAGCACCAAACTGGCATAGAACTTCGGTTTTCTGCTATTATCTCCTTGATACTCAGTGCAAAACATGCATTTTGTATCATGTTAACATTTGTCGTTATATGAACACTTGCTTCGCTATCTAAATAGAGATCCTGTCTGCTATAATTTCGTTAAGAAAAATAGCAGAACAGGCATTCGTATCCTTAATTGTCTGCGGACTTTCTTGTTTACACTGACTTATAGTGGCCTACCTTCTTGCAACGGTAACATTTTATTGGCAACTTTTCTGATTTATTTACTTTCGAGCCGGTATAAATCGCCGCCATGATGACTAGATCTGTCATTCTTCCCATGGCTGCCAACACTAGAATATTCTGATTTATTTACTTTCGAGCCGGTATAAATCGCCGCCATGATGACTAGATCTGTCATTCTTCCCATGGCTGCCAACACTAGAATATTGTCGACTGTGCTGCCTTCTGTAGTTGCCTCGGAATTGCTTCCCGCCAAATCAATTTACTTAGTTTTTACTTCAGTAGTAATGGCGATTCCAAAATGTTCGATCGCCATTATCATCGGAAAATATTTTTTAGGTAAACTTGTTAACATTAAACAGGCGATCCAGTCGTCGTGCACGGAAAAACCTGTACCTGATAATTTTTGAGCAGCTTCAATAATCTGTATAACATAACTTGCTATATAGTCACATATATCCAGACGAATCGAAATAAAATTTTGCAACAGACTAATTCTTCGGGAAAAAACAGAATCATCGCACATTTTCTTCAAGTTCTGCCATAAATACTTGCTTGTAGCGTCCTTTACATGAACATACAAAGGCGGTTCACTGGTTAGAATTCACTTGGCCGTCGCTTTTGCATCTGCGGCTGCTGCATCTAGACTTTCTTGTTTAATACAACTTTCCATGCCTTCCAAAACTAGGAAATTCTTCGCTGCAAACGCTTATTATGTTAGTTTTCGCGCCACTTCAATTTCGGAACATTAGTCAAAAATGATTTGGAAGCTACTTCTGTTAAATTCACTTTTTACTGTTAAGAAATAGTCTCAAGATGATTACATCTGTATTTCTATACTAGTGAACAATTTACTACAGGCACAAGGTATGCTGCCATGCTGGACCTTATAGACTTAATAAAACGACCTTATTCTTTCTAAAGCAGATTTATTGAAGAAACTCCTTTAACTACAATATATTTTTAAAGAATATAGATAAACAACTTTATATTATTATATATTTTATATATTATATATATTATTATATATTTTATTTACTATCTACAAACCATAGATTAAATTCATCACATTTTGGTAAACGTATCCATTTTGCTGTTTATATTGTTGGTGAGATCAGTGTTTTGTTTATAAACTGATTGCTGCGGGAACTTGGCAATAATTTTTTCTCAAATGGATATTAGCTTCTTTTAAACTGGTGATTTTTTCGGTCATTCCTTGGTGAAAATTCATACTTTAATTATATTAAAACGCTAACCACTGTGGTAATTTTCACAAATTTATTATATTTTATTTGACAATTGTTTCGCTCTGATGACAGGCTTCCTCAGAATTAAATATATTAAATGGTAAACATCTGAATATATTATATAGTGTAAGACAATAATGAGTATATAGGCCATATGTTTACTCTATAATATTAGTTAAGGTAAATATTATTAATATAATCTTGAATTTTGTATTATATACGTATATTAAGATTAAGTAAGGGAGACATATTTGTATCAGTTTGGTTATTTAAAAAATGTGGTGAATTTTTATTTTTATTGATCTCAAGTGATTCTAAGAGTTAATTTTTTACTTTTTTGTTCTAGATGTAAAATTTCGAAAGTAGTTTGTGGAATATGATTTTCATTTAATGAATGGTCGGCAAATGTAAATATGTTGTATTTCTGATTTTCATAGGCTTTAAAATGTTCAGACCATCTTGTTTTAAATGACCTGTGTGACCGATGTAAAATGTACCACATGTTAACTTGTAGACTCCTGAGTTTTCATACTTATTAATTTTATCTTTATTATTTTTTTATGTGTTTGGTCAAATTATTGTTGGTTTTAAAAGCTGTTTGAATATTTCTGTTTAGTAGAAATTGAGAAATTTTTTCAGATGGAGTACCTATAAATGTAATGGATTGGTGAAATTTTGAGTTAGAGTCGGGAGAGGAAGGGTATACTTGTTCTATAGGTTTTTTCTTTAATTTTATGGATAATGTGTTATCAATAATTTGGGGATTGTAACCATTATTGATAGCAATGAGTTTAATCCTAGTGAGTTCATTGTGTTAGGTTTAGATAACGGGACAGTTACTATTCGTGTACCATTTAGTGATATGCTGCAAGTTTGTGTTGGATTGGATGACATGAAGTATTGTGAATAGTGAGATCTATATGGACTTTTTATGATATATCGAAAAATTGTGTTTATTATCAGATACTTTTATAGTTAAATCTAGAAAATCTAAGTGTTGTTTCTTCCGTTTCTACTGTAAATTGAATATTGTGGTGGAGTTGGTTTATGTAATTATGTAGTAATTGTAATTGCCTCTGTGTACCAGTAAAGCAAGCGAAAACATCATCAACGTATCGGTACCTATATACTCATTATTATCTTACAACACTATATAATATATTCAGATGTTTAGAATTTACTTTAATATTTAATTCTGACGAAACTTGTCATCAGAGCGAAACAATTGTCAAATAAAATAAAATAAATTTGTGATCATTACTACAGTGGTTAGTGTTTTAATATAATCAATTGGATATGTATTGAGAGACATTATTTTTCACGTAACATCACTGACTTGTAGGAGATCCGGGACAGTTATGTCTGTTGAAGTAATGCTGCTCCAAATTCAGATTTTTGAGTGTCAATTTTGTCCTATAGCAACTGTTTGCTGATGGCATTTCACAAAGTCATATATTTTTTTGACAACAATACAAAGTTTAACTAAAATGATTGTTACATAAGATAGCACGAACTTCAGTGTTCTGAAGTAATCATTCCACGCAGGTGGTTGAAAATCTACTTAACCCCATAGAATTTAAGGAACCAGTACATTTTTTCTTAATAAAAATGAGATGCCCAATTAATTTCAGGTACTTCCTGCTTTAATTCTATGTTAGTTCTGTATAAAGTGCCTCATTCTCTAGAAATTCAGAATAGTTTAATAAGTGATTAAAACTCAAGTTACTCCGTTTGAATTGAAAATTTCACAACAATGAATGACCACTGAAAATTAGATCATCATGTTAAAAGTAATGAAAGCTAACCAGTGTAATTTTATGGAGTTTAAGTTGATCATGATGACAGATCGAATCACTAATAAACCCTGTGGTTTCGTAACATTTACAGGGAATATTCACTAGATTAATATAATTTTCTGCTCCAAGAACACTACAAAAATTTGCATTGAGGCAGTTGAAAAAACTGTCGGTATTGGCCAGAATATATTCATGTTGTGGAATTTAAACGCTTCCATTCTTGGTTACTTGAGCAATGTGTCAACTGACACTATCTTTTGAGTTCTTCAACTGTATTTCCTAACCAAATATGAAATAGACAATGATCATTGAGTACATACAATCGATTCAGTTTAACTAAGCAATAATTAGTTACTTGAATAGATTTGTCCAAGCATACTTCTAATCGGTGATCAACCTGAATAAGGCCGGTATTAAATTGTCAAAGATATTTCTTTAATCAAATCTTTCATAAAAGATTTTGTCAAATATATGATATGAATGTCAAAACAAATTTCATTAAGACAGATGACAGATTTTCTATTCAAAATATACGGTAATTTTGTGCTATTGTGGTGTGTTTTTATGATTACAGTGTGATTTATTTAAAAAAAAGAAAAAGTAAGAGGCGCCTAGAAAGGTATAGTGTATCAGTAGTCGGCCTAGTAAACTTCTTATTAGTAGTTTAACCAAAATTTTAATTCTACGATTGTTATTGGATCAACGTCACAGAATAATCAAACCCAGAAGCGAAACTGTTGTCGGAACCTTTGATGTTTTGGGGTCAAGATTTCGTGACATTGAACAGAATCGGCCATTACTGTGATAGTAACGATATTGGTGTATTTATTAACTTTTCAATCTATCTAGTTTTCTTTAACAGTCTTTGTACTTCCACACAATAGCACTTTTGTTTCTATTTTTTAACCGACTTCCAAAAAGGAGGAGGTTATCAATTCGTCGCGTATTTTTTCGCTTTTTTTTTGTATGTATGTTACCTGATTTCTTCTCCTGTGGTGCACCGTTTTGAATGAATATGGTCTTGTTTAATAGAGTATATGTCCGGATTGGTGAAACTTCAAATTTTGGAAAAGAAATCTATTGGTAAAGTGATAAAATTTGTGAATGAACACATGCGTGCATGGAAATCGACCAATATCCCTAATATTTTAGTCGATTTTTCGATAACTCCTTATGGATGTGTATAGTTTTTTAACGTTTAATCTATTAAGGAAGATCCTTAGGTGATCTCATATACTTTTCTGCGACGTGCAACTTGCAGTTTTGCAGAAAATCGCCGAAAATTCCAAAATTCTTATCAAAAATTTCATCGAAATGACATAACGGACATTTCCTCATAAATATTTTAATTCCAACGTAATAGTGCGGTAATTTTAGGCACTGGAAGTTTTAATTGCAAATTTTTGAAAATTTTATATGTACATCTCACACATTGGCACTGGCTTCAAAAATATACTAGATTGGTAGGTAATAAATTTGTACAGAATGAGCACCTTTTAATGTTTACATTTTTTACTTCCTGGGTACCTTACAACATTGAATGTGTTATTTATTTGCTAGAGTTGTATTTTGTTATAATTATTTTTAGCTTTTTAGTTATAGGTAGAAGTCGGTTATATTTTTTTAAAAAATGTTTTACTTATATATAACATCAACCGACTTCCAAAAAAGGAGGAGATTATCAATTCGTCTGCAACTTTTTTTTATGTATGACAAGCGATTATTCAAAAACGGCTTGGGCCATTTTGATGATTTAAACTGCATTATATTAAGGATGTTTATAACAAGATTTACGGTTTTCCAGAAAATTAGATTAGATTTCAGTGAATTTCCATGAATCTTCACTGTTTTCTCTAAAACCGCACAAGAAATTTGAATATTATAAATTGTATTCTACAAAGATATGTTACAGCTTGATTCCATATATTTTTCTATAACGTAAAACATATCACTTTTCTGAAAATCGGAAAAATGTGTGCACAAAAACTTTAAACATCCATGTAATTGTCAAACTTTTTAAATGTCAAGATATGCCGTGAAAGCATATTGTATAGGGTGTTTGTAATGGTTTTCATTTTAATTCATTTGACGTAAGTTTTTGTGAGAGACGAAGTTAAGTAAGGAGGCTTATAGTCGCGTGAAATAGCAGAAAATATTCCGTTAGTTTATCGAAATGAAAATTTGTTATGTCGCGAACTCTTCTATTTGTTATACGGTTGTAGGTGAGTGCGTGCGTGCATATAATATTAGGTGGTACATAAGCAGTTGTATGCATAGGATGGTTGAAATATAAGTTGGAATTGAACTAGTTATACAGGGTGGTTTTAAAAATATTGTATTGGGTTGCACATAAGTAATTGGGTATACAAGGTAGTTGAAATAAGAGTGGAGCAAAACTATAGTTATGCAGAGTGGATATTTGCGTTATAAGACGGAGAATAATTACAGTTATACAAAAGGCTCTCAAAATTGTCAGAAGCAGTTGAATATACAGGATGGTTGAAATATAAGGTGGAGTATAATTACAGTTATAAAGATCGGTTTAAAAATGTTATATAATTTGAAACATAAGTAGTTTCTTAGACAAGGTTTTTCAAGTAAGGGTGGAGTAAAATTATTCTTATTCAGTTTGTATCAACAATTTGTTATATAAACATAAGCAGTTAGGATATTTGAATTGAATTATAGGACGTAGGACGGGTTATAATTATAGACATAGGTTCAAACAATTTTAGAAGCAGTTACATATACCGGGTGGTTGAAATAAATTTTAGAGTAAATTCTAGTCATAAAATGTGGTTCAAAAAGGTTAATTTTGTTACATAGGGTAGATGATGAACAGTTGCATAAATGGAATACTAGACATACGGGACGAAGTAGAATCATTGGTATACAGGAATAATTAACAGAAAAATAGAAAGATTCAATAGTTTGGAGATGATTTATACTTATACAGAGTGGTTTTAAAGATATCAGGACCGTTGTAATATTGTGTTGAGTTGAATTATAGTTGTACAGGGTGATTCAGAAAATGATAAACCAATAAGTTATAAAGGGGCGACCAATACACAGAAGCATATACAGTGTGGATCCAATATAGAGTGAATTAGTTACAAATATAGAAAGTGGTCCAAATAATAAAACAAATATATATATATATATATATATATATATATATATATATATAAGACTTGAAGGGAAAATCAATTCTCTTCGGAAAGACCTTGGAAGACTGACCGAGTACCAACGAGGAGTCAGGAACAACAGAATAGAAAGGCTTGTCAAGACTATCATGACTACACTCCCAGTGGGATGGAGAAAACATCATATCTCAGCAGTGTCTGGACAGTCTACGACAAAAGCGCTGCGTCTACACAAGTCGATTGAGAAGGTACAAAACCAGTAACCAACTGGCAGCAAGCTGGATTAATGAGGAGGAAGCTGCATCTCTGAACTGTGAGGCCATGCAACACCAACCATTTACAACGGAAGATACATCCAATATAATGAAGCATCTCCATAACTGGAAAGCACCAGGACCAGATGGTGTACAAAATTACTGAATAAAGAAACTAACGCAACCCTTGAAACACTAACAGCCCTTATAAATGAAGTAATTACCCACCCATACAAGATGCCTAGTTTCCTTACGCATGGTACTACATACCTCTTACCAAAGGACAACCTATGTGCACAGGACCCAGCAAAGTACCGACCAATCACTTGCCTTCCAACCTTAAACAAACTCATAACATCGTGCATTAATCATCGCATTTTCAAACATTGTGTGCTGAACAACATAATTACTCAACAACAAAAGGGATGCGCGAAAAATTCAATGGGTTGCAAAGAACAACTGATAATTGATTCCGTTGTCTGCAATCAAGCCAACGCCAAACGGCGAAATCTCTAAATGGCATATGTGGATTACAAAAAGGCCTTTGATTCAGTTCCTCATGATTGGCTTATTAAGTTGTTGAAACTCTACAAAGTGAATAATTGTATTATTAACTTTTTAGAATATGCCATGTCCACCTGGCAAACCAAAATCTCAGTGAATGAAGCCTACTGTTCGATACAAACTGACCCCATTCCAATCAAAAGGGGTATATTCCAGGGAGACTCTCTTAGCCCGCTATGGTTCTGCCTTGCCAAGAACCCTCTCTCAAACAAACTGAACTCGACTAATTTTGGGTTCAGTCTCAAACACAACAACGTACAAGCATTAAAGATAAACCATTTGTTATACATGGACTACTTAAAGTTGATGGCAGCTACAAAACAACAGCTGCATGATATGCTTAAAATAGTAGAAGGTTTCTCTAGGGACATACATATGAAATTTGGCTTAGACAAATACCGAATTATTAATATAGTTAAAGGCAAAATACAGCAGGGGCACTTCGAAATGGGAGATGGCACCTCAATTGAATCTATGGGGGAAAGTTATACTTATAAATACCTTGGAATAAAGCAGGCTCAACGTATTGATCACATGACTATGAAAAAGGACCTAACAGCAGAGATTTATAGAAGGGTAAGACGACTGTTGAAAACCAAACTAAACAGTAAAAGTCTGTTTCAGGCTATTAACACCTATGCGTGTTCAGTGCTCAGTTACTATTTCGGTATAGTTAATTGGTGCAAGACTGACATTTCGAGTTTTAATAACAAAAGCTCAAAATCACCATCCAAAGAGCTCTGTCGAACGTACAACTTTGAAACGGTATGAAGGAGGAAGAGGATTAACAGATCTAAGTAAACTATTGGATCAACAAATTTCTATTTTGCGTAGCCATTTCCAGAAACTCGCAGAATTTTCTGATCTACATAGAGCCATCTGCCAGGTTGATGACTCAACACCACTGTGACTGACACAACAACATGTCCAAGTACACGACCAGACCACAGATCAGAAACTGCTGAAATGGAAAGAGAAGCCCCTTCATGGAAGACATATAAATGACGTCAACCAAGATTATGTCGACAGTGCAGCGTCGAACTACTGGTTGATCTCTGGTCATATGTTCCCTGAAACGGAAGGCAATCCAAGATCAAGTAATTCCAACTAAGAACTACCTAAAGTATATCGTTAAAGACCCTTCTATTAACAACGATAGATGCAGGTACGGTTGCCAAACATCTGAATCTATCCAGCATATCACAGGAGGTTGTCAAGCGTTCGCAGCAACTGAATACAAAGAACGACACGATGCTGTGGCAAAAATACTTCACCAGGAACTAGCACTGAAACATGAATTATCACGGTCGGTAAGATTACCATACTATAAATACAAACCAGAATCTGTTTTAGAAAATAACAACTACAAGCTGTACTGGGACCGCACGATACTGACCGATCGGACATTTGCTCACAATAGACCAGATATAGTTTCGGTAGATAAAGTCTCTCGGAAAACAACTTTAATTGACATAGCAATTCCTAACAACAATAATATAAATATCAAGCAGGCTGAGAAAATAACCAAATATAGAGATTTGGAATTTCAAATAGAGACTCAGTGGAACATGAACAGCACACGAACTGTACCAATTGTTATGTCAACGACAGGACTAGTCCCAAAACATCTATTAATCATTTTAAAATTCCTCGGTCTGGACGAACATCTTTACAAACAAATGCAAAAAGCCGTCTTGTTAGGGACAGCCCGGACGGTCAGGAAATTCATGGGAAACTGCCGCCAAGACTCCAACCACGGGCCTGAAAACCTGGCAAGAGTTCCCACAGAGCTAAACCCTTTTGATAACTAGGATATCTGGGGTTTAGTGAGTTTCCCCCTATATTTATATAAAAATGCCATAACATTGTGACATTTTTGTAATTAAGACACTTATAAATCAAACAATAATTTTATTTATTTATTTATTTCAACGGGAAACCCCGTATAACAATGGAAGACATACATTCTAAGTAAAGAACATAAATATACAATAATACATTATAATTATTTAACAGTTATTCATAATTTAGCATCTCGGATAACCTTCTCATAGTAAAATTGGAAGTACCATTAAAATTATTCCAGTTAAGATTTTCATACAAACATTAGATAATCTAACAATAGTCCTTTGTTTTTGGTCAGTAAAATAAAGGACATGCCCTATTTTAAAACCAGCATATCCTTGGCTTAAACAACAGACTAATCGAATCCATAATTATAAATTCTAGAGACTCAAAAACATTTTTAAATACTATAAAATTTTGAATTAATTTCTCTAGAAAGGGTTATGTTATAAAATTTTATGCTTTGAAATAAGTAATTTATTATTAAATTTTTGTGACCAATTTTTGGAGATTGATGTTTTGCATTTCCGAAATTACTTTCTATTGCGGAGCAATTGAATATTTTTTTATATCTGATTTGAAAAAATACTCAAGTATGACTGAGTTATTCATAGGAAAGGTTGTCTGTCATAGTGGGATGATACTCATCAGATATAACACTTTTCAATTCCTGGAGATGTTCCAATTTTATCTTCGTAATTTTATACAGAATATAGTTTGTGTAACTCATTTGTATTCACTGGTAATACATTTTTGGTTTGTCTTTGTGAGTCCATTTATCATCAAATTTTAAGTTGTAGAATATTTCATCATTAGGTAGATATTGAAGAGCGAGTGAAATTTGTTTGTTCTTAATAAACGTTTTTAAAAAACAATTTATTTTCAAATAAGCAAATTAATGATTACAATTAAGTCCGAACGGGACAAAAGCTACTAGCAGAATGAAATCTCTATTACATAAAAGCGACAATATAAAAATAATGATTAAGCAAGTTGTCCGTGAAGCGGCATTAAATTATATACGAGTAATGGTTATAAATTATTTAACTCTCCCCTCCTTAGGAGAAAACAATACGGATGAAGGGTTGTTTTCGGAACTGTTCTCTGGGACTTCCTCGGGACCATTGTGGGTGTTTCTCCTTCTCCACGATATGTATATGCTGATAATGATGACTAAGCAAACTATACTGATTAAATAGTTTGGCAAGGTCCATATAACAGGGTGGTTTTCTATTGCTAAATTTTTCAGTGAATTGGCTTCTTGCTTTAGTTCTTTAATTTTGTCCAAATTGAGGGTATGCAGTGGTTTTGGTTTTTCTTGGATTCTGTCAAGTAACTTGTTATTGGTTATTTCTGGAAGAATAAGTGGCTCTCCAGGGATATCAGTTTTGACGTTGCTAAATGTTATTCCATTAACATTTATGCTGCAGTTTCGGGGAATTGACACTAAGCTGTTTTTCTTGATTAGAATCATGGCTTTTGTTTCGCAAGATTGGTATAGTTTAATGGCTCCATTAGCTGGGATGATTAAGATAAACTGATTGGTAATTTCTTCAATGATTGGCTGGTTCAGGGATGCTTTACTGGTATGGCAATTCGGTTGCTCTGCTTTCATCATTGGCAGAATGCAGGTGTCTTCTTTAATAGCTTCATTTTTCTTGCAAAAGAATGTTTGGTCTAGTACTTGGCAGATGCTGTGTTCGAACTGGTGCTGATTCGTGCTGAGTATTCGGTAGGGATATTCTGGGATAATTATTGAATTTTCTCTAGGTATGGGAATAAGGTGATATGTTTGAAAGTTTTCTTCATTTAGAATAGGTATATGAATTGCAAATATTATTTTATCATTAATAAATTTTACCTGAAGGGTAGCTAATTCATAATAATACAAAGGGTTGTTAAAAGATTGTATTTTATTTGCGGGATAAATTTCTTTGAGATAAGTTATTAACTTGGTGATGTCAGCTAGAGAAATAACTGAATTATGAAGGACACCTAAATGGGCAAACATAATTGCATTTTCTAGATTATCCAAGAAATTAATTAAATTTTGGCAATTTAGTATTTTCTGGTCCAAGGTATTTGAAACCGAGATATATGAAAAAATATTTCTGAGGTCTTTGCTAACGTTTTTTGACAGTTCAACAAATTTATTTTTGATTAGCATTTGATTATCGTATAATTTAGTTATCGTTTCATTATAATGGTCAATTAATTTTTGACTCAAAGAAGCTTGTAGTGTTAATTGATTTTCGATTGATTTTTGGTTATTTTGTAGCGATGTAATTTGAGACTGGATTTTTTCTTCGTCTTCTGAGTCTATAGTGCCAAACAAAAATTTACTTGTTTTTCCTATTATATTTATTAAATAAACTTCGTTTTTGCCTATTTCTTGGGCCTATGTTACTCATTTTATTTTGAACAACATTTAATAAATATTCAGCATGGTGTAAAAGGTTATTAAGGGGTGAATGAAGTTCGTTTGAATTTTTGCCGATAATAGTTTCGATATTTTTGTAGATGTATTTTATGTTGATTAATTGAGAATTTAGAGATGGTGTTTCAATAAAATGATAAAAGGTATGTTTTGTTTCAATTATTTTCGTTTGTCCTAAATTAAAAGGTAGGAGAGGGGAGTTAATTTCTTTTATTTGAATGTCTTGACCATTTATGGTCCTAAGGGTTATCAGGAGTATGAGAAGGACCCGGATCATATTTGGATTGTCCCTGTGAAAATTTTTTGAATTTAGTTTTTCTTGATTTCTTAATTTTTGATTTATGAATAATTTGATTGTTTGTAGTTTTGACTTTTATGCCAAGGTTTCTGAAGTATCTCGGATTAGATTTTTGGCGAATTGCTTGTCTATTTTCTACATAAATTGTTTTATCTTGGTCGAAGTTTATAGAGTTTTCTTGGAATCTGTTTCTGTTGCTTATAGTAGTAGTTTTTGCTTTAAAGTTGCTATCGTGAATTGTTTTGTAAAGTTCTTGCAATCGTTCTTTTCTGTCACTGACATAGTTGCTTAGTATATTTTCGTCAGTAAGGTCAAAGGGATCAAGGGCGTTAGTGTTACCGAATAGTATATCATATGGTTTGTATTTTGTTATGGAGTGAACCGAAGAATTGTAACCTAAGATTGCGAGAGGTATAAGTTGTTTGATGGGGATGTTTGGCTTTTGCAGTTTTAAAACACGAATATTTTCTAGCAAACTTGAATGGAATCTTTCCACTGGACTGTTGCTGTTTGAATTACGGGGTGTAGTATAGTGCAAATTAATTTTATGAAGTTTGCAGAAGTCTACTAACGGTTGAGATTTGAATTCTGTTCCGTTGTCACATGTTATAGCGGCTGGTATACCAAAGTGTGAAATAAAAAGCGAGAGACAGTCTAGCACGGAAATCGCCGACAGGTTTGGTTCAATTGGATATGCCTGCCCGTATTTTGAAAAAACATCAAAAACAGTTAAAAATTTCGTTTGTAGTACCTAGAATACGTCAATATGAAGGCATTCTAGTGGTTTGGTGGGTGTTAATGTCAAATTATATTTAATTTTTGGGGGATGTCTATCATATTTAGCTTTCTGACATATTTCACAAGCATTAATGTATTCGGTAATGTCGTTGTTCAAATTAGGCCAATAATATTTGTTTCTCAGGGCTTCATAAGTTTCGTTTATGCCCCTATGGCAAGTTTTAGTTGTGTGGTGATGTTGTAAGATTTCTTTTTGTCTATCTGTGTCCTCTATATCAATTAGAAATTTGTTCGAACAGAGAAGTTGATAAGCATTATTTTTGAATGTTCTCTGTAAGGTTGTTGTCAATATTGGTAGTAAGTTTGTTGTCGTTTCTTTAAAATGACGACAATATATTTTTTTGGGGTCAACAAAATTTTTGAAAAAGTTAATTGTTTCTTCTTCGATGTTGTTAGTTAAATTTACTGTTATTCTTGTTTTAGTGTAAAACGGTTTGCTTGTTATAGTGTGAAAAGTTTTGGATTTTCCTTGAATGAATATAATTTGATTATTATAAGTTTACATTGTTCTCTGTGATCGGGATATTGAGGATAGGATTTTAAACGCTAGAATGTGTCGTTTCATCATCGCTGGATTCTTGTGGCATTAGTTCGTTTAGTTCTCTTCTGTCTTCTTCTGTAAGGGTAGTATTTTGTATAATATTATCGAGTTGTTTATCTAAGTCTCCAACGTTTACTACCATTGATTCATTTTCCATTACATTAACAGTAATATAATGTGTGTTTCGGTCAAGTCTAAAGTTAATAGGAATTTTAATGTTTTCATTACAAAGTATATTTCTGTTCAGGTCAATGGTTAGATTCATTTTTCTAAGGTCGTTTAACCCTATGAGACCGTCAAAGTGATTATCGAAATTATATAAGACGAACGTGATTTTATGAAGTGAATTAAATTCTCGGAAATAGTTTATCTCGGCTGAGAACAAGGATTCGCTTTCGCCGACAGCTGTTTTTATTCGAGTCGATTGACGATATATTGTTTCGTGAAAATATTTTTCTGCAGACGCAGGGTTTAGAATTGCTTCCGGTGTCTCTTAACAATTTTAAAGGCGGATTTTTAATTTCGATAAAAGGTAAATCCGTTGAACATGAGTCAGAAAATATCTTATTTATGTCGTTTGGTCTTCGAGGGCAACTAAAGGAAAATTTTCAGTGTCATTAGTATCATTGTAACTATAGAAATCAATATTTTGTTGGTCATAAAAGTTTTCAGCTGAATGATAGTCGTTAACTGCGTTGTGTGGGATATTTTCTACGATGTTTATGTAAGAAGATTGTTCTTGTAAGGGGAAACTTTCGCCTACATAATCTGAAGCATTTGTTTGATGCAGTTCTTCAAATGAAAAATTCGGTGGTCCGGTTGATTGAAAATAATTATTAGGATAATTATTTTGGGGTTTTAGAGGTAGATAAGATTTTACGGAGTTACGACTTATTCCAGACATTGGTTCGGGTACATTTGTCGGAATTCGACCAGTGGTTTTAAAGACATTTTTTGGGCGTCCAAAGACTTGTTTGTTTGTTGAAAGCTTCCTATGAATAGGTCGTGGTTGAACATGAATCGGTTGACTTGGAAAAGGTTGTGGGTTTTCAAAGTTTGTTGGTCTCTCAAATGAATGACTGAAGTTTGGTTTCATTGGCTGATTGAAATTTGGTTGAAAATTCGGTAATGATTGGGGGTGAAAGTATGATGGTTTGTATAAATTGTTTGATTGATAATTTGGTTTATTATTACCTTGGTTGAGCATTGGTTGTTTTTGTGTTTGCGGTATTTGTGTGGGTTGCCTAAATGTCGTTAAGGTGTAGTTAAAGTGGTTTTCCTCTAAAATATAATTAAGTGCTGTTTCAAGTGAGTCAGGTTTTTTCAATCTGATAACTGTTTGTAATGATCCAGTTAAGTTTCTGATAAGTGTTCTAAGGGCAAGTTCGTCATACTGTCTAAGATAAACGATTTTAGTATCTGTATTAATTTCCGTAGAGTTATTGATTCTTTGTACTAAATGACTTCGTAAGATTTGGAGACGTTTTCCGAAATCTAATGGTGTTTCGCTTTTGTTGGGGCGGGCCATCAAGAGATCTTGCTCAAGGCACTCCAAACTTCTTTTGTCACCAAAACATGTTTGTAAGGCATCCTTGATTAAGGGCCAATTATTAAGTTCAGCTCTGCTGCCAACTAAAAGATTAGCATGACCAACTAGTTTAGACTGGATTACTTTAATTAGATAGCTTATGAAGAATGGATCAGGATTTCCTTCATAAGCATTCATAAGAAAATCGCAGTTTGAAATGAATTGGTTAAGGTTATAAGAGTTACCATCGAAAGGGGTAATCATGTCAACATATAATTTTAGCATAGGAATATTAACGTCTAAGGGTGAAGAATGAGATGAACCTTCTTGAGGCATGTTTGTAAGGGTAAGATTCCTATTGAAAACTTCAGCAAGAGAATCAATGTTCATGAAATATGGTTAATATAGATGACAAAATAGGTGCAAATATATGAAATATATATAGGGAAACAATAAATTGTTATATTGAATACGATATGTTATATAAAATATAGCAAATAAAATATATCTTAAAACTAGATTGATTGAAAATATAGTCAGATACTTCGAAATAAGTATTAATTTTCAAATACTTAAAATTAAAATCTTTATATTTTCTAATTGGACTAATATATTTTTAAAAATTCTTAAACAACATTTATTTCAATATAGATCAATATTAAATATCTCTTTAATCTTTATTTATTTGAAATTAAAAACTTTTTTCTTAGCTTAATGTCTCCTATTCGGGGAAACCTATTCTAAACTTTCTCCTATTATGGCAGAGAATGAAAGTTTGGAAGGAGGTACTCAGCACTTACCTTCCTTGATTCTGTAGTTCTTTTTCGTCCGGGGTACGACAGACGCTAAAAGTTGAAACTCAAGTACAGCAAAACTGGAAAATCGATCTCGATGCCGTGGCTTTTCCGTTCTTGTACTGCGACTATCCTACTGACTGCACCAGTGAAATTTGTTTGTTCTTAATAAACGTTTTTAAAAAACAATTTATTTTCAAATAAGCAAACTAATGATTACAATTAAGTCCGAACGGGACAAAAGCTACTAGCAGAATGAAATCCTATTACATAAAAGCGACAATATAAAAATAATGATTAAGCAAGTTGTCCGTGAAGCGGCATTAAATTATATACGAATAATGGTTATAAATTATTTAACTAGCGCGTAAGTCAGTTAAATTAAAAAAAGATTAATCATAAAGATTTTAAAGAAAGTGATTAGCTTAGAATCTCCCTTCATTATTCCTGGGCGTATTCACTTGTAAAACCCGACCACTTTAGATGATTTTTTAAATTCATGAGTTCAATAATGGACCTCAAAAGGTTCCGTATTTTTTTAAAGCTTGACCTCAGATCTTAATATGGTCAGTAGGATCATTAATTGGTCAATTTTTGAATTGCTTTTGAATTTTCGCATGCCTTGAATCAGACTCCATCTGGCTGTGTCCGACCTTTAAAAACTTTTGCTCAATCATTATGTTTTCTATAATAGAAAGGTTCAGTAACGCACTAGACATTGTTAAGGTGCGATTTTGGAAAGTGCACCTGTCACTATAAATAACAATTATTTTTATCTTTTCGAAATTTTTTCAACACATTGAACGCAAGACACCATATTGTTTCTAGTCAAGAACCTTTGCCAGTTACGCTCCTCTCCACTGATTGAAATCTCGAATAATTATTTATGTATTTAGCACATATAACTGAATTTAATATTTTATAGGATTTCTGTTAACTACAGTCTGTTGTTTACACATCTTTTCTAGTATCACGTCACAAGAATTTTTCTAATCCATTCAACTAAAATCGTGAAGCATTTTTAATAGAATACTTTAGCTTCTCTTGAGTATACTTAAAATAATGATTAATATCATATTCATGAGAACTTTTATTTTGATTAGTTGCAATGTTCAAACGTATAGCAAATTCTTCCACTACTACATGTAACCAATGATTCGACATTGAAAACTCTTGGCAAATTCCGAAATGTTGAAATTCTTTTTAATGCGTTCCGTGTAATATGGATTCACATTCCACAGATATTCAAATAACGTAATTATCTTATAATTGAGCTATCTATCTACACTGTCTATGGCAAATAATTTAGTCTAATATCGATATAATTATTCGATTTATCCTAGCAAACTAGGTAAATTCCAAATATCTATCATAAAAATATTCATTTACCTTTTCCTCAAGGCATTATATTCATATATTATAGGATTATTTGCTAAATTATTGCGGCTCATTAATAATTTAAGCTCGAAATTTTAAAGATTATCTCCTGCCATTTTCTATTGTATCCTTAAATCGGCATTATTATTTTTATTGATACCGTTAGTTTCGTGAAATAGTAATGGGTATACCTGGAGTTGCTTTCTTGGGCTTACAATTCATATCATTTTGCCCATTCCGGACACCATTTAGTAAGTAGTTAAACTCAGTGCTGGGTAGATGTGTACTTGAGATATTTTATGTAGTGCTTTGTAACAATAGATTACATATTTTTCTTGGCTCGTGATAATTACACATGTAATATAACACAAAAATTTTTTACTTCTAGCATTACTTCCATTATTAAGTATGCATGTTGTAATATTGTTAATACTCTTGAAGATTTACGGGCTATTTTGGTGCAGACAATTGTGATGAACAGTGTTGTATCGAATAGTTCAAAATGGAGCAGCGCTACACGGAAGTTCCTACATGGAGTAAAAGTTTAAAACGTGGTGAGTACAGAAAATTTTTAAATACTGCCAAAAACTAGCAAATAAACCTCTACTCAGAACTGTATGTACTATGAGTATAAATATGTATAGTGGAAACTTGAGTATTGCTCCAATTTTGAAAAAAAAACAGTTGTTACCGGTTGTTACTGAATTTTATTCAGTTTCTTCGGCTAATCTATAACAGATAATAAAATGCCTTAACTAAGAATACATACTGTACCATAGAGAATGTGAAATAACAATAACAATAAAAACTAGAACCAAATTGAGAGACACAACAGACCATAATTCAAATTTTACTAACTTAAAAAATATTCACCAATATAATACAATTTAAAGGGAGACATTAAAATTAATTTTTAAAAGACGATGAAACAACGTGGCTAGATTGCCTATTAAAAAGTCAGGTTATGTATATGTCAAAATTTCTTTGAAACATTATCTTTTGAATTCAGCCTAATTAATGGTGGGCGAAATAAAACTACAAGTATACTTTATGTTATTTAATAAAGAGTTTTCTTCATCAGTTCAAAAACAGAATGATTAAATTATTGTAATCCGACAAATTACAGATCCAATGATAAGATTCTATTTCTTATATAGGATCTTATCATTCCGCCAATCATACTTCATTATGTATGTCAAATTTAGTACATAAATTAAATAACACAATAGAGAGCTTACGTTTTATTTTAAAATTAACGTCATTAGTGCTATAGAATTTACAAAAAATAATAACTTCACATTAGGAAATAATTGTGTACACACAAATGTACATTCTAAAATAAGTACATAATCAAAACATAATAAGAATAAAATCATAATATGAGTCAATAAATTTATGAAGCATGAAAGTAATCATCAATTTTTTTTTGTTTAATTTTGTTGAAAAGCGAAATCAAAGCTTGGTCCCTCAGTCTTCTCAACAGTAAAAGTTCATTGTAGGATGCACCATTCTCTTCAGCCCATTGCAAACCTAGCTCAAAGGCGTTAATAACATCTTGTGCTGTCACTTACGAAGTAGTTGCAATTTCTTCGTCGTCATCTTCCATTCCACGGCACCAGATTTCCAAATCTTCCGAACTTATCTGTGTTTCAGCAGTAACTTGCTCTATTACTTCCGAAGTTACATCGATTTGTGGATCGTTGCTAGAAGTGGCGACTATATCTGGCCATAAGTTTTTCCAAGGCGATTTAATAGTTGATGAAGGTAATGCATTCCACTATTGACAAAGAGCAAATACCAAGTCTTTCATATTCAAGTCTTTCAACGTTTTTTCTAATGGCTGGTCTTTAGATACGGCTTTCAAAAGAAGGTTTTTCTTACAATCTTGCTTGACAAACTGAATGACATGCTGATCCATTGGTTGAGTGCAGTGAGGAAAATTATGATCTTTCAAACATTTCCTAACTTCTGGTACAAAGCATTCATCAAACCACTTCTTGAAATGGTCTTTTGGTCATCCACGCACTTTTTTGTCCGTAATAGTGTACAGGTAAATAAATGTTTTTGAATGCACGTGGTTTATTAGCTTTTCCAATGACCACCATCTTAAGCGCGTGTGTACCTGCAGCGTTAGCACATGGTAGCATGGTTACACGTTCTTTACTTACTTTTCGTCCAGGTACGGATTTTTCGTTATAGGAAACGAAAGTTTTGTTAAGGTGCGTATCCACCTAAAAATTATTGTTAGCAAACGTTTGTAAGTGATTGTGAATGTTTTCAAAAGTTTGCAATTGAAGTGTCTCCACCAATGTAAATATTCGCAGACACCTGTACGGAGCAATCATTTGTTCATGTTCCGCGCAACAAACATAAAGAAGGGCTCCGAAAAGCAAACGTATTGCTAGTGCCGCGTCTTACATAATTATGACTGTTTTAATTGAAAAAGAGAACAGTATAAAAAAGAGAAAGCATAGGTTTTGGACATCCCATTTTTTGAAAACAAAACAGTCAATTCAACTGCTAACTGACTTACAAATAAGCGATAGGAGTGGACTATTTAAAAATTTTTGCTGCATGTTATTGGAAGATTTTAATTTCATTATTTTGTTAATTGGATCCAAAATATGTAAACGAGATACAAATTACAGAGATTGCATTCCGGTAGAAGTTAGACTGGCAATCACACTTCGATTCTTGGCTACAGGAGATTCCTACAATAGCCTTATATATCTATTTAGAGTTTTTAAGCCATTAATTGCAAACATAATACCGGAAGTATGTGCATGTATTATAGAAGCCTTGAAGGAATACGTTAAATTAAGTACACGATTATGAATTAACTCTTTATTTATATGTCTAGGCACTTGTAATGTTACAACATAATATTATTATTATTTACTCGACTTGACCATATAATGTATGGCATCACACTCCCTCTATGTGTGCCTTTAGGGGAAAATTCACTACTACATATCAAAGGGTTTAGCTCTGTGGGAGCCCTTGCCAGGTTATCAGACCCGTGGTTGGCGTCGTGGCTGCAGTTCCCCATAAATTTTCTGACCGTCCGGGCTGTTCCTAACAGGACGGCTTTTTGCATTTGTTTGTATAGGTGTTCGTCCAGACAGAGGTATTTTAAATTGTTTAAGAGATGTTTTGGGACTAGTCCTGTCGTTGACATAACAATTGGTACAGTTCGTGTGTTGTTCATGTTCCACTGAGTCTTTATTTGAAATTCCAAATCTCTATATTTGGTTATTTTCTCAGCCTGCTTGATATTTATATTATTGTTGTTAGGAATTGCTATGTCAATTAAAGTTGTTTTCCGAGAGACTTTATCTACCAAAACTATATCTGGTCTATTGTGAGCAACAGACCGATCGGTCAGTATCGTGCGGTCCCAGTACAGCTTATAGTTGTTATTTTCTAAAACAGATGCTAGTTTATATTTATAGTATGGTAATCTTACCGACTGTGATAATTCATGTTTCAGTGCTAGTTCCTGGTGAAGTATTTTTGCCACAGCATCGTGTCGTTCTTTGTATTCAGTTGCAGCGAACGCTTGACAACCTCCTGTGATATGCTGGATAGATTCAGATGTTTGGCAACCGTACCTGCATCTATCGTTGTTAATAGAAGGGTCTTTAACGATGTACTTTAGGTAGTTCTTAGTTGGAATTACTTGATCTTGGATTGCCAATATAAAGCCTTCCGTTTCAGGGAACATATGTCGACATAATCTTGGTTGACGTCATTTATATGCCTTCCATGAAGGGGCTTCTCTTTCCATTTCAGCAGTTTCTGATTTGTGGTCTGGTGGTGTAATTGGACATGTTGTTGTGTCAGTCGCAGTGGTGTTGAGTCATCAACCTGGCACATGACTCGATGTAGATCAGAAAATTCTGCGAGTTTCTGGAAATGACTACGCAAAATAGAAATTTGTTGATCTAATAGCTTACTTAGATCTGTCAGTCCTCTTCCTCCTTCATACCGTGGCATAGTTGTACGTTCGACAGAGCTCTTTGGATGGTGATTTTGAGCTTTTGTTAGTAAAACTCGAACTTTTCGTTGTAATTGTTCAATGTCAGTCTTGCACCAATTAACTATACCGAAAGAGTAACTGAGCACTGAACACGCATAGGTGTTAATAGCCTGAAACAGATTTTTACTGTTTAGTTTGGTTTTCAACAGTCGTCTTACCCTTCTATAAAACTCTGCTGTTAGGTCCTTTTTCATAGTCATGTGATCAATACGTTGGGCCTGCTTTATTCCAAGGTATTTATAAGTATGACCTTCCCCCATAGATTCAATTGAGGTGCCATCTCCCATTTCGAAGTGCCCCTGCTGTTTTTTGCCTTTAACTATATTAATAATTCGGCATTTGTCTAGGCCAAATTTCATATGGATGTCACTAGAGAAGCCTTCTACTATTTTAAGCATGTCATGCAGCTGTTGTTTTGTAGCTGCCATCAACTTTAAGTCGTCCATGTATAACAAATTATCCCGACTTGACCATACAATGTATGGCATCACACTCCCTCTAAAGGGGAAAATTCACTAAACCCCAGATATACTACATATCAAAAGGGTTTAGCTCTGTGGGAGCCCTTGCCAGGTTATCAGGCCCGTGGTTGGCGTCGTGGCTGCAATTCCCCATAAATTTTCTGACCGTCCGGGCTGTTCCTAACAGGACGGCTTTTTGCATTTGTTTGTAAAGGTGTTCGTCCAGACCGAGGTATTTTAAATTGTTTAAGAGATGTTTTGGGACTAGTCCTGTCGTTGACATAACAATTGGTACAGTTCGTGTGTTGTTCATGTTCCACTGAGTCTTTATTTGAAATTCCAAATCTTTATATTTGGTTATTTTCTCAGCCTGCTTGTTATTTATATTATTGTTGTTAGGAATTGCTATGTCAATTAAAGTTGTTTTTCGAGAGACTTTATCTACCAAAACTATATCTGGTCTATTGTGAGCAACAGACCGATCGGTCAGTATCGTGCGGTCCCAGTACAGCTTATAGTTGTTATTTTCTAAAACAGATTCTGGTTTATATTTATAGTATGGTAATCTTACCGACTGTGATAATTCATGTTTCAGTGCTAGTTCCTGGTGAAGTATTTTTGCCACAGCATCGTGTCGTTCTTTGTATTCAGTTGCAGCGAACGCTTGACAACCTCCTGTGATATGCTGGATAGATTCAGATGTTTGGCAACCATACCTGCATCTGTCGTTGTTAATAGAAGGGTCTTTAACGATGTACTTTAGGTAGTTCTTAGTTGGAATTACTTGATCTTGGATTGCCAATATAAAGCCTTCCGTTTCAGGGAACATATGACCAGAGATCAACCAGTAGTTCGACGCTGCATTGTCGACATAATCTTGGTTGACGTCATTTATATGTCTTCCATGAAGTGGCTTCTCTTTCCATTTCAGCAGTTTCTGATCTGTGGTCTGGTGGTGTAATTGGACATGTTGTTGTGTCAGTCGCAGTGGTGTTGAGTCATCAACCTGGCACATGACTCTATGTAGATCAGAAAATTCTGCGAGTTTCTGGAAATGACTTCGCAAAATAGAAATTTGTTGATCTAATAGCTTACTTAGATCTGTCAATCCTCTTCCTCCTTCATACCGTGGCAAAGTTGTACGTTCGACAGAGCTCTTTGGATGGTGATTTTGAGCTTTTGTTAGTAAAACTCTAACTTTTCGTTGTAATTGTTCAATGTCAGTCTTGCACCAATTAACTATACCGAAAGAGTAACTGAGCACTGAACACGCATAGGTGTTAATAGCCTGAAACAGATTTTTACTGTTTAGTTTGGTTTTCAACAGTCGTCTTACCCTTCTATAAAACTCTGCTGTTAGGTCCTTTTTCATAGTCATGTGATCAATACGTTGAGCCTGCTTTATTCCAAGGTATTTATAAGTATGACCTTCCCCCATAGATTCAATTGAGGTGCCATCTCCCATTTCGAAGTGCCCCTGCTGTATTTTGCCTTTAACTATATTAATAATTCGGCATTTGTCTAGGCCAAATTTCATATGTATGTCACTAGAGAACCCTTCTACTATTTTAAGCATGTCATGCAGCTGTTGTTTTGTAGCTGCCATCAACTTTAAGTCGTCCATGTATAACAAATGGTTTATCTTCAATGCTTGTACGTTGTTGTGTTTGAGACTGAACCCAAAATTAGTCGAGTTCAGTTTGTTCGAGAGAGGGTTCATGGCAAGGCAGAACCACAGCGGGCTAAGAGAGTCTCCCTGGAATATACCCCTTCTGATTGGAATAGGATCTGTTTGTATCGAACAGTTGGCTTCATTCAGTGAGATTTTGGTTTGCCAGGTGGCCATGGCATGTTCTAAAAAGTTAATAATACAATTATTCACTTTATAGAGTTTCAGCACCTTAATGAGCCAATCATGTGGAACTGAATCAAAGGCCTTTTTGTAGTCCACATATGCCATGTAGAGATTACGTCGTTTGGCGTGGGCTTGATTGCAGACAACGGAATCAATTATCAGTTGTTCTTTGCAACCCATCGAATTTTTCGCGCATCCCTTTTGTTGTTGAGTAATTATGTTGTTCAGTTCACAATGTTTGAAAATGCGATGATTAATGCATGATGTTATGAGTTTGTATAAGGTTGAAAGGCAAGTGATTGGTCGGTACTTTGCTGGGTCCTGTGCACCTAGGTCGTCCTTTGGTAAGAGGTATGTAGCACCATGCGTTAGGAAACTAGGCATCTTGTGTGGGTGGGCAATTACGTTATTTATAAGGGCTGTTAGTGTTTCGTGGGTTGCGTACAGTTTCTTTATCCAGTAATTTTGTACACCATCTGGTCCTGGTGCTTTCCAGTTATGGAGGTTCTTCATTATGTTGGATGTATCTTCCGTTGTAAATGGTTGGTGTTGCATGGCCTCGCAGTTCTGAGATGCAGCCTCCTCCTCATTAATCCAGCTGGCTCCGGAGTTATAGGAGGTTGTTGTGGAAAGCTGTGTTTTCCAGAATTCCTCGATGTCTGTTTTACTGGGGTAACTAGGGGCTTCATTATTATTCTTGTTGTTAAGTTTTCTATAAAACCCTTTTTCTGATTGTCGGAAGAGTGTGTTGTCTAGTTTCCGTTGGTTACTGATTTTGTACCTTCTCAATCGACTTGTGTAGACGGAGAGCTTTTGTCGTAGACTGTCCAGACACTGCTGAGATGTGATGTTTTCTCCATCCCACTGGGAGTGTATTCGGTTATTGTCCATGATAGTCTTGACAAGCCTTTCTATTCTGTTGTTCCTGACTCCTCGTTGGTACTCGGTCAGTCTTCCAACGTCTTTCCGAAGAGAATTGATTTTCCCTTCAAGTCTTCTTTGCCAAGGTGGTATTCGAGGGGTTTGTCTAAATTGGGGAGGGTCTTGCTTTGGTCTTACTGCGACCCCAATTATTCTGCAGATGGCAGTTGCCGCACAGTAGATGATTATGTGTAGCGACTCTAACGTATTAGCACCTAAAACATAGGTTGGCAAGATAAATTTGTTCATAGCCTGCAAGACGATACCCAGTTTCTTAGATGATCTTAGTTTGGGAAGAGCTGGTCTAGTCAGTGGATCTGTTCCATTATACTCTCTAAGAGCTCCTTCCATTCCTGCTTGGATCTTCTCAAGCAGGTCAGCGTTGGTTGGCTGTTCTTGCTGTAGTTCTTGAGTCTCGTCCGCTCTTTGTGCCAAAGGTGTTTCCGGCTCTGGATCGATTGTATTTCGACCAAATAGTTCGCGCTCCACTTCGCTCTTTATTGTGTCCAGTTGTTCAGGCGAAATAAGGCCATTTCTCAAGATGACACGATATTGATCTGCGACTCTCTGTTCAGTAACTTGAAGCTCTGGGTACTCACGACAGAACTCTTGATAGAGTATTTGGCGATCTCCAGTCTTGTCCTGGCCAAGGTTCGTGATTCTGTAAAACGTGCGCATTATAAATTCATTCATGGCGCCAGTCCATTTCATGCGCAGTCTTTTCAGTCCCGCTTGAGTGAGCGCTGGCTGTTGATCCTGCGCAACACTTTCTGCGGGTGGAGTTCTCGTTCTCGTTTGACTCCGTTGGTGATGGTCACGTTGTTGTTGTGACTGTGTTGGTGAGTGTTCTTGTGGTTCTTCTGGTTCTTGGGCTGTAGCTCTTTGGACGGCAGGGGCCCGCCTCCTCAGCACCCTGACACCGACTATTATTACCGATTATTATTATTATTATTATATTGTTGAGTCAATATTCTGAATTCGGATTAAAGTTCTCAACAAAAGTTGCTACTGATGCTGAAGTCTGATTGTGGAGAATTCCTGAGATGTCCAGTAGCGATGTTTCTTGCGATTCATCATTTTGTAATGACGTACTCTCATTATTGTTTGTTGCTTTCTCCATAGAAACAGGAGGGTATGGTGACTGTGTTTGAGTAAATGGGGTAGGTGTTCTTGACCAAGTATTGTAATTACTTGCAGAGCTTGAATGCGGTGAGCAAACGGCATTGAAATTGTTGATGTAGATTGTTGAAAATTATATCAAGACGCGTGAGTATAATTGGCATTCATAATGTGACTGTCATATTGACCCAGATCGGCGTTAAATAAAATATTATTGCAGAAATGTTGGACCACTGCTTGTGTTCTTTTACTACAACTTCGTAGTAATTTTCCTCATGCAATTGGTGCAATAGATGGAAAACATGTAGTTATACAGTGCCCTGGGGGCACTGGAAGCGACTACTTTAACTACAAATCATTTTTCAGTATAGTATTATTTGCGTTAGTGGATGCAAATTATAATTTTCTCTTTGTGGATGTCGGTTGTCAAGGCAGGATCTCGGATGGAGGTGTTTTTAAAAATACGCAGCTATATAAAGGTCTACAAAATGGCCATTTCAACTTACCACCACCAGAAATATTGCCAAGACACGAAACACCCCTACCTTATGTAATTTTAGGGGACGAAGCTTTCGCCTTGAATCATAATTTAATGAAGCCCTACTCAGGATTGCATGAAAAATGCTCAAAAGAAAGAATTTTCAATTACCGACTGAGTCGAGCAAGAAGAGTGGTTGAAAATGCCTTTGGGGTATGTTCATCTGTCTTCCGTGTCTTAAGGAAGCCACTGCTTTTAAAACTAGAAAACGCACAGTTAGTTGTGATGGCTTGTGTGTACCTACATAATTTTTTACGTAAAAGCTCATCATCTAAGAATGTATATTGTTCCGAAGGTACTTTAGACAGCGAAGTAAATGGAGAAGTTATTCTTGGTACTTAGAGAAACGACACCAATTTGTCATCTCTATTAAATTTAAAAAAAAATCCAAGAGAATCATCGACAAGTGCTCAAGAATTTCGAAATGAATTTTCTAATTATTTTATGGGCAATGGTACTCTTCCCTGGCAAAACGAGTATGCTTAACTTTTTTCTATGTATTTTTTGATTTAATTAATAAACTCAAATGATTGAAAATATTTTTACCTTCACACTTTCCTCGTCCAAGTCAACTCCCGCTGAGCTTAGTGTTTTCCGACATTTACTTTTGTCAGCTAAGAAGTGAAGAGCCTTAAAGCCAAACCAATTGCTAACGTACACTTCGTCTCGACCTACAGGAAATTAATGTGCGTTAGTTTAAAATTGCCACGAGAAAATAAATAAATTTCAAAAAGGAATGAGTTAGAAGTGAGGTAGAGGGCAATTTTTTTGTTGCAAATAATAGGTGAATTAATTTATAATAAAAGTAACCATACCAGTCCCTGTCTTCATGGACTTTCCATGCTTCGCCTTTTCCCTTCTGTAAGAGGAGAGCAAAGAATTTATTTTACCTCTCACAACATCTACTTTGGTTTCCATTTCTTTTGCAATTTCACTCAATGCGTCATACTTCTTCTTTGTTTTTTATCTCATACATCTCAATTAATTTCAGGCACTTTTCATTGTCCCACTCCATATTATTCATATTTAGTCGTGTGTTATCAATTATCATACAACCCAAATTTTCTTGGTTATTTTATTTGTTAGTTGTTGAATTATTTCGTAGATACGTCGCACCGATCTGAAAAACAACACTGGTTCACTGTGAACATGTTCCTGCACGTTTCCACTTAAAATGCATCACGCGCGCATAAGCAACAAATCCCTTTGATGTACCGACAACGCTCGGAACACGGACAAATGATTGCAAATGTTTGCAAATTCGCGTCAGTTTCGTCTCTATCAAGCAAATGTTGTGATTGCAAACATTTGACAACAATTGCAAACATTTTGCGCGCACCTTTAGGTATCACACGCCAAAAAAGCCCTGATTCGTCTGCATTGTACACCTGTGATGGGTTAAGATTTAAATCTTTCACCTTTTGCAAAAATGTTAATTTAAATGTCTCAATGCAGGTGGTATCATTCGAAAGTTTCTCTCCTGTAATAGTCATCAAACGTATGCCGTGACGACTTTTGAAACGTTCTAGCCATCCCTTGCTAGTCACAAAATCATCTTTTTTCATATATTTTTTTTTGTAAAAAACTTAGCTTTCATGGCCAACAATGGGCGTATGCCTATTTATTTCCTGAAGAAACCACATGTATAAAGCTTCCTCCACTCCGGGATGTTCAGCTTTCTTGAGTGTCTGCCTCTTGCCTGGCCCACAGTCAGTAGTTGACGACACAAACTTTTTAATCTTCTCCTGTTTTTTAATGTCATAAATTGTAGATCGACCTACGCCGTATTCACTTGCTAAACTACTGTAAGATTCATTACAATTAAGGCGGTCTAAAATATCACATTTTCCTTTAATTGTCAGTGTTTTGTGCTTTCGCTTCTGGGTTTGTGGCGACATTACACAATTAATAAATGTGTATGTAGTAAACAATGAACGTACGCTAGGTTGCACCGCTATCACTTGTAGTCAAATTCAAACTAGACAATCAAAATCAAAACAATACCTACGCGTCGAGCACAATAGTGAAGACGCCTACAAGTTGTACATGTTCAATCATGCATTATCTACAATAGCGAAGATTGGCTAATGTGTCGGATTACAGAGGGTGCCGAATTAGCCAGGGGCCGGATTACCGGGGTCTACTGTATCTCTTTTCTTATTTAAACAATTAGATTGATTTTTAATACAAACCATTTCTAGAAATTTTCGCTTGAAAAGATTAATCAGTACCTGGGCGTCATCAAAATCTGCTGGAAGATCACTGCATGTACAGTGAGTTTGTTTCTGTACCTTACATTAACCTCTTCAGGGACAGAAAAAAATTCTTTAATTATAAGAGTAAATATTTTTTTATTACAATAGTTCCAAACAAAAATTAATTCTTAAACATAAATTTCATTTTTTTAAATTTATAAGATATTTAAATTTAAAAATCAATATTGCCACGCTTGTGGAAAATGTGCGATTCTGTTCACTTTTTATGGAATGATTCCATTGATCTTTGCCGCTTTTACTAAGACTAAACTCTTTAATTAAAACACAATAATCTAAGGAATGACCTACGTCATTTTCGATTGAAAGAATAGCATGGGTTGAAAAACGATCCTGTGTCATCGAATTCCACAAATATGTTTTAATTATTTTAAGCCTTGAAAAACTCCTTTCAGCAGACGCAACCGTAACAGGTGTGGTGGCAATAATTCTCAGAACAATTTCGATAGTGGGGTAAACTTCAGTTAATTTTTTTTATATTATGTATTTCAGCACCGAGATAATGTCATCGCCTCATTCCTGCACACGGATGAACATATGCAGTTCTCCGTACAATGCATGTCCATCATTATCACATAATTCTCATACTATCTTAGATATTGGCAAGTCGCTGCATTGCTTCAAAAGTTCTCTATCACTAATTTCCTTTAATCTTTTTATATTATACATGAAACCAAACATGCTCTCATGGTGTTTAAGTTCCTCAAACCTAGGATAGCAGTTTGCGCGCACATTGTCGACAGTAACATAAAAATAGTTTATTTTGAACATCTCTTCCGCATTCAATTCATGAGCTTCATGTTCCCCTTCATAATCAAAATGCCTTTTTTACGGCGTCTTTTGACTTCTTTAAACTGTCAATATCATTTTCCTCGGCTATTTCTCTCGCCGTTACAAGGGGTAATTGAAAACCATTTTCGCGATAATTATCAAGCCAATTTGTGAATGCTTCTAGGTGTTGTATAGCCACATCTAAGTGCATGTTTTCGCTTTGCCACATTAATCTTTGTAAGAATGTCATACCACATGACACGTGAAACTACAAATTCGTAGGTAGTTATTGCCTTTTATATATGTAGAATGGCATTCACTGACCAACTGGCAATCGGTTGTATTTTCTGCTAAATCCTTTAAAGCATTACATATATCGCCTAGTTGGTATTTAACGGCCTTCACCGATGCTATCCTGCACTCTCATCTAGTTTCAGGAAGTGGTTTTAGCGATAAGGATTTTACATGGACATTTAAAATAGCCCACCTCTGACTTGAGCCGGCAAACAGAGTGTACAACCTTTGTAGCAAACCAAAAAAAGATTTTGTTTGGACACAAGACGATCCTACATCTCCTAGGAAGAGATTCCAGCTATGACTCCCACAGGGTCAAAAATAAGCAATCGGATTAATTTCAAAAATACGTTTTTGGACACCACTTTTTTCACCACGCATATTGACACCATTATCATATCCTTGGCCTCTGCAGTTTTGCAGTGATATACTTAACTGTTCTAATTATGTGATTATATAATTAGTCAAACTCTCAGCTGTGGTTTTTGTATTAAAAAATCTTATAATAAGACGACGAGAAACGTCGCGAGTACAATGAAGAATAATAGAGCAATATTTATTATTAATTATTTTTTCAAAAATTTCATTTTTCACGTGACTTGCTATTAATTGTATGAGCTCATTTTGAATATTTTTCTGATATAGTGGTCATTAATCGTTTTATCTTTTACTTGGTTTAAGTCAAGCCCTCAGCATGCTATCAAATCGGGCTATTAACTTAACTAAATCTATAAAGTTGTCGCTTGTCTCACTCGAACCTGAGTCAGATGTTAACTTCTCTCTATGCGAGCAATCGTTCTAAAATATCTCTCCAGCGTTGCCTTGTTCAGTTTGTGACTGAGCCAAGGAGTCAATAGTGGAACAGCTTTTTAAACCATTCTGTAAATTAATCCATTTCAGCATACAATCTTTGTGCTGTCGACTAGATTCGTGAGACTTGAGGAAATCACCCAAGTGTTTCCATTCACACACTCCTTCACTTGATCCAATCTTTGTATTTTCTAGCCCGAATATTCGACACGAAAAGTAGTAAACGGCATACTTTGTTTGTGAATAAATCATCCAGCGCCTGTCAAGCTTTTCACCGTTAACTAATAACTAATTATAATGATATTCACTGAATCGCCGTCCATTATCATTTACGGGAAATATCTCAACTTTAATCCGGATTGGACCTATTAATACAAACTCAGTTCGGTCTACATTAGTAATTGTTATGGGCCACAAACCGGGGTCATTTTGAGGATTGAGATTTTCTATACCAGCAGTCATGGATGTAGGCGTAGAGTCGGGCTCAGATTCCAATGATGTAGTTAATTCATCATCATCATCGCTGTTTTTACTTGATGACGGCGGCGGCACCCATAATGATGTGGATGGATTGTTCTCAGCTGAATCTGGATTAAAGTCACTTTCAGTCAATAAATGTTTCGTATAGGTTTCTTGATAATCACTTTTTATATATTTATATAAAGATCTACGTATATATTCTTGTACCTGCATTCTTTTGATAGCTCGTTTCCTTTTTGAATTATCTGACTCAAATTTTCTACCGGCAATACGATAACGGGAACTGATTTCGTAAATCTTGTTTTGTTTCGCACAAACAGTCGGAAATAATTTTTACACACAGTTTTTACACTTTATAACTTACTCAGTACTTAAAATACTATAATTTACACTTTTCCAGCTCACTCAATACTTGAAACACTATAAGAACGTAATAATATTAAATATAATTAAAAGATTTGTACTGTACAGCAACGATTTTGAAACTCATACTGCAAGCAAAATAATTACAAGGTGACAAAAGTTGACGAACGAAATGAAACAAGGGAATTCCTCCACTGACTGGGATTCCCCGAGCGATAGACGAGTAGAGCATCATAGAAAAATGAAGTAGCCTATAGAACGAAAACTCACGTGTTTCGATTTGGAACACAGTTTTCAGCGCACCGTACGGATGCAGGGAAAAGTTTTAGCTGCAATCAGCGCCCTCTATTAGTCAATAATCTTGTCAATTTTACTGGTGCTGAGAGCTAGTGGTAGATATGACACTAAATTATTCAAATATATATACAAGATATTCCACATGTTTCTTTACAGCTGATACCTTTGTTTTTAGTAATGGTAAGAACATTTTCTAAACATAATGTTAATGAGAACTAATTATGTTTTATAAATGTAACAAAAACGGACAAAATTTTAAAAAAAATGGAATGTACTGGCGCAAGTTTTTGATTACATTTTTTTAAAGGATAACGTGTTCTCGTGAACAATGATTTTATGAAATTGTTCCTATCTTTACTAAAAAACATGATAAAAGCTGTAAAGAAACACCTTGTACATAGATATCCCCAAAAAACTTAAGTAAGCGTACTTTGAGCATCAGATTAGCATAATGTTTGCTATTAAATAGTAGGAAAGCATATGTATTCACACTTTCAATAAAACAATTAAAACACATTGAAATAATAAGTGTATTAACAAAATAAATACAGGAATTTATAAAATATTTTAGATAAAAACATGTTCACGACTAAGATCTACAAAACCGAACACAATTACGAGGGTGAATCAAATTGAACCGGACTTTTGTTTTAAAAATTTTATTGGTACGATCGATACAAATTTTAATACATATTATTTTTCTACATAGTCTCCTCTCTTATGTATACATTTTTCCCATCCAAATCGGAAGTTTTTTAATACCTTTCTCAAAGAATGAAACTGGTCGTGTCGATAACCAATTGCGCACAAACGTTTCTACACCTTCGTTGTCCTCAAAGGGGTGGCCTCCCAGTTCTTCTTTAAGTGCCCAAACATGTGGTAGTCACATGGCGACAAATCAGGACTGTAAGGCGGGTGTTCAAGGGTTTTCCAATGCATTTTGTTCAATTTTCCTTGTGGCCGAGCGTTGTCATGCAACAGAATCACACTTCGGATAGACATATCCCGCCTCTTTTGCCGATAGGCAAGTTTCACTTGTTGGAGTAGTTCGCAGTAATACTCAGCATTAATTGTACGGCGTTCGTGCAGAAAATCGATCAGCAGTACGCCTTTCGAATCCCAAAAAACTTGCAAGAATTTTCCCTGCAGAAAGACGGGTCTTGGCTTTCCGCGGTGCTGCCTCTCCAGGTTTTTGCCACTCCATACTTGCACGTTTGGACTCCGGGGTATAATGATGCACCCATGTCTCATCACAGGTGACAATATGTCTCAAAAACTCATCCCCCTCTGCTTGATATCTTGCTAACAGCCTTTCACATACGGCAAGACGGTTTGCTTTTTGATCTTCCCTTAGAAGGCGAGGAACCCATCTTGCACACACTTTTCGGTAACCCAACTCATCTGAAATGAGCACTCCCGTATGATATTCCAACGTGTTCAGCAATTGTCAATACTGTAAGATGGCGCTCACCTTCAATCAGCTCACGATTTGCGTAGATATTCGCCTCATTGATGCTTGTCGTGGGACGGCGTGCATGAGGCTCATTTTCCACTGTCTCTCGGCCATTTGAAAACTTTTTGTGCCAGTCGTACACTTGGGTCCTTGAAAGTGTTTCATTGCCGAACTGTGCAGATATTCGACGCAAAATTTCAGACGGTCTAACGCCCTCCTGCGCCAAAAATTTGATAACAACACGTTGCGCAACAGACGTATGCACCTCTTGCTCTGACATGATGCGCCAAACCGACGAACTCCCCTCTTCTTAACATCCCTACCTAACATATATCGAGACGTCACGCCACTCGAATTACCTACAGGGCGAGAAACAGAAAAGTCCGGTTCATATTTGATTCACCCTCGTAATATATGAGTGTTGATCAACACAGCACTGATATTTGTTAAAAACAGTTAAAAAAAACAATTAGTAATATTGAATCCATATTCACATTGTTAAAAAAAATTTCGTAAGGTACAGTTTGTAAAAAAAAACATTTAAATATATGAAAATTGCTTAACGGTTTTTAAACTTTTGTTTTGACTGAAATTTATGAATTTATAGGAGCAACTATATTTGGTTTTAAAGCTAAATATTTTTCCGTTGGCAATATTATTTACACTTCTACACCCCCAAAACAAACAACATTTAACTAGGAGTTGGCATAGCTTATTACCAAGATTGGTTGTTGCGAACAATTCAAAGGAATAAATAAATAATTGTGTTGTAACACAACACAAATTTTGTGCTTGCAACAGAATCTTGGAATTAAGAAATATAAGGAGGATAAACAATGTGTTATTAAAAAATTTAAATTTGTATTTGGTAGTTGCAAATATCCTCTTGGATACTTCCTAACATCAATGAATTCACAATCTTCTGATTCTAAATTAGAGTTCACAATTTGTAAACAATCATTACAATTACGATAATAATTTTTAAATAACTTCTGGATGTACCCACTCATATAAACAATTGTACATCTAGCAATTTTAGCACGCTGTCCTAACAAGTTGGAAGGTAATGGGGCTGATATTTTCACATGTAGTTCTGATAGTTGGATCATACTGCCCAGTTAAAAAACATTCTAAATTGTCTAAACTTTCTCTACTTTGTAATTATAACTGGGGAAATGTTTAGTCATAAAATTGTTCACCAATAAAGTTTTAAAAGATGTCGTAAATTGTGTAACAGTTGGGTTAATATTACGAACTCCATAACACAGATCATACAATAGACAATATATAGGGAACTCTGTGTTGAAAATTGTGTTCGCAAAATGGCGGATTTAGCCATCTATGATTCTTCCGGGTAAATAAAAATGTGAATTTGAGTTACAGACATCTGCATTTAAACAATTGCCGATAAAAAATGAATCTGCACACTATCTATCGGGTGTATTTCTCGGCTAATTCCTATCCTTTTATGAATATACTATATATAGATGCCGGCATCAGCGAAATAAAAATCCCAAAATATATTTTTTTGTTTTTATTTACAAAATCAAGTACAACCACAACATACTGTTCACAAATAATACGTTTCGGCCATGTTTTTGGCTTTTTTCAAATCTATTCTAAAACAGATAATACTATTGATACATTTAAGAACTTATAAAATTATAATTAACTTACCTACAGGGGGGGGGTTGAAATTATAATTTCGTTCATTCTTAAATCTATCAATATTCTTAACTGTTTTAGAATAGAATTGAAAAAAGCCAAAAACATGGCTGAAACGTCATCAATAAAACATCTGCAATAAACACAATCTTACCAATTTGAACAACCTAAAATCAAGAAAATGTACATTCAACCAAGTTTGAAAACAATGTGCAATGACTGGTTCTATATAGAATACTCTGTATATTTGAATTTTCTACCTCTTTGGCATTCATTAAAGAAGTATGAAACAATATAATCGAAGATAAATAATATATGTATATATATATATATATATATATATATATATATAATGAAATACATAAAACTCCCAAAAATACTAAGGAAATAGTACTTATTAAAAAAAGTTGAAAAAACAAATATGTACACTGTATATTTTGGATTGCTACCTTTTTGCATACTTTAGAGGAAAAAAGTAGAGCACTATACAATACCCATATTAATAAATCTTAACAAAATATAATAAAATACATAATACTCCCAAAATAAGTAACATGCTTTGAAAATGAAACATTACATTTAAAAAAGTCAAATATACAGAATATAGATATATATATATATATATATATATATATATATATATATATATATATATATATATATAATAGATTAGAGCACTCTACTTTTTTAGGTTTAATGAATACCTTTGAAAATCATGACAATATACAATACACAAATCATAAATAAGAATGTAAAATTATATACACCATACTTTATAAAATACACAGATTATTATTAACATCACCTAAACATAATTTAAAACATAATACTTCAAAAAGACTATTGTGAATTTCAACAATTAAAATGTAAAACAGCTTTTAAAATAAGAGACAAAAATGTAGAGTATTATAAATGTTTAGGTCATGTTTTACTGTACTTATCAAAAGCTAATTTCATTATGACATCAGCATCTTTATATCGATGATCTTTCCCTGATAAAATTCTATTCACTGTTTTGACATACCGAAAAATTGTAAGAGTAATTGTTTTGTTCACAAATAAATCAATGAAGGAGAAATGTTCATGACAAAATAAAGATTCAAACTGTGAACAATCAATTTCTCTTTTGATCTTATCTCTCATATTAAAACCTGTAGAGAATTTTGGTAGCAAACTATAAATTTCATTTGTAAGGGAATTAAAAACTTCAATAAAACGTTCTGAAGGGTATACCAAAGATGATTTTTGAAATTGTCTTTGCTTAATTAAAATATTTTGGGCAATATCTTCACTTGATAATAAAATACTTTTACAATTTTTGCAATCAACTTTAGAAAATATACTTCTACAAATATATCCTAATACATATTATATAGCAAGATCACCATTAACATCAGAAACTGACCTGTCATATGAAGGATATACAGGTGGTATTGTATCATATTCTTCTATTTGTGGTGCAGTTGTTTGATGAGTCAAAAATTGTTTTAATGTGTCTAGTGCACCACATGATTGATCTGATTCACAATTGGATTGGGGTGAATGTAACGACATAAAATTATTAAGTAATAATGACTTAAATGAAGAGACAAAACATGAACATGTAGGATTAGTGTTTCTGTGACCATGGCTTCTAATAAGGGAAAAGAAATTTTCTATTGGGTTCTGATTAAAACATCGAGGACTTATATATTTGAATCCTTTATCTTGTAAAATTTTCCATATTTTTATAAAACTGTGAAGTGTGAAAGTAAAATTTTGTAAAGAGGGTGTAATCGTTTTATGAGATGTATTAGGAACTGCAAAGAACATTGACTTTAGAATTGGAATATAATGTTGCCAAGTTGCAACATGAGTAGAGTTTTTAGTCACTACACCCCTCAATTGCTTACCAGGAGGAGGCTTCAATAAACTACCATTAACGCTATCAAAAAGCTCATCAAAAAGTAAGAGACAGTCTGCTGTTTGTGATGCCAATGGATCAATATACAACTGAGATGATGGTGCAACCTCTTTGCTCATTACTGCTCTAACTTTCATTGCTGAAGCTACAGTTCTACTAAATACTTGCGTGCAATTTTTAACTTTCATTTCTTAATTCTATGAGGTAGAACATGTTCATCTATTAATTTTGGAAACTGGCTAAACTTACCCATTTGTGCATCCTTTCGATACGTATCCACTATATGTGACCAAGAGGCAATTTTATTTTCTTCATTTTCAGTGAGATGTAAATCTTTTGTCAATAACGCATTTCTTACACCTTTTAATAAATGTGGACAATAAAAAAAATGAATAATTTCTTTTCCATCAACCAAATAACCGTGAAATTTGTTTTCAATATTATTTCTCAAACAATAAGCATTTGTATCTCTAAGTAGGTAATTTACTGCCGCGCGGTTTGTTGCACCTTGGTCACATACTGTGGCTACCAGCTCCAAACCAATCAAACGAATATGTACTATTATTTCCTTTAAAATTCTAACTAAATCTATTGTTGATGTAGTACTTTCACAAAAATAATAACAAATAGGTTGCTTCCACTTTTTATAAATACCTTGTAACATAAAAACTAATGCATGATCGGCAAAGTGTATGCGGCGATCACCACTACCAAAATCTACAATTCCTTCTATACAATCTTTTGAATATTTATAATTGAGACCACGACTTAAAGAAATTTCATCAAACATTAATATACAATATTTATCTTTTTCTTGTTGCTTAGAAACAATTCTTTTTAAATTTTGAAAAATTTGTTCATTATAACCACAATTAAATGGAATTCTATTTATAAGATTACTTAGAGTCTTAGAAGATGGTAAACTAAATACTTTTGACAAAAACCTATAACTCTTGGCACTTTGTTTATAAATTGATAGAGCAAATATTTTATCATCTAATGAAAAGCGTCTGCCCTTTGGCTTTAACCGTTGATTTCTCATTTGACTTAAAAATAAATTTATAGTTGTACGGTTTACATTTTTCAAATACCTTAGTTCACATTTTTCAAATACCTTAGTTCACATTTTTTCTTCCCCAAGTGCTGTAACCGCTGTTTGTTGTTCAGATTAGTGGCTCTCCTTGCTGTTCTCTTCCATTTGGCTAGTTCTCTCCTCAAATTCTTCTGTTCTGATTGTTCAACCTTCTTTCTCACCCCTACTGTTTTGTGTGCTGCAAAGTTTATAAAGAAATTATGAAGAATTTGAAAGCCAATATTCAAATGCTTACCTTTAAATCCTTCTATTATTTGACAATCTGCACTGGTAGACTCCCCTGCATGGTGATCTTCCAAAGATTCACTGAAAAGCCTCTTCCTCCCACCATAAACTTTTTCTGGAATTTTTACAGACAGTTCAGGGCTATCAGATGCTTGATTTGAAGCAGTACTGCTGCATTCTTTACTTCTTGCTTTTGGTGGGGTCACAGGATCTTTTTCTGGTGAAAACCATGCAAATGAGTCCAACAGTTCTCTCATAACCTAAAATGCAATAATATATTAAATACAAGTACATATATATATATATGAGAAATATGAACATACCAGGTAAACTTTGTGTGAACTTGTTGGTAATGCACCTATATTTTCGTCGTTCCCAGCTGACTCAGCGACACGTGTGGTTTTCAGATTACGGCGCCGCCGACATCCGTTAGAAACGCCGTGTCAACTATGCCTATTCAGCATCTTTAAACTTATATATTGTAGAATTTCTCTTCCACTGTATTCATTATTACTCAGTCTGTTGTTAGTTATTATTGTCATTATTTCAATTTTGTATTTTGTATTTTAAAAAGTTATAATTTTTTAAAGTTAATAAAAATCTTTTTTTAAAAAGTTTAATTTGAGAAGTTGTGATATAAAAATTGGCGCAGTCATAGGATCCGTCAACGTTACTAGAACACGAGCTTACTTCTAACTGGTAGCGGCGGATTCCTATCCCTCAACGGAGCAAAGAACCTGGAAGAAGTCCCACCTGCGATAAAAAAGGAGAACACGGATCTTCCAATGTTCCTGTTGATGTGAGTAGTAGTGAATCGTCTAACGTTTAAGGTTTTAAAGAATTTATTTGATTGATTTATTTGATTATTTGATATTTGATTTTATTTGATTATTTATTGATAATTTGATTTATTTGATTATCTTGATTTGAATTGAGATATTATTTGATTATTTGAATTGAAATATTTATTGATATATTTTGATTTACTTTTATATATTTATTTTATATTTCATTTTTATCTACCGTTCTATTATCCAAATATCGTTTATACCCCATTTACATACATTTGCTAATAATTTTACACTATATTTTAATTGAACCCATTTTACAATCCCTCGTTTATTTATTATATTTTTATTATTTTCAACTTGTTTATACCTTTAATTCTAACACATCGAAATGGCACAAGCAACAAACAATGTAGTTTCTGATGAACCGAAAAGTACCGGTTATCGGAAATATTTTCCATTATCCCGGAATTTGAGGCGACCAGATCTCCTTGGCCACCTTCATACACGCATGTAATTGTGCGTACAATATGTCGACTGCAGAGCAAAAATATCTGCTAGTCATTCATATTAAAAATAAACTTAGAGGCAAAGCGGCTCAGTTAGTCAACTCGAGAAACCCCGCTTCATATTTAGAAATTAAGCAGCTTCTAACACTCCATTTCGGAGACTCGCGGGATCTGTCTTCGTTGATCCACGATCTCCAACGTCTCAAACAATTGTCCAACGAGTCCCCTCTAACGTTCTATAATAGACTCCCAAGTTTTGAGTGCGAAAATGCACTCATGCATTCAAAAAGCGTCTGGACTAAGTAACGAGCAAAAAGAAGCTCAGACTACCCTTGTAGATACGATGGTTCTAAATACATTACTTACCGGACTAGAACCACGTCTAGGCCAAATAATTCGTGCCAGCAATCCCAAAGATCTTCTGGAGGCACACTCTCGAATCAGACGAGAACTTCAGTTGTCATATTTTGAAGAGCAAAAATTCACAAATCTGCTCCTCCTAAACCCACATTTCAGGTCCGAAAACCCATTCAACCACCGAAATGTTAAATTGTGGTAGATTAGGCCACATTGCAGTAGATTGTCGGTTACGACAGCAAAACAACCCTCAATCTTACAACCAAAATTTTAGACCTAATTTTATAGGGCCAAATCAAACTTCGAGGCCAAATCCACCCCCAAATAATCCCAACCATCAAGGTCCACCATTTCGACCGACAAATTTCCAAAGACCCCCTTTTAAACCAAATCAATCCGACCGTCTGTAATACAGACCAATCCACACTATCGTCCAGAAAGGACACATCACTTCAACCATGAACAAAATATTGACCATTCACAATATTATGAAAATGATTACGGTTATTATACAGATAATAACCACATTATTGTGAGGAACATCAGTCAGAACCATATAAGCCCCGACTTTGAACAAATATTAGACGATACCCCATTGAACCTTTCAATACCGACGAATACCAGGATTTTCTAGCTCTCCCGAGCCTAGATCAGCCCCCGGATTCAACAACTATTTCCGAAGTCCAAACCCAAATCCAGAATTTGAACCTGGAAGATTTCAACCCAAATGCGAATTTCCGGGAACAAACATTTCTCTAAGTCCTCTTTTAACGGTACTCTAAAAATCTTATTACATTCACGATGCTTCCGAAAAATTTAAACTTCTCATCGATACCGGAGCTGGTATCTCCATTTTTAAAGAAAACACCGTTAAGAATTTCCGTCAAAGATTTCCCGAAAAAGTGACAATCCAGGTATTACGCACGAGAAAATCCCTATTTCTGAATCAACTCTTATTCCATTTGCCATAGGTAACCCTCATAAAGTTTTTATCTACAATCTAGATATTGAGTTTGATGGAATATTAGGTCTTGATTTTCTTGAGCATTACGAATGTATTGTTGACTTGAAATCAAAAACAGTTAATTACGAACTTCAAAACTATTCCCTTGCATAAAGTGCCCGATCATAATCAGTCTAAAACACAACCGACAGACATTCCCAATACTAAAATGCCAACTTGTACTTATAACAATCAAATAACTATTCCAGCAAGAACCGAACAAATTTTCAAACTCAAGTGCGACCTTTTTAATACTGACGCAATTTTACCGACACAAGTAATTGACAAAGTACGACTTCCCAACGCAGTTGTACGCGTTGATTCAAAGGGAGAATTTCTGACCTCAATAATAAACGCGAACGCGATGCCTAAAACTGTTAATTTTCCGATCTTCACTTAGAACCCCTTGACCAAACACACCCCCTTTTAAATATGAATACACACGATTACTCTGAACCTATAAACTTGGACAGAAACTTAACTATCAGGGAACAAATTCGTACAGAACACCTTAATGACGAAGAGCGAGAACTTATCACGAACCTCTGTTTAGAATTCGAAGATATTTTCTATCTTGAAGGCGATGTTTTGTCTTTACCAACGCAGTAAAACATTCAATTGACACCAATAATGCCAAGCCCGTTTTCACAAAATCTTACAGATATCCTCAAGTCCATAAGGAGGAAGTGAAAACTCAAATTGCCAAAATGCTTGATCAAGGCATAATCAGGCACTCTTCTTCTCCTTGGTCCTCCCCGTATGGGTCGTCCCTAAGAAACTCGATGCTTCTGGTAAGCAAAAGTGGCGAGTTGTTATCGACTATAGGAAGTTAAACGAACTAACTGTAGACGATAAATATCCTCTGCCCAACATTTCTGATCTCCTCGATCAACTTGGTAAGTGTCAATACTTTTCGACACTGGATCTCGCTTCCGGGTTCCACCAGTTGGAAATCCTTGAGGAAGACATTCCCAAGACCGGTTTCTCTGTTGACAATGGCCATTACGAATTCGTTCGTATGCCATTTGGTTTGAAAAATGCACCTTCTACTTTTCAGAGGGTCATGGACAACATTCTTTTGGGCATCCAAAATGAACGTTGCCTTGTTTACATGGATGATATCATAGTCTATTCACCAACCATCCATGAGCATATGTCCCGTTTGACAGAAGTCTTTAAGCGTCTTAGACAGTCAAACTTGAAAATTCAACCCTGACAGTGTGAGTTTCTCCGTAAGGAAGTTGCTTACCTAGGTCATCTGATCACCCAAGAAGGAGTAAAACCAAACCCTTCAAAGGTTGAATGCATCCAGAATTTCCTCACCCAAACTCCTAAAGATGTTAAATCTTTTCTTGTCTCGCCGGTTATTACCGACGTTTTATCCCCAACTTTGCTAAATCTCAAAGCCTCTAACGAAACTCCTGCAGAAAGACGTCAAATTCATCTTCGACGCAGATTGCAAGTCTTCCTTCAACGAACTGAAGCAAGCCCTTGTATCTGACCCTATCTTGATCTACCCAAATTTCGAAGAACCATTCCTGCTCACTACTGATGCTAGTGCTTTTGCAATTGGAGCGGTTCTCTCACAAGGCCCGTAGGAAAAGATCTTCCTATAGCATATGCTTCCCGTACACTCTGCGGTGCAGAAACTCGATATTCCACTATCGAACGGGAACTGCTAGCCATTGTTTGGGCGGTCAAGCACTACAGACCGTATCTTTTTGGAGAAATTTACACTCCTGTGTGATCACCGTCCGCTTACTTGGCTCTTTTCGATCAAAGACCCTGGCAGTCGTCTAGCCAGATGGCGCCTCAAACTAGAGGAGTTATAACTATAAATCGAATACAAGCCCGCGCAAGGTAAACTTGAACGCAGACGCTCTTTCCCGTATCAAAATTAATCACCTCAAACAATGCACCGACTTTCTTTCAAAGATAAAAATTTTCGCAAATAACGAAACCGACCCAAAACAACCCGATCCAGGTACTATCACGATAACTCCGACGAATCCGACAATGATCAAGAACGCGATGATCATGACAAACACATGACAAACAGAATTTAATAGATTTGTTCAATTGTATAAAACCGAGTCGATAATCGACTATTCAAAAATAGAAAATTTCTAACGCCCAACTTCTAGACAAATCTCACAAACGAATAGTCACTTTCTTCTGGCAAAATAAACTCAATGACTTGCATGACAAAATCATCGAAGATATTTTCGAAGAAGACCCAAACTTCACTACTGACACTCTAAACGTTCTAGCCAGCAAAACTGTAAGGCATAGAAAATATTTAATTGTCCCTTTACCCTTTGATCCTGGAACAGTTGTTGCACATCTTTTCAACATCTCTATAATAACCAAGACAAGTTCGACGAATCCGAAACTTTTTGCATTGAAAACAACGTAGAACTACCGATTCTTGAAACACTATCCTTTATACTTGCAGACAAAGACGTAAAACTTAAAATTTGTCAAATATTTTGGACAACCCCTTCTCAAGACGAGATTCCCGTTATACTGCAGCAGTACCACTGCGGCAAAATAACCTTCATCGTGGAATTAACGAGACCATCCGACGCATAAAAGAAAAGTATAATTGGACTGGACTAATCAAAAGTGTTAGAGCAATTTATTAAGTCCTGCGAAACTTGCCAAAAGGTAAAGTTCTGTAGAAAAAACTTAAGTGCTCCTTTTGTCATAACTGAAACACCAAAACGCCCTTCGAAACGTATCAACATTGATATTTTCGAATATCCAACCAGAAACTACGCACTGACTATTAGGGATGAACTCACCAAATTTACTCAGGCCTACCCATTGGTGACAAAACAGCTAAAACTGTAGTAAACACCCTCCTAATATTCTTCCAACATTACGGTACACCCCTTCGCATCCATTGTGATTATGGACGTGAAATTGATAACACTCTCATAAGGGACCTGTGTGAACTATATGACATAAAACTATCCTTTTCAAGTGTCCACCATCCTGAATCAAATGGCTCTATCGAAAGGTTTCACGCGACTTTAGCGGAAATGATAAGGGCAAATACAGCTGAACATCCGGATGAACATCCATTCAACGTCCTCCCCTACGCAATTATCTGCTACAACAATACTAAAAACAAGACTACCGGTTTCACGCCCTACGAACTCATCTTTGGGCACACTTCTAGTAGACCCCCCGAAACAATATACGATCAGGAAAAACTCATTTCCAAATATGTTAGGGACCTTAACAACAGAATGAACTACTATTATAGACTTGCCCGCGCAAAAACTGACCAACAAAAACAAAATCTAAAGTTAGATTTGACAAACATGTTTCGACTAACCACCCAGAATACAAAGTAGGCGACAAAGTTTACGTGAAAGAATCTCAGATTAAAAGCAAATCCGAAAACAAATTCAATGGACCGTTTGAAATCACCGCGATAAGAAAAAAACTCTGCCACCGTTATAAAACTTACAGACTAACCAAATCAGTAAAATTAACTTTGACAGACTAAAACCATATTTTGAATGAATCCCTTCTTTTAGATTCTGTGGACTGTTTTCAGTCGTGAACCTCCAACAATACTCTCTTACTCCCGTTAACAATACAATAGGAGTTTTCTTCCATGAAGAAGGCACACTTAAAATTTCAAACGACAAATGGACACTTCTTGTCTTCAAAGACCTCAACCCTTTCAGAGATGCTATTTCAACTAATGACGCTATACTAAATCGAATTCTAGAAACTATTAATGAAAACACAACTAACACAAAATCATTTAAACAAAAGTACAGACACACGTGAGCCTCTTGAAACAAATTTCAAAATCCGTTAACTCCAAATATACAGACATTTTCGCTGACACTCAAACTTATCCTACCAACAGAAGAAAACGCGGACTTATTAACGGACTGGGCTCAGTTTGGAAAGCCATTTCAGGAAACTTAGATGCGGCAGATGGTGAATACATAAATGATTGTATAACCAAAATCACTAAAGACCAACACCAAACTCAAGAATTATTAAAAAACAAATATCCGTAACTACTTCAGTCATTACAAGCCTTAACAACACCTTACAAAAATTTCAATCGGAAGAGAAACTATTCTCAAATAATATCGAAAAAATAAGACAGTCACTTCTATACATTTCGAACGATCTTGACTTTCATGAATTCCAAATCAATATCCTAGATCTGTGTGAAAGCCTAATGGAGAGCTATATATTTATCGAAAACACCCTAAACGATGTTTTAACTGCAGTCTCTTTCGCCCGCTTAAAAATTTTACATAGTTCGATTATAAGCCCAATAGATTTGGTCGATTCCCTTCAAAAATTTCTCAGTCACTCCATGAAAATAATTTACCACTTCCTATTTACAGTTCAAATGTTGCTCAATACATCGATTTGATAGAATTGGAAGCATTTCAAATCAACACTAAAATCATTTTTTGTTCTCAAATTCCTTTACTTGATCCTGAGATTTACACTCTTTATCACCTTTATCCTATCCCAATTTTGGATGATCGAACAGGGTTTCATCACATACTTTCAATAAAAACGAAATTTATCGCGAGAGATGACGATTCGTTATTATATACATCCTTCGAAGACCTGAGTGACTGCAAGCCATTAACACACAGCATAAAATTTGTTCCAAGTCAATTCCACATCCAATAGACAAAGATGCCATCTGCGAAGCACAACTTCTCAGACAGCCAATCACACTTCCCGCAACCTGCAAAACTTCGGTATTATATGCAGAAGATTATAATATCCAAGAGATCAACATAAACCTCTGGTTGATCTCCATCTCCAGACCTTTGCCCATCACCATCAAATGCAAGGGAGAAGATGTTGTCACACTAACCGTATCGACGAATTCATTAATGGAAATTCAGCCCCACTGCAACGCCTTCATCGGCAATACCAGGGTCCACGCCAGACGGACCACCAAAAATAGCATCACACTCAAATATCATCCAGTAAATATCCCCTACAACTGCTGCGACGACATGCCTACCGTCAGTCAACTTCCCAGTATCGAACCCCTAAAACTACAGGAACTAGATGTCCGAGACCTTAACATTGCCAATCACAAACTCAGCCAGTACTCGAGAGAATTGGATCAACTGATGAACCAACCATTCCTGGAAAAGCACACCTCCTTGTTCACAATTAGTGCAATCATGTTAGCAATAATTGTTGTTCTCCTCTCTCACGCCACACAGCAATCCGGAAAAAGTAAGGTAAGTTCACTAAACCTGACCCTACTAGCGAACAAGCATCACTACCATGTCCAGCAAACAGTAACTCCAGAGGAAAGCTTCACAGCCTACTACGCCCTACCGAAGACATAGAACTTTAGAACTTGCCTTAAAAGTTGATGATACAGCATCAACTTTTTCAAATGGATGAAGTTGTTATATAAGTTTATAACACGAACTTTGTGTGAACTTGTGTAGCAACTATATTTCGTCGTTCCCAGCTGACTCAGCGACACGTGTGGTGTCAGATTACGGCGCCGCCGACATCCGTTAGAAACGCCGTGTCAACTATGCCTATTCAGCATCTTTAAACTTATATATTGTAGAATTTCTCTTCCAACTGTATTCATTATTACTCAGTCTGTTGTTAGTTATTATTGTCATTATTTCAATTTTGTATTTTGTATTTTAAAAAGTTATAATTTTGTTAAAGTTAATAAAAATCTTTTAAAAGTTTAATTTGAGAAGTGTGATATAACAATATATATATATGAGAAATATGAACATACCAGGTAAATTAATGTTGGTAATGCACCTCTTAGTAACTTGCCATTGGGTCCAATGTAGTGCTTCTCAAAATGATCTTCACAATAACAGTATGCCGGGCATTTTCAATACAGAGTTTTTCACTATTTATTCTTCTAAGCCATATTTCCTGGTACTTGGGGGTTGTTGTAATATAATGTCTAAAAAAATATAATTAATATTTACCTTCTAAATACCACAATTCATACCTTTTAGACGTTTCATTGGGACATTCAGGAACACAACATTTTTGCTGCGAAGCCATTATATAAATGCTAGTTCCTGTATACCAATCTCGAACGAATCCGAAAAATATGTGTTTGATAAACCTGAAAACTGATAAAGAACTCCAAAGAAAGATATGATGATATATATATATATATATATATATATATATATATATATATATATATATATATATATATATTATATCTTGTAAATCACTTTTGAGTTTTTAAAAAATATATTTATTGAAATTAAAAAAAAAATTTAAAACTTTGAATAAATTAAATGAAAATTAAAATTAACTAACTAAATGGTACAAGTATACTAACAATAAATGACGACCGTAGGACCGCGTCGCTCTGATTTATAACATTAAGAAAAGCTGACAAATCAAAAGAACGGTCAAGTCGATGCATTCCCACGTTTACATAATGAAGCAGGAAACTGGTCAGCGAAATATGATACTTCGTATCATACACGTGCATGATATTTACGCCTAACAGCTCCCCTTTACCAAGAAAAGTTGATGCTGTAACATCAACTTTTGGAATTTACTGGACGCTAGCTAAATAAGCAAAAACAATACAAATATGGACATAAAATAAAGTTAAAGTGAACATAATGATTAAGTTTAAATAGGTTACATAAAATATGAAAAATATACAAAACATAAAAGTCAGATAAGAATAGAAATGTATCAAAAAGGTTCTCACATTCTATAAGTCTGGATGTTCAGGTTCCTCTTCCATTTGGGTCCTCAGTTTTGGTATCAGCCTGGAGAACGGTTTTGTCAGGGTACTCAGACTCTCTGGATTGGAGTTGTCGTTTTTGGGAGGTCTCTTAACGTGCCTTATGATTTTCAATGAGCTGTATACAACAACAGTTGTTACAATGATAATTATTGTAGCATACGTGAACCAGGAAATGTTTTTATTAACAAAGGGTTGGTTGATGAGATCGTCGAGATCCCTTGAATACTGGTCCAGCTTGTGGTTGGCTATGGATAGTTCTTCCATGTTTAAGTCGTCCAACTTCAGGGGCTTAAGGTCCGGAATTGCAAGTTTCCTCAGGGTGAGAATTGCAACAATTGAATGGAATTAAAACTGGATGAGAATTGTCCGAAATGTTCATGATTTTTGTGTTTCGGCCTGGATTTTCGTAATCCCAACAAAAGCACTACATTCCGTTTGTAACCGAATGATAGAATTGTTCGTTAGCACTAAAGTTTTAGCGTCAATTCCTGGACAATTAATGGTCACATGTATGGGTTCCGATATGATTAGAATCCACGCATTTGTTTCAAGTTTTTGAACATTGTACCCTTCACTGAAAACGATGGCACTTTTACAAGATTCGGGGACACTACGATTGTTTTTCAGGAGCTGCGCCTCACAGGGGTGCATTTGAGTCTATGGGATACGCGTATAAATCGGAGCACAGTTTTCGGAGTGGAGTCAGCTGTTTGCACCCACTCAAGTCCTTGATTGGTATGTACATAAGAGAATCATCATTTCGCGCTACATATTTTTGAGTAAAAGAAAGGATGTGATGAAAACCAGTTCTATCATCTAAAATCGGAATAGGGTATAAATGGTAAGCTGTGTAAAGCTGTTGCTCTACTAGAGGGATTTTTAAGATGAATACTAGATCTGAGTGAGTTTGAAAAGCTTGTAGTTCAATTACTTCTAAATACTGTGCAACACTTGAAAATCTGACTGGTAACGGTAAATTATTTTTAACAAGGTTTTGAGAAATTTCCTGTAATGCGGCAATCAAATGATCCGTGTTATAATAGATGAGTGAATAATTTTCAAACGAGCAAAAGTTATTGAATTTAATATATCGTTAAGGTTATCTTCAAGAAACAAATAACTAGCCATTAGTTTTTCACAAATTTCAAGAATGATTGTTTGGCTTGAATAGTGCTATACGGTCATTTAGTTCATGTATCGTGAGGTTGATTTCGTTAATGTCTTCGTTAAAGATTTTCTCTCGTCTATTTGAAGTTTTTTAATAGTTTCATTAAATTTTTAATAATAGTGGTTGTAACGCTCATTTGATTCTTTAAAAGATTTCGACTTGTAGTTGTCTTGGTTAAGTCTGTTTATGCTGCTAGTGTAGAATTCGCCGTCGGATGCGTCTAGGTTACCGGTTATTGCTTTAAAGATGGTTCCAGCACCGTCTATTAATCCGCGTTTGGGTCTTTTAGTGACTAGAAATACTTCTGAAAATTTTGTTTTGATGGAGTCGGAGATTTGTGTTAAAAGGCTAATGTGTGTTTGGACGTCCATACGAAATGCACCTGTATCGTGAAATTTGAAGCCAGGTATAGGATCGACAGTTTGTTCTAAAGTATTGAGGATTCTGTTATTATTTTCAAATAGTTGATTAAGGGTTGTCAAGTTCCGGTGAACTAATAGAGTTCATTTATAGTTTGATACAATTATTCGACTTTCGTCATGGTAGTAGATACCGAGAGTGTTGTTAATCGGTTTGACGTCGTACTGTGAAACTGCTGATTCGAGCAGCAGAAGAAACCTGAAAAGAAAGTTAGCTTTCAGAATATGGTTTCATTCTGTCAAAGTTCACTTTCGTTCGTTGGTTAGTTCTTAGGTTTAGAAGTGTAGCAGAGTTATTGTGGATCTCAATAATTTGGAATGGGCCATTAAATTTGTTTTGGAGTTTGTCTTTTATTTGTGACTCTTTTACGTATACCTTGTCACCGATTTTGTAAGCAGGTGGGTTTCGAAACGTGTTGGTCAAATCTTTCTTTCGCTTTTTTCGGGACAACCCATACAGGGGAAGACCAGGGAGAGTTTGAGGGACGAATGATGCCCTGTTTTAACATTTTCGAAACTTGGTTACGGACTTCCTCTTTGTGAATTTGGGGATAGCGGTACGATTTAGTGTATATGGGTTTGGCGTTGTTTGTGTCGATGGAATGTTTAATTTCGTGAAACTAAGATGGTCACCTTATAAGTAGAAAATGTCGGAAAAGTCAAGACAAAGTTGTTGTATTAGTTCGGCTTCTTCCTCGTTAAGGTGTTCGAGTCGCAGTTGATTGTTAATCTCCGTTTGTCTGTCGAAGTTAGGATTAGTTGCAAACGAAATTTCTTCACAGTGATTTACAGAGTAATTTTGAATGGGTTCTAATTTGATAGTGTCGAAATTTACAGTTTTTGGGCAGGCGTTAGCCTTTGTCGTTAACTTGGACCAAAGCATTCGGAAGTCTCACATTTTCTAGGACGGTAGCGGTTAGTATAGCTTCCGTGTTACGTAAGTCACATTTGAGTTTGCAAATTCGTTCTGTTCGCGGTTCAATAGTAATCGTGTTTGAAATTATTGGATTAATTGTTGGAGATTGCCTGTTTGAAGATATTGTTTCGTCTGTTACTTTCATAAGCGGAATAGTTGGTTATAAGAAGTTTTTTGTTAAAGTCAATCATACAATTGTAATGTTCTAAAAAGTCAGAACCTAGTAGACCATCGAATTCGATGTCTAAGTTACAGATGTAAACTTTGTGGGGATCGTTAGATTAAATGGGACTAAGGTCGATTCGTTAATCAGGATTTTTTGATTAGTGATACCTTGTATCACAACGTTTTCTGGGTATCGGTGTCGAAATTGTTTACAAGTGTTTGGTTTAAAAATTGATAAACCGGCACCTGTGTCTATTAACAGTTTATACGTATTAGTGGCGTCGTTGATGTAGAAAAGGTTCTTAGAATTTACCGAAAGTGAGGGGCTTATAGGAAAGCTTGTTCCGGAAAATTCAGGTTGGGGTTGAAGTCGTCGTCATTGTTTCGAACTGGTTTTGAAGATTGCAGATCTGTGTATCGGGTGGTTTTGTCCACTGTAAGTACCTCTTGAAATTTTGTCGTCGGTCTTCGGGTAATTCAGAAGGGAATTCAGGGTAATTGCTTTCAAAAGTTTCAGTATAGTCATTTTGAGAGTATTCGAAATCTGTATTTTTTGGGGGTCTGAATAAGAACAATCGTCTTGGTAGTATGAATTTGTATAAGGGTCATCGTTTGTGAAATTGTTTTAAGGGTTGTAGAAGTCATCTTGGTTGAAGTGGTGGTTCTTTGTTGTTGGTTTCTGTACAATTGGGATTTGGTCGAGATTGATTAGGACTTTGATATTGTCCACTGGCAGAAGGTCGGTTTTGTTGTGCGGGATACCTATTGGGATCAGTATTGGGCCTAGTTTGATTAGCCGATTGATAAGGAGGATTCGGTCTAAATTGTTGCGAGTTGTTATTGTTAAAGTTTTGGTGTGGTTGTTGTTTGGTTGTTGTTGTCGTGTTAGACATTCGTTATACAAATGTCCGGTGCGTTTGCAAAACGAACACTGTTTTAGAAAAGTTTGAGGAGGTGGTCGTCTTTGTGGTTGATGTTGAGGGTTCCGTACATTTAAGAATTTTTGATTTTCCAAGTGACAAAGTTGGAGTTCTCTTTTTATTCGGGAAACCGCGGTAATTATATCGGGAGGGTTACTAGCGCGAATAATTTGGCCTATTTTTGTTCAAGTCCGGTCAAAAGACTATTTAGAGCCATGGAATCTATAAGACAGATTTGCGCATCTTTTTCTTTGGTTGTTAGATTCTGTTTGTTAACAGCCGCGTGCATTTTTGCTCGTGGCTTTGTATCTCGCTGAGAAAGTGAGTGGGGATTCAGTTGGTAGTTGTCGCATTCTTTGTAAATCCTGAATTAAAGCGGACAAGTCTCGTGAGTCACCGAAATGGTTTTCTAACAGTGTTTTATTTTCATCCCAAGTCGACGCATTTCTTGAATTAACAAGCTCGCCTGCACGGCCTCTTAGCTTGTTTTTAATGTGCAAAACTAAAAGAGTTATTTGATTTTGCGACAGCCATATTTTGTGCTGTCGAACAGGAGCTGATGAAAGTATTTAAGAAAATTGGATTGCCGTCGTATTCAGGGATGATAGCGAAAATTTCGCAAGTTTGTAAGGTTCTACCGTACCTTGGCGTGTTTCAACCATATTTAGAAATATTATGAAATAGTTTATAAAACAAATATATCAAATTAAATATGAAAAGGAAAAAATCAGTGTATGGGTATTTTTGTAGGTAAATTTGTTACAGCAATTAATAAACAGGGCAATATAAATGTAATAAAATGAAGGTAAAGGTAAATGCAATAAAGGAAATTAGGTATATTTGCAGTATTAGAAACAATTAAAATAATATCGAACACAAAAGCACAGAAGGCCTCTATGTGTTTAAGTATATGTTTCAAGAATTGTTTTTAAAATTATAGAGATGAATGTAGGTGAATATTAAATGATAGAACTGTATGTTCAAGATACATAAAATCGTATCGAATAAATCAATAAAATAATAAAAATCATTAACGTGATGATTGTAATAGTACATACGTTAATACTCCTGGCATGAGACTGTTCTGGAGAAGCTGAGGACTGGTTAGCTGTAAGGTTGCGTGTTCCGGGTTCTCGCTGCTACAGTTGTTGTCTCGGTCTGGAAGTTCTTGTCCACAAGGATTTGGAAATCGACACAACTAGTGAGTGTACACGTGTTCTAGCTGTGTTGGACAATCCTACTGACTGCGCCAATTGTATATCTTGTAAATCACTTTTGAGTTTTTTAAAAAATTATTTATTGAAATATAAAAATTAAAACTTTGAATAAAACATTAAATTGAAAATTAAAAATAAACTAACTAAATGGTACAAGTATACTAACGATAATGACGACCGTGGGACCGCGTCGCTCTGATTTATAACATTAAGAAAGCTGACTAATCAAAAGAACGGTCAAGTCGATGCGTTCCCACGTTTACATAATGAAGCAGGAAACTGGTCAGCGAAAATATGATACTTCGTATCATACACGTACATGATATTTACGCCTAACATATATATATATTTATATATATATATATATATATATATATACTACATCATTTATATCAATTCTGACCAAACGGTAAATCATACAAACCCGCACCAGTATAAGAATATAGAAGTAATGAATATATATGAAACTAATTAATTTTATTATTTTGATGATGGATGTTGTATCCAAATTTGAATTATATACTTTGAAATTTTGAAAACCAAAATCGAATAATTACAAGGCTTTCATTATCATCCTGAACCCTATATTTTCCAGACTTTTCTGACCCAATATATACATTTTGATATAGGAAAACCTACAATCTTGAACCGCTGCATGGTTGTCAGATTTGAGATTCTCTACTAGTGAAAATCGTCGAATGTTTATGAATGAGGTCAAGGTCGCTGTCGCTGACCGCTGTAAAGCTTAGAATGGTTAATACTGAATACATTTAAATAGTCCACATGGAAATATATTAAAACACTTATATATAAGAGAGTTAAGGTTTGGTCGAGGGTTTTGATGGGTTCTTAATATCCTCTAGAAAAATATTCCCAAAATCATATTAATTATCACTATAAACAATTAGAAAAGTTTTATAAGCAAAAAGGAGAAGGGAATATAAAACTCTCTGTCCAACTAGTCAATCTTCTCTCTACTTTGTTCATTATTTTAAGTTAGCTTTGAAAGCGAGTTCTTATCTCCGAATGAAATTCATTTAAATGCACTTCATTCGGCAATAAGAACTCTTACTAAAAGAAATTACTTATTGTAATTGTAAGAACGACTATTTGCATTGAATTTTCCATATTACAATAAATGAAGGGATAGCTCATATAAACTTTTAAATGTGTGTGTAAAACAAACAATATTTTTTGTTATAAGTTGTAGATTATGCTGGTTTCACAATTCACAGTGCTTTTATATTGCTGATGGTATCTACATGAATGAATAAATATAAAGGTTACTGTACGAATATCCTTATAAATTCACTCTGTGGTCCGTCTGTCAGATCTTTTTCTCGAAAACTATATGACATAAACATTTGAGACGGTGACAAATTCTGATGAGGAAATATAATCGCTCATCAATAATTTAATATTTTCACTTTTTTATAATAATATGTGGGGTAAGCTTGGTACCAGTAGTTTTTTTTAATCAACCAATCGTGTGTGGTGGTACTTGAAAGTTTTCTATAAATATGTTTTTAGAATTTTAAGTTCAGTTGTTTCAACGATATAGCTAATAATTTCCAAAAAATGACCGTTTCCCTCTGTTCTTCGCATCTCTTAAGCTAGAATATTGTTTTAAGAGGGTAACATTTATTCGGGTTCGAATTTATTTATTTTTCTGAATAAAAAATACTAATTATGTTTTAATAATTGTAACCATATATATGTTACATAACATTTATGTGTTCGATATGCTTAAACTTTTTTTAGTATTTTCAAACTATAATTATTTATCAAATCGTGTATCAAACATTATATTAGTCTAGCCTACAAGTTGAGAATGGTGTTAATCAACATACTATGATTAAAAATATGTGGATTGGTTCATTCGATTCAGAATGATGTCTAGATCATGTGATAAAAATAATTAATATTCGACATAGAAAGAAAATTCCAAAAGTTATAAATAATTGAAGAACCTAAATAAAATAGTATTTGGTTTTTCGCTTATAGTTCGTAAACTTTTAATATTTTTTGAATTTTGAAAGATAATTAAAGACCAGGAAATTTACAAAAAAAGTTCCGACTCCCGAAACTGTATCTCCATTATTTATAATTTTAATTTAACGCTGGAAAACAGCCTTGCCTCCGCACGCATTGTTAGGTTGCGCGCACGACCTCGAAACCTAGTACGTCCTTAAAAACATATTTTTAACCTACTTATAGTAAATTGAAAAATCTAAAAAATGTGGTCTAATTTACATTGTAAAAAATTGAGTCCCGTTGATTTTTTTTCATTTAATTATATTTTTCAATAAATTAAACAATTGTAAATTAACAAAATTTTCTCAAACTTCCTTTATCGTTCTTAACTAAAAATTTTTTTTAAATAATTGCCCTAATTTTTTTTCGCTTCCTGGAGCCTTGTTTATATACATAAAAAAACAAGACTGCGTCATAAAAGTATTACAAATTTTAATACTTTGTTTATAATAATTTTTGTAAATTACTAAAAAAAAACACAATAATATTTTGGTTTATAAGCAAATGGATTATTTTAATATGTAAAATAAAAGATTTTACAATTTTGTAGAGAATTTTGTGTTTTGGAAAAAAATTTTTTGACTAATAATAATTTTTAATTATTCAGAATAGTTTTTATATATGTCTATCGTTTAAACTATTATTTAAGAAAATTTTATTTTTAAATAAAAACTGACTTTTCTCTACAAAATGACGAACTACAGTTTTTTATTAACAAATTCATTGTTTGTAT